>CM041788.1:54178977-54237395 GCA_023375725.1 Nephotettix cincticeps
TAAGAGTGTACAAAACGATAATTAGGCCAATAATTGGCCTAAATATTAATTATTAAGAAAGCAGAAAAAAAGTTAATCACTTTCGAAAACAAAGTATTACGTAAAATTTTTGGGCCAACAAAAGAATGAGATACTTGGAGGATAAAGCTTAACCAAGAAATTAGAAATCTTCTTAAGGAGCCAGACATAGTGGCAGAAGCCAGAAGTAGAAGATTGAGATGGGCTGTCCACGTCATTAGAAGAGAGGACCCAAGCTTGTTATATAACATATGGGATAGGAACCCTATTGGAAGGAGACCCAGAGGCAGGCCAAAAAAGCGCTGGAAAGACATGGCCAAGATGAGAACAACAGAAGAAACCGCAAGAGACAGGCAGCAGTGGAGGCAGCTCGTTGGTGAGGCCTAGTACCATCTTGGGTACCCATGGCCATGGGAGTAAGTAAGTATATGAAACCATTTTCGTTTATGTTACTAACATGCTCACTCTTCATTTGGGAGCATTTTATGACAAGTTTAGCCTGTGAGGTCGACCAAGAAGAATTTAATTCTAAACAAACAAACTAATATTCAAAATCCCCAAAAATAATGAAATGCCAATAATATACAAACAAACCTGTTACAAGCCCTGATTTTATAATCATAGATCTTCTTCTTGATCACTTATGAAGCGATCGTGGTCATCATTGATTGTGCATCCTTCATGATATTATACAGTAACTAGGTCGTATAATAGAACTAATATCAAGTAACAGGACTTTATTTAAACCCTTCATGTTATTAGCAATACAATGTCCAGAGGAAATTTTGAGAGAATGAATAATTTAAAACGATTTTAGGAATCGATACTACACAAACTATGAACTTCCTAAAACTAGGAAAGCGTATAAGAGAAATGTTGATTTAAAAATAAGTAACATACCTTGGAAACAGTAAGTAACTTTGAAGGAGAACTAAGGTTGGGCTGGTGGAAGTCGAGAGGTTCTGTTGCTAAAAGAAAATGCAATGTCAGTTAAATTAAGTTAAAATTAAAGTTTATAATTTGAACAAATAAGTGAAGTAACGATAATCAGCATATAAACTAATCAAAATATTCTGTTAAAGCAGAGTTGAGTAATTAATGTAAGCCTTCTGGGTAGCTCGTCCAGATTGTTCAATTGTTTTGGATCAAACAAAGCAGAAAGTCGGAAGATTGGTAAGTGTGATGTCCGGAGTTGAACAAGTCATTGAGCTTGAGCTGTTAGGTACATAGTCGGTGACCTTCAGTTGTATATTCTCTGTGTTTGGTTTCAGTTATAGTCTTTTAAGATGAGATTGGGCCTTGGAAATATATGTTAGAATATATATACAGTAAAACTGTTAAAGACACGTAATTCACACACTATTTCACTATAAACTACTTGATAGTATTTGAAATATCATACCTGCAAAGTCTTTTGCAAAAAGCTTGTTCCAAATGCTTGACTTGGATTCAAACTAAAGGAAACCATAGAAACTAAATAAATCTGAAGTATTGTTGTTTTAAATAGGTTATTTAACTTAGACTGTAAATAAAACTCATACTTTTTAAAAGAAATTTTTCTTTTCTTACCCCGGGGTGGCTCTAATTGAAAAAATATGCATAATTATAATAAATAATTAATTAAAAAAATAAATAGTAAAAATTAATTAGGGTTCATGGTCATCTACATTGATTAGTTATTTTAGGTGACACAGATACATGTGGTACAAGAGTGTGTTGTAGGGAGTCTCGACTTACAGGAAGTAAACACTCAGTGAATGAAACCATTCATTACTTGAAATTAGTACTTTTAAATCACTAAGTGAAATATAAAAGGAACTTATAACTTGGAACTTATAAAAGGTATCAAATAAAACTAAAATAATACAGAAGTGAAAAATTTATTTGTACTAGATAAATAGAAATTAAAATATGAGTCAAATTTTTATCCAAAAAGTTAAATTATCCCACCATTTCATATTACTAGCTTATCCTCACTTCTAATAATACAGTACAAATATTACTTCATATAAATAAATATAAGTATAGTAGACACAGGATTAGGGTGTTCGAGTCGGAGATCACAGTCAATATCAGAAGAGGCAACGGACGTCACAAGATCAGCTGAAACAGAAAGGTATACATGAATATCAAGAAAGAATAGAATAAAGTAGTTCCTTTGCTACGTAAAAAACGTCAAATAGTTTTTCTTACTAAAAATAGTTTATTGGACTTTTCCAACGCGTTTGTGTTTTTAACTACACAACGTTTCTGGAGGTGGAGAACTCCTCCCTTTTTTAAGTGATTCCCTAATAATTTACATTACAAATTGAATGTTTAGTTACAGTTATTAATTATATCACGTTTTCAACAATACTATACTTATCTATCGTACACAAAAACTATATTGACAACTACAAATAACGAATGCTTGCCGCAATATTTCACCTAGAGTCCTACGCAAGGTTCAGATTGAAAAATTAAACACAGCTTCTAATAGAGCCTGTTGAAATAAAAATGTTCGGAATTATGTACTAACAGTAGCTTTTGTTTTTGTTTTTGCTTTTGTGCTTTCGGAGTTTTGCGCATGCGCGCTGGTTACCTACATTCCTTTTCTACATGCTCACGCAATTACAGTCTGATAAGACGATTTCCATTTGGATTATTTGTTTGGCAACCACAAATCTGGTGATAACTGTTAAGATCACCCATTATTAGAAAAGAGTATTTGTAAGTCCTCGTCATATAATCGACGATATGTAAATCATACGATACGCGATATGGGAACAACCGTACTCAATTTCAGCCCTTTAGCTATCCTGTGACCCAAATGGTCATGCTTTTCAACAAATATCTTCTGTTTTGGTAGGAGTTTCGGGACCCAATGGGAGCACGAGTTCCTTAACTTAAGTGTTTTGTACAATTTTGTAAAGCCCTGGTTGGGGTACTTAACACAGAAAATTCGTTCAAGATACCTGTTATTGAGAAGCTTTTGATTTTACAAATCCTTGCATACAACAAAACAACTCAAAAATATCTGCCAAAATAATACTACTGAAAAGTAAATAATAAAGATAAAAGTTTTTTCCTTTAAAGATTTTAGAGTTATTATTTTCGTGAATAACTGTTTGGTTTTTTATAAATTTTACTGTCATGAAAATGAGTCAAATTACTTTCATCCTATAATCTAAAAGTAAGTATAGTATTTAAAAAGTAAAACCGAAAATACTCCAACTGTTCAGTTAATTTTTAATCTTCACGGATATATAAAATATATAAACGGTAAAATATAATATGTACAGTTTCCTATAAGAATAGTACAGAATCACTTTTACATTGAATATGCGACTTATCTAGTAAATAAAAACAACAGAGATATTATATTGGAATTTATTTATGACATGTCAGCCCTTAATTCTCCATGAAAGCAGAAAGATTCCGTGGTCCTTGATATTGTCTGCCACGGCGATGAACTTCCTGCATATGAGTCTGGACGTCATCTCTTTCCATGATAGCAGGAAGAATCCGTGGTCCTTGATATTGTCTGCCACGGCGATGAACTTCCTGCATATGAGTCTGGACGTCATCTCTTTCCATGAAAGCAGAAAGAATCCGTGGTCCTTGATATTGTCTGCCACGGCGATGAACTTCCTGCATATGAGTCTGGACGTCATCTCTTTCCATGAAAGCAGAAAGAATCCGTGGTCCTTGATATTGTCTGCCACGGCGATGAACTTCCTGCATATGAGTCTGGACGTCATCTCTTTCCATGAAAGCAGGAAGAATTCCCGGGTCTTGATATTGTCTGCCACGGCGATGAACTTCCTACATATGAGTCTGGACGTCATCTCTTTCCATGAAAGCAGGAAGAATCCGCGGTCCTTGATATTGTCTGCCACGGCGATGAACTTCCTGCATATGAGTCTGGACGTCATCTCTTTCCATGAAAGCAGGAAGAATCCGTGGTCCTTGATATTGTCTGCCACGGCGATGAACTTCCTGCATATGAGTCTGGACGTCATCTCTTTCCATGAAAGCAGGAAGAATCCGTGGTCCTTGATATTGTCTGCCACGGCGATGAACTTCCTGCATATGAGTCTGGACGTCATCTCTTTCCATGAAAGCAGGAAGAATCCGTGGTCCTTGATATTGTCTGCCACGGCGATGAACTCCTGCATATGAGTGTGGACGTCACCTCTTTCCATGAAAGCAGGAAGATTCCGTGGTCCTTAATAATGTCTGCCACGCCGATGAACTTCCTACATATGAGTCTGGACGTCATCTCTTTCCATGAAAGCAGGAGGAATCCGTGGTCCTTGATATTGTCTGCCACGGCGATGAACTCCTGCAAACGATGAAGACCCGTATGTCCTATGTGAAGAGGAGTCCAGACATCAACCCATCTCTTTGCATGTTTCTCTATTAGAGTAGGAGGATTCCGTGGTCCTGGATGTTGTGGGCCACTTCGATGTTATCCTGTAATGATATTTAAAATTCAGGTTTGTAATAGATTATAATTTATTCTGGTATATATACTCTCAAAACTCTCAAAAAGTGGTCTGATCGATACCGACATTTAGTATTGATAAACAATACTATATTATTTTCGAATAAGCACGAAATCCAGTAAAGTCTGGCCATCTGAATGGGATAACATTGGTTTTGTACCCAAAAATGAGGTTTAAATGGGATGTTTTACGTATTCTATATAACAAAATTTCATTTTAATAGCATCATTGGAATCAGCTAAAAGAGCAATTGAGTATTCGGCATCTCAGCTCTATTCGTAAGTGGTAACTGAGATAAAGAAACTGGTAAACTGAGTACAACCATCGTCTCTTGGAGATCCACCGTTAATCTGATGAAAAAGGATGAAATTATTTGGTTTATTATTTTAAACTATATATTGTGGGTAATAATACTATTTATACTGATTCCAAAAATAGCTAAGATCTATTCATGTTTACTGGAAATCTTTTTTTTTTTGTTTCTCATGACAGCAAATCCACCTTACTCATTCCCTATGGTTTTATTAAAGAGAGGAAATTAACATAAATGCATTATGCATTATAATATACCCTAATCAGGTTTTAAAAGGTGTACTAGTTGTGTTGAAAAATATTAACCATTTGGTTTCTTACAGCACCATATGAGAATTTCTGATAAAAGATAAATGCTTATAAATGATAAGAATATAATAATTTTATATCCGATGGAGTGTCAAATCGTGTCATTACTATTCAAATTGCAATATTTCTTGAATTTCAGATTTAATATTTGATACGATTAGATTTTTTCAAAGGTTATCAACATATAAACGTTTGAATATTTAAAGCAGAGGTAATACTTTTTCTGTTGAAAAACAAATTATGGACTAATCTTATTATTTGCTTATATTTTAATTCAGCCAATTAGATTATTATTTGATTAATATGTCTACTTAATAATATTTTTAAATGAGAAATATTTTCTTTAGAAACTTACCTTTTCTAGCCGAGAATTTTACAGGCTTCCTCCATTTTCTGTCTACGCCACCATAACACATCAAATTTTGAAACCGCCACGGACTTGGAAACCCCTTTTTTTTCAAAATCTGGCCGAAATGGGTGTTATGTTTTTGTTTCCCTACAAATTTAGCTCGCGCCTAGCCCTAAATATTATGTGAAAAAGTGAAATTTTAAAAATGTGGGTCCACCCACGATGTAAGCTAAAATTTAGAATTTACAAAACGGAATTTTGTATACATAAAAGGGATTTACATAAAAGCGGGCACTGTAGAATTTAAATAGTGAAATTCTGTCTTTACAATATATTCGGTCTGAGTGCCCTTATTGTCGTGGGTGGACACGCCCATATCGCAAACCATTTTACCCGATGTTTTGTCAAATCGATGTATGTACGTATCCCAGACAAAGTGCCGCGGCTCGTCACCAGTCCTCAGTTCCCTACCTATGTACCATAATTGCCGCAAAATGCTCTCCCTCTCAGTTCTTGTCCCGGTATCCCTGCATATTACCCTATCTATTTCATCGGTCTGGACTGGCATGTCCCTACTTGGGGGTTCCGGTTCCACCTCCTCTACCTCTGGAACCGGTTCCACCTCCTCTACCCCCCCCCCCCCTGTTATAAAAGTGGTTATACAATATATATCCCACCCCGCCCAGTGCTGCCCCCCCAACAACTACGCCCGTGGCGATTTCCAAAAGTGAAGGCATTTTTGAGTTTTCTGAAATAAAAAAAAACCCAAATCATTTTATTATAATTTAAGTCATAACAGTTTTTATATTTTCCTCAAATATCCCTCCTAAAAATTTTATCAGGACAAAATTAATAAACTACTAACCTATTCATAAACGCTTATGAATGACGTTTGTATTAAAACAATCTACATAAAAGCAATTTAGGCTTCGTAATCATTACTTTTCCCTTTCGATAAACACAGGTATCAATTCCTCAATAATAAATAATGTACCTGAAACCTATGAATATCTTTCTTATTTGGTTATAAATATAAATTACATTAATATTTTCTTATTAACTACAATAACCTGTGTATCTTACATATTAAATTGTTTGACCATCAGGATAGGTATAGCTTTATAATTCGCTGTTTCAGTGCAAATTTCGATGTCTAAGTAATACTTAATGTAACCGCATTAAGGTCTAAAAATATAAAAACATCCTCCTCTCGAAGGAAACTACCACAACCTGAAAAATGCTAAATTACTCTGTCGAAGGACGTAAACAATAACTCATTAAACACAATTCGCGTGTCGATGAGGACATGTGAATTGCCAGTAGGGGACAAAGAAATCTTCTTTATCTGTAAATAGCAATGATAATAGTATACTAGTTATCTAGAACCTTTTTTATATACACAAATATTGGTACAGAGCTGTGGAGAAGTTTAACCTAATTAACATAATGTGGAACAGGAATTTTAAAAAGGTAAGTTAATTATATCGAATATTAAAAATCTGTCGTGCACCGCAAGCCAAAATCCCAATATTTTAGCTTCTGTTCATAAACATGCATGTTGTACATGCATTAATTCGTTTAGTGTAATGCATTATTGTGTAGCTAAATATTACCCCACATTGATCACTGTTAACTTCACGATATTCCACTCTTACGTCACTCTCAAAACCGTCTTGCTCTTCAGGTGGTTTAACATTTAATGACTATATACTATAGCAAACTATAGTCAATACCATACTTTGCTCATATTGTGTATCTATATGTATTGCACAATTCAAATTTAGCTCAAGGTGTGTAAATTTTTCCGGCCTAACTTTGTCTTGATCATACTCCTCTAATTTGTCATTATTTAACCCCGTCAGTCAATGATACATGACCCTCAGGTTATGGCAAGATACAAAATAATAAATCAATACAATAAACTATCTCGTATCCGGTCTACTATGGCGCCGGACGATCCGGATACCAAATATTCCAAATATGAGAGGGGGAAAGGCATCCGAATATAACATCATAATACGTCAAGAATAAAAACTCTCGACCAAAACTGGTTTGCTTATGATCATTTATTTGAATTATATCCAGATAAAACGAACCTTTGATTCATCTAAATGGAACGAACACACTTACCAGTCCGAGGTTGCGGTGTAAATTTGTTATTATTTCGGCTACAGATAAAATGCATCATGATATAATTTCGAAATACAAAGCGTTACGTCATTTTTCCAAACATTAAGAATCTTCCAACTACGTTTTCGTTAACTAAGGGAAGATTTACAATTCGAGAAAAATACTGATTTTGCCGTAACATCTCATTATGTGACGAGATTTTCAATAACAAAATAATTTACGTGTTCATTTCGAATTATAATAATTGCGATTTAGCTATTCTATTTTGACATAACGAACTTTTTTTGCATCTCATCATCAAATTCACCAATAAATATTAAATAAAATAAATGCGTTGGCTGTAGGGACAAGTATGGTCTATTGTTTTGTGACCTTGCACTCTACGAGGCGCGCTACTGAATGGCTAAATGAACATTCTTTTCCTTGAGTGTTTTTAAATTTTTGCATTTTTTTCAAAATCGCGTTCGGATATCGGTGGGTCTGAATGAGAGATTAGTATAAGTGAGTGGTTACAGTATATACAACAATAACACCTCCTCCTTTATTTTGAAATAGAATATTTCTCAGTTGGTCGTAACCTAAAAACGGGATTTTACAAAAATGTAAATAAAAACAAATCATAGCTAATTAATAAAACGCTCTTCTGTTCCTTTGTTTTGGAATGTCTCTAACTTTTGTTCAAATAAATTGTTTTAAGTGTATAATTCATAAATTGAATCTCAAGTCAGTCTGAATAGAATTATATGGCGATAAAACTATTCAAAACTGAAAAAAATATTTTATTCCTTCAAAAAAGTCGTAAGGATTGTGTTATAGGTGTAGAGAAAAATCTTGAAAATGTTTTCTCAATGTTTCCTCATTATCTTTATAGATACTGGATAATATGTACATTTGCAAAACAATTATGTGTGTAAAGGCTTCCAATGATATCCTTCCTCAATTGGAGGTACACAAAAATTATAAAACTCGTCATAGAAATTAAACAGTAAATAATAAACATCCCCAAAGTAATTTTTATGTAATTAATTTAAAACAATCTAAAATTTTATAAATTGGATGAATGTTAATGATTATAACTATTATTTTATTTGTTTTAATCCTTCTGTTTAGCTTTTTGGCGTCAATGGTACAATTAATTTTTCAAACACATATCTGTAACATACTTGACGTTAAAAATGACAAAAAAATGAAAAAAATAGCCTTGAATAAACCATAACTTGCAAATTGCCAACCATCCGCATTTAATTGCGATAAAAATATAGATAAGAAGAGAACTGCAACATGCCATGATATTTAAATACTTCTATGTTGGCTAACCAAAAGCTACTTAACACTACTCATTAATGGTTGAAACCGTCAATTTTTTATAGTTTGATCCGAATTAAACTCTCTAATAAACAGAACAGAGAGGACCATTTCCACCTCAGTTTAGGTTGAGAGATAACATAAGGCAAAGAAAAAGGTAAATTTAAGTAGTTAAATCAAATTTTATTAACTTTCAATACCGTAAAAAAATGTTTGTATTAGGCCATTGTTCTGAAATACTGAAAGAATAAATAAAGCCAGTATTGAATCCATTCTGGTTTATGTTACTAAACTTCCCTCCCTTTATTTGGGAGCATTTTATGACGATTTTTGCCTTTGAGTTCGACCAAAATCTGTTAGTAAAAACTTAATTCTAAAATAAACAAATAGTCAACCCCCGAAAAAAATATAGAATGTCAATGAAAATAACAAGCTACAAGGCCTGATTTTATAATTATAGATCTCTTCTTATCACTTATTAAGTGATCGTGGTCATTATTGATTGTGCATCCTTCATTATATTCTACAAGGTCGTATATCAGAACTAATATCAAGTAACAGGACTATATTAAAATATAGTGATTAATAATACAATGTCCTTAGGAAATTTTGAGAATTACACAAACTGTGAACCTTTCCCAGAACTAGGAAAGCGTATAAAAGAAGTTTTGAGTAACAAGTAACATACCTTGGACAAAGTAAGTAACTTGTAGAAGAACTAAGGTAGGGCTGGCTGGTGGTGGTCGATTTGTTTCTGTTCCTAAAAGAAAATTCAATATCAGATAAATAAAGTTAAAGTTTATAGTTTAAAAAAGTAAGTGAAGTGACGATAATCAGCAAATAAACTTATAAAAATACCCTTATAAATATAAAGCCAAGTATGAATCCATTATATATAGTAGTATAGCTAATAAAATATATTAAATATAGATGACACTGAAAGCAGTTTTGAAAAGGTAGACTGTTTGAAATATTTAGGAATTATAATTAATTCTCAAAGCGATGAGCACATTGAAATTAATAACAGAATAAACCTTGCTAGCAGGAGTTTGTATGCACTGAACAAAATAATAAAGTCAAAAATCTTATATCTTAAAACACAAAATTAAGAGTGTACAAAACGATAATTAGGCCAATAATTGGCCTAAATATTAATTATTAAGAAAGCAGAAAAAAAGTTAATCACTTTCGAAAACAAAGTATTACGTAAAATTTTTGGGCCAACAAAAGAATGAGATACTTGGAGGATAAAGCTTAACCAAGAAATTAGAAATCTTCTTAAGGAGCCAGACATAGTGGCAGAAGCCAGAAGTAGAAGATTGAGATGGGCTGTCCACGTCATTAGAAGAGAGGACCCAAGCTTGTTATATAACATATGGGATAGGAACCCTATTGGAAGGAGACCCAGAGGCAGGCCAAAAAAGCGCTGGAAAGACATGGCCAAGATGAGAACAACAGAAGAAACCGCAAGAGACAGGCAGCAGTGGAGGCAGCTCGTTGGTGAGGCCTAGTACCATCTTGGGTACCCATGGCCATGGGAGTAAGTAAGTATATGAAACCATTTTCGTTTATGTTACTAACATGCTCACTCTTCATTTGGGAGCATTTTATGACAAGTTTAGCCTGTGAGGTCGACCAAGAAGAATTTAATTCTAAACAAACAAACTAATATTCAAAATCCCCAAAAATAATGAAATGCCAATAATATACAAACAAACCTGTTACAAGCCCTGATTTTATAATCATAGATCTTCTTCTTGATCACTTATGAAGCGATCGTGGTCATCATTGATTGTGCATCCTTCATGATATTATACAGTAACTAGGTCGTATAATAGAACTAATATCAAGTAACAGGACTTTATTTAAACCCTTCATGTTATTAGCAATACAATGTCCAGAGGAAATTTTGAGAGAATGAATAATTTAAAACGATTTTAGGAATCGATACTACACAAACTATGAACTTCCTAAAACTAGGAAAGCGTATAAGAGAAATGTTGATTTAAAAATAAGTAACATACCTTGGAAACAGTAAGTAACTTTGAAGGAGAACTAAGGTTGGGCTGGTGGAAGTCGAGAGGTTCTGTTGCTAAAAGAAAATGCAATGTCAGTTAAATTAAGTTAAAATTAAAGTTTATAATTTGAACAAATAAGTGAAGTAACGATAATCAGCATATAAACTAATCAAAATATTCTGTTAAAGCAGAGTTGAGTAATTAATCCTTATTAATTATCCTTATTAATTATTAATTATCCTTATCCTTATTAATTAGCCTTCTGGGTAGCTCGTCCAGATTGTTCAATTGTTTTGGATCAAACAAAGCAGAAAGTCGGAAGATTGGTAAGTGTGATGTCCGGAGTTGAACAAGTCATTGAGCTTGAGCTGTTAGGTACATAGTCGGTGACCTTCAGTTGTATATTCTCTGTGTTTGGTTTCAGTTATAGTCTTTTAAGATGAGATTGGGCCTTGGAAATATATGTTAGAATATATATACAGTAAAACTGTTAAAGACACGTAATTCACACACTATTTCACTATAAACTACTTGATAGTATTTGAAATATCATACCTGCAAAGTCTTTTGCAAAAAGCTTGTTCCAAATGCTTGACTTGGATTCAAACTAAAGGAAACCATAGAAACTAAATAAATCTGAAGTATTGTTGTTTTAAATAGGTTATTTAACTTAGACTGTAAATAAAACTCATACTTTTTAAAAGAAATTTTTCTTTTCTTACCCCGGGGTGGCTCTAATTGAAAAAATATGCATAATTATAATAAATAATTAATTAAAAAAATAAATAGTAAAAATTAATTAGGGTTCATGGTCATCTACATTGATTAGTTATTTTAGGTGACACAGATACATGTGGTACAAGAGTGTGTTGTAGGGAGTCTCGACTTACAGGAAGTAAACACTCAGTGAATGAAACCATTCATTACTTGAAATTAGTACTTTTAAATCACTAAGTGAAATATAAAAGGAACTTATAACTTGGAACTTATAAAAGGTATCAAATAAAACTAAAATAATACAGAAGTGAAAAATTTATTTGTACTAGATAAATAGAAATTAAAATATGAGTCAAATTTTTATCCAAAAAGTTAAATTATCCCACCATTTCATATTACTAGCTTATCCTCACTTCTAATAATACAGTACAAATATTACTTCATATAAATAAATATAAGTATAGTAGACACAGGATTAGGGTGTTCGAGTCGGAGATCACAGTCAATATCAGAAGAGGCAACGGACGTCACAAGATCAGCTGAAACAGAAAGGTATACATGAATATCAAGAAAGAATAGAATAAAGTAGTTCCTTTGCTACGTAAAAAACGTCAAATAGTTTTTCTTACTAAAAATAGTTTATTGGACTTTTCCAACGCGTTTGTGTTTTTAACTACACAACGTTTCTGGAGGTGGAGAACTCCTCCCTTTTTTAAGTGATTCCCTAATAATTTACATTACAAATTGAATGTTTAGTTACAGTTATTAATTATATCACGTTTTCAACAATACTATACTTATCTATCGTACACAAAAACTATATTGACAACTACAAATAACGAATGCTTGCCGCAATATTTCACCTAGAGTCCTACGCAAGGTTCAGATTGAAAAATTAAACACAGCTTCTAATAGAGCCTGTTGAAATAAAAATGTTCGGAATTATGTACTAACAGTAGCTTTTGTTTTTGTTTTTGCTTTTGTGCTTTCGGAGTTTTGCGCATGCGCGCTGGTTACCTACATTCCTTTTCTACATGCTCACGCAATTACAGTCTGATAAGACGATTTCCATTTGGATTATTTGTTTGGCAACCACAAATCTGGTGATAACTGTTAAGATCACCCATTATTAGAAAAGAGTATTTGTAAGTCCTCGTCATATAATCGACGATATGTAAATCATACGATACGCGATATGGGAACAACCGTACTCAATTTCAGCCCTTTAGCTATCCTGTGACCCAAATGGTCATGCTTTTCAACAAATATCTTCTGTTTTGGTAGGAGTTTCGGGACCCAATGGGAGCACGAGTTCCTTAACTTAAGTGTTTTGTACAATTTTGTAAAGCCCTGGTTGGGGTACTTAACACAGAAAATTCGTTCAAGATACCTGTTATTGAGAAGCTTTTGATTTTACAAATCCTTGCATACAACAAAACAACTCAAAAATATCTGCCAAAATAATACTACTGAAAAGTAAATAATAAAGATAAAAGTTTTTTCCTTTAAAGATTTTAGAGTTATTATTTTCGTGAATAACTGTTTGGTTTTTTATAAATTTTACTGTCATGAAAATGAGTCAAATTACTTTCATCCTATAATCTAAAAGTAAGTATAGTATTTAAAAAGTAAAACCGAAAATACTCCAACTGTTCAGTTAATTTTTAATCTTCACGGATATATAAAATATATAAACGGTAAAATATAATATGTACAGTTTCCTATAAGAATAGTACAGAATCACTTTTACATTGAATATGCGACTTATCTAGTAAATAAAAACAACAGAGATATTATATTGGAATTTATTTATGACATGTCAGCCCTTAATTCTCCATGAAAGCAGAAAGATTCCGTGGTCCTTGATATTGTCTGCCACGGCGATGAACTTCCTGCATATGAGTCTGGACGTCATCTCTTTCCATGATAGCAGGAAGAATCCGTGGTCCTTGATATTGTCTGCCACGGCGATGAACTTCCTGCATATGAGTCTGGACGTCATCTCTTTCCATGAAAGCAGAAAGAATCCGTGGTCCTTGATATTGTCTGCCACGGCGATGAACTTCCTGCATATGAGTCTGGACGTCATCTCTTTCCATGAAAGCAGAAAGAATCCGTGGTCCTTGATATTGTCTGCCACGGCGATGAACTTCCTGCATATGAGTCTGGACGTCATCTCTTTCCATGAAAGCAGGAAGAATTCCCGGGTCTTGATATTGTCTGCCACGGCGATGAACTTCCTACATATGAGTCTGGACGTCATCTCTTTCCATGAAAGCAGGAAGAATCCGCGGTCCTTGATATTGTCTGCCACGGCGATGAACTTCCTGCATATGAGTCTGGACGTCATCTCTTTCCATGAAAGCAGGAAGAATCCGCGGTCCTTGATATTGTCTGCCACGGCGATGAACTTCCTGCATATGAGTCTGGACGTCATCTCTTTCCATGAAAGCAGGAAGAATCCGTGGTCCTTGATATTGTCTGCCACGGCGATGAACTTCCTGCATATGAGTCTGGACGTCATCTCTTTCCATGAAAGCAGGAAGAATCCGTGGTCCTTGATATTGTCTGCCACGGCGATGAACTTCCTACATATGAGTCTGGACGTCATCTCTTTCCATGAAAGCAGGAGGAATCCGTGGTCCTTGATATTGTCTGCCACGGCGATGAACTCCTGCAAACGATGAAGACCCGTAGTCTAGGAAACAAGATGTCCTATGTGAAGAGGAGTCCAGACATCAACCCATCTCTTTGCATGTTTCTCTATTAGAGTAGGAGGATTCCGTGGTCCTGGATGTTGTGGGCCACTTCGATGTTATCCTGTAATGATATTTAAAATTCAGGTTTGTAATAGATTATAATTTATTCTGGTATATATACTCTCAAAACTCTCAAAAAGTGGTCTGATCGATACCGACATTTAGTATTGATAAACAATACTATATTATTTTCGAATAAGCACGAAATCCAGTAAAGTCTGGCCATCTGAATGGGATAACATTGGTTTTGTACCCAAAAATGAGGTTTAAATGGGATGTTTTACGTATTCTATATAACAAAATTTCATTTTAATAGCATCATTGGAATCAGCTAAAAGAGCAATTGAGTATTCGGCATCTCAGCTCTATTCGTAAGTGGTAACTGAGATAAAGAAACTGGTAAACTGAGTACAACCATCGTCTCTTGGAGATCCACCGTTAATCTGATGAAAAAGGATGAAATTATTTGGTTTATTATTTTAAACTATATATTGTGGGTAATAATACTATTTATACTGATTCCAAAAATAGCTAAGATCTATTCATGTTTACTGGAAATCTTTCTTTTTTGTTTCTCATGACAGCAAATCCACCTTACTCATTCCCTATGGTTTTTAACTAAGAGAGGAAATTAACATAAATGCATTATGCATTATAATATACCCTAATCAGGTTTTAAAAGGTGTACTAGTTGTGTTGAAAAATATTAACCATTTGGTTTCTTACAGCACCATATGAGAATTTCTGATAAAAGATAAATGCTTATAAATGATAAGAATATAATAATTTTATATCCGATGGAGTGTCAAATCGTGTCATTACTATTCAAATTGCAATATTTCTTGAATTTCAGATTTAATATTTGATACGATTAGATTTTTTCAAAGGTTATCAACATATAAACGTTTGAATATTTAAAGCAGAGGTAATACTTTTTCTGTTGAAAAACAAATTATGGACTAATCTTATTATTTGCTTATATTTTAATTCAGCCAATTAGATTATTATTTGATTAATATGTCTACTTAATAATATTTTTAAATGAGAAATATTTTCTTTAGAAACTTACCTTTTCTAGCCGAGAATTTTACAGGCTTCCTCCATTTTCTGTCTACGCCACCATAACACATCAAATTTTGAAACCGCCACGGACTTGGAAACCCCTTTTTTTTCAAAATCTGGCCGAAATGGGTGTTATGTTTTTGTTTCCCTACAAATTTAGCTCGCGCCTAGCCCTAAATATTATGTGAAAAAGTGAAATTTTAAAAATGTGGGTCCACCCACGATGTAAGCTAAAATTTAGAATTTACAAAACGGAATTTTGTATACATAAAAGGGATTTACATAAAAGCGGGCACTGTAGAATTTAAATAGTGAAAGCTGTCTTTACAATATATTCGGTCTGAGTGCCCTTATTGTCGTGGGTGGACACGCCCATATCGCAAACCATTTTACCCGATGTTTTGTCAAATCGATGTATGTACGTATCCCAGACAAAGTGCCGCGGCTCGTCACCAGTCCTCAGTTCCCTACCTATGTACCATAATTGCCGCAAAATGCTCTCCCTCTCAGTTCTTGTCCCGGTATCCCTGCATATTACCCTATCTATTTCATCGGTCTGGACTGGCATGTCCCTACTTGGGGGTTCCGGTTCCACCTCCTCTACCTCTGGAACCGGTTCCACCTCCTCTACCCCCTCCCCCCTGTTATAAAAGTGGTTATACAATATATATCCCACCCCGCCCAGTGCTGCCCCCCCAACAACTACGCCCGTGGCGATTTCCAAAAGTGAAGGCATTTTTGAGTTTTCTGAAATAAAAAAAAACCCAAATCATTTTATTATAATTTAAGTCATAACAGTTTTTATATTTTCCTCAAATATCCCTCCTAAAAATTTTATCAGGACAAAATTAATAAACTACTAACCTATTCATAAACGCTTATGAATGACGTTTGTATTAAAACAATCTACATAAAAGCAATTTAGGCTTCGTAATCATTACTTTTCCCTTTCGATAAACACAGGTATCAATTCCTCAATAATAAATAATGTACCTGAAACCTATGAATATCTTTCTTATTTGGTTATAAATATAAATTACATTAATATTTTCTTATTAACTACAATAACCTGTGTATCTTACATATTAAATTGTTTGACCATCAGGATAGGTATAGCTTTATAATTCGCTGTTTCAGTGCAAATTTCGATGTCTAAGTAATACTTAATGTAACCGCATTAAGGTCTAAAAATATAAAAACATCCTCCTCTCGAAGGAAACTACCACAACCTGAAAAATGCTAAATTACTCTGTCGAAGGACGTAAACAATAACTCATTAAACACAATTCGCGTGTCGATGAGGACATGTGAATTGCCAGTAGGGGACAAAGAAATCTTCTTTATCTGTAAATAGCAATGATAATAGTATACTAGTTATCTAGAACCTTTTTTATATACACAAATATTGGTACAGAGCTGTGGAGAAGTTTAACCTAATTAACATAATGTGGAACAGGAATTTTAAAAAGGTAAGTTAATTATATCGAATATTAAAAATCTGTCGTGCACCGCAAGCCAAAATCCCAATATTTTAGCTTCTGTTCATAAACATGCATGTTGTACATGCATTAATTCGTTTAGTGTAATGCATTATTGTGTAGCTAAATATTACCCCACATTGATCACTGTTAACTTCACGATATTCCACTCTTACGTCACTCTCAAAACCGTCTTGCTCTTCAGGTGGTTTAACATTTAATGACTATATACTATAGCAAACTATAGTCAATACCATACTTTGCTCATATTGTGTATCTATATGTATTGCACAATTCAAATTTAGCTCAAGGTGTGTAAATTTTTCCGGCCTAACTTTGTCTTGATCATACTCCTCTAATTTGTCATTATTTAACCCCGTCAGTCAATGATACATGACCCTCAGGTTATGGCAAGATACAAAATAATAAATCAATACAATAAACTATCTCGTATCCGGTCTACTATGGCGCCGGACGATCCGGATACCAAATATTCCAAATATGAGAGGGGGAAAGGCATCCGAATATAACATCATAATACGTCAAGAATAAAACTCTCGACCAAAACTGGTTTGCTTATGATCATTTATTTGAATTATATCCAGATAAAACGAACCTTTGATTCATCTAAATGGAACGAACACACTTACCAGTCCGAGGTTGCGGTGTAAATTTGTTATTATTTCGGCTACAGATAAAATGCATCATGATATAATTTCGAAATACAAAGCGTTACGTCATTTTTCCAAACATTAAGAATCTTCCAACTACGTTTTCGTTAACTAAGGGAAGATTTACAATTCGAGAAAAATACTGATTTTGCCGTAACATCTCATTATGTGACGAGATTTTCAATAACAAAATAATTTACGTGTTCATTTCGAATTATAATAATTGCGATTTAGCTATTCTATTTTGACATAACGAACTTTTTTTGCATCTCATCATCAAATTCACCAATAAATATTAAATAAAATAAATGCGTTGGCTGTAGGGACAAGTATGGTCTATTGTTTTGTGACCTTGCACTCTACGAGGCGCGCTACTGAATGGCTAAATGAACATTCTTTTCCTTGAGTGTTTTTAAATTTTTGCATTTTTTCAAAATCGCGTTCGGATATCGGTGGGTCTGAATGAGAGATTAGTATAAGTGAGTGGTTTACAGTATATACAACAATAACACCTCCTCCCTTTATTTGGGAGCATTTTATGACGATTTTTGCCTTTGAGTTCGACCAAAATCTGTTAGTAAAAACTTAATTCTAAAATAAACAAATAGTCAACCCCCGAAAAAAATATAGAATGTCAATGAAAATAACAAGCTACAAGGCCTGATTTTATAATTATAGATCTCTTCTTATCACTTATTAAGTGATCGTGGTCATTATTGATTGTGCATCCTTCATTATATTCTACAAGGTCGTATATCAGAACTAATATCAAGTAACAGGACTATATTAAAATATAGTGATTAATAATACAATGTCCTTAGGAAATTTTGAGAATTACACAAACTGTGAACCTTTCCCAGAACTGAAAGCGTATAAAAGAAGTTTTGAGTAACAAGTAACATACCTTGGACAAAGTAAGTAACTTGTAGAAGAACTAAGGTAGGGCTGGCTGGTGGTGGTCGATTTGTTTCTGTTCCTAAAAGAAAATTCAATATCAGATAAATAAAGTTAAAGTTTATAGTTTAAAAAAAGTAAGTGAAGTGACGATAATCAGCAAATAAACTTATAAAAATACCCTTATAAATATAAAGCCAAGTATGAATCCATTATATATAGTAGTATAGCTAATAAAATATATTAAATATAGATGACACTGAAAGCAGTTTTGAAAAGGTAGACTGTTTGAAATATTTAGGAATTATAATTAATTCTCAAAGCGATGAGCACATTGAAATTAATAACAGAATAAACCTTGCTAGCAGGAGTTTGTATGCACTGAACAAAATAATAAAGTCAAAAATCTTATATCTTAAAACACAAAATTAAGAGTGTACAAAACGATAATTAGGCCAATAATTGGCCTAAATATTAATTATTAAGAAAGCAGAAAAAAAGTTAATCACTTTCGAAAACAAAGTATTACGTAAAATTTTTGGGCCAACAAAAGAATGAGATACTTGGAGGATAAAGCTTAACCAAGAAATTAGAAATCTTCTTAAGGAGCCAGACATAGTGGCAGAAGCCAGAAGTAGAAGATTGAGATGGGCTGTCCACGTCATTAGAAGAGAGGACCCAAGCTTGTTATATAACATATGGGATAGGAACCCTATTGGAAGGAGACCCAGAGGCAGGCCAAAAAAGCGCTGGAAAGACATGGCCAAGATGAGAACAACAGAAGAAACCGCAAGAGACAGGCAGCAGTGGAGGCAGCTCGTTGGTGAGGCCTAGTACCATCTTGGGTACCCATGGCCATGGGAGTAAGTAAGTATATGAAACCATTTTCGTTTATGTTACTAACATGCTCACTCTTCATTTGGGAGCATTTTATGACAAGTTTAGCCTGTGAGGTCGACCAAGAAGAATTTAATTCTAAACAAACAAAATATTCAAAATCCCCAAAAATAATGAAATGCCAATAATATAACAAACAAACCTGTTACAAGCCCTGATTTTATAATCATAGATCTTCTTCTTGATCACTTATGAAGCGATCGTGGTCATCATTGATTGTGCATCCTTCATGATATTATACAGTAACTAGGTCGTATAATAGAACTAATATCAAGTAACAGGACTTTATTTAAACCCTTCATGTTATTAGCAATACAATGTCCAGAGGAAATTTTGAGAGAATGAATAATTTAAAACGATTTTAGGAATCGATACTACACAAACTATGAACTTCCTAAAACTAGGAAAGCGTATAAGAGAAATGTTGATTTAAAAATAAGTAACATACCTTGGAAACAGTAAGTAACTTTGAAGGAGAACTAAGGTTGGGCTGGTGGAAGTCGAGAGGTTCTGTTGCTAAAAGAAAATGCAATGTCAGTTAAATTAAGTTAAAATTAAAGTTTATAATTTGAACAAATAAGTGAAGTAACGATAATCAGCATATAAACTAATCAAAATATTCTGTTAAAGCAGAGTTGAGTAATTAATGTAAGCCTTCTGGGTAGCTCGTCCAGATTGTTCAATTGTTTTGGATCAAACAAAGCAGAAAGTCGGAAGATTGGTAAGTGTGATGTCCGGAGTTGAACAAGTCATTGAGCTTGAGCTGTTAGGTACATAGTCGGTGACCTTCAGTTGTATATTCTCTGTGTTTGGTTTCAGTTATAGTCTTTTAAGATGAGATTGGGCCTTGGAAATATATGTTAGAATATATATACAGTAAAACTGTTAAAGACACGTAATTCACACACTATTTCACTATAAACTACTTGATAGTATTTGAAATATCATACCTGCAAAGTCTTTTGCAAAAAGCTTGTTCCAAATGCTTGACTTGGATTCAAACTAAAGGAAACCATAGAAACTAAATAAATCTGAAGTATTGTTGTTTTAAATAGGTTATTTAACTTAGACTGTAAATAAAACTCATACTTTTTAAAAGAAATTTTTCTTTTCTTACCCCGGGGTGGCTCTAATTGAAAAAATATGCATAATTATAATAAATAATTAATTAAAAAAATAAATAGTAAAAATTAATTAGGGTTCATGGTCATCTACATTGATTAGTTATTTTAGGTGACACAGATACATGTGGTACAAGAGTGTGTTGTAGGGAGTCTCGACTTACAGGAAGTAAACACTCAGTGAATGAAACCATTCATTACTTGAAATTAGTACTTTTAAATCACTAAGTGAAATATAAAAGGAACTTATAACTTGGAACTTATAAAAGGTATCAAATAAAACTAAAATAATACAGAAGTGAAAAATTTATTTGTACTAGATAAATAGAAATTAAAATATGAGTCAAATTTTTATCCAAAAAGTTAAATTATCCCACCATTTCATATTACTAGCTTATCCTCACTTCTAATAATACAGTACAAATATTACTTCATATAAATAAATATAAGTATAGTAGACACAGGATTAGGGTGTTCGAGTCGGAGATCACAGTCAATATCAGAAGAGGCAACGGACGTCACAAGATCAGCTGAAACAGAAAGGTATACATGAATATCAAGAAAGAATAGAATAAAGTAGTTCCTTTGCTACGTAAAAAACGTCAAATAGTTTTTCTTACTAAAAATAGTTTATTGGACTTTTTCAACGCGTTTGTGTTTTAACTACACAACGTTTCTGGAGGTGGAGAACTCCTCCCTTTTTTAAGTGATTCCCTAATAATTTACATTACAAATTGAATGTTTAGTTACAGTTATTAATTATATCACGTTTTCAACAATACTATACTTATCTATCGTACACAAAAACTATATTGACAACTACAAATAACGAATGCTTGCCGCAATATTTCACCTAGAGTCCTACGCAAGGTTCAGATTGAAAAATTAAACACAGCTTCTAATAGAGCCTGTTGAAATAAAAATGTTCGGAATTATGTACTAACAGTAGCTTTTGTTTTTGTTTTTGCTTTTGTGCTTTCGGAGTTTTGCGCATGCGCGCTGGTTACCTACATTCCTTTTCTACATGCTCACGCAATTACAGTCTGATAAGACGATTTCCATTTGGATTATTTGTTTGGCAACCACAAATCTGGTGATAACTGTTAAGATCACCCATTATTAGAAAAGAGTATTTGTAAGTCCTCGTCATATAATCGACGATATGTAAATCATACGATACGCGATATGGGAACAACCGTACTCAATTTCAGCCCTTTAGCTATCCTGTGACCCAAATGGTCATGCTTTTCAACAAATATCTTCTGTTTTGGTAGGAGTTTCGGGACCCAATGGGAGCACGAGTTCCTTAACTTAAGTGTTTTGTACAATTTTGTAAAGCCCTGGTTGGGGTACTTAACACAGAAAATTCGTTCAAGATACCTGTTATTGAGAAGCTTTTGATTTTACAAATCCTTGCATACAACAAAACAACTCAAAAATATCTGCCAAAATAATACTACTGAAAAGTAAATAATAAAGATAAAAGTTTTTTCCTTTAAAGATTTTAGAGTTATTATTTTCGTGAATAACTGTTTGGTTTTTTATAAATTTTACTGTCATGAAAATGAGTCAAATTACTTTCATCCTATAATCTAAAAGTAAGTATAGTATTTAAAAAGTAAAACCGAAAATACTCCAACTGTTCAGTTAATTTTTAATCTTCACGGATATATAAAATATATAAACGGTAAAATATAATATGTACAGTTTCCTATAAGAATAGTACAGAATCACTTTTACATTGAATATGCGACTTATCTAGTAAATAAAAACAACAGAGATATTATATTGGAATTTATTTATGACATGTCAGCCCTTAATTCTCCATGAAAGCAGAAAGATTCCGTGGTCCTTGATATTGTCTGCCACGGCGATGAACTTCCTGCATATGAGTCTGGACGTCATCTCTTTCCATGATAGCAGGAAGAATCCGTGGTCCTTGATATTGTCTGCCACGGCGATGAACTTCCTGCATATGAGTCTGGACGTCATCTCTTTCCATGAAAGCAGAAAGAATCCGTGGTCCTTGATATTGTCTGCCACGGCGATGAACTTCCTGCATATGAGTCTGGACGTCATCTCTTTCCATGAAAGCAGAAAGAATCCGTGGTCCTTGATATTGTCTGCCACGGCGATGAACTTCCTGCATATGAGTCTGGACGTCATCTCTTTCCATGAAAGCAGGAAGAATCCGCGGTCCTTGATATTGTCTGCCACGGCGATGAACTTCCTGCATATGAGTCTGGACGTCATCTCTTTCCATGAAAGCAGGAAGAATCCGCGGTCCTTGATATTGTCTGCCACGGCGATGAACTTCCTGCATATGAGTCTGGACGTCATCTCTTTCCATGAAAGCAGGAAGAATCCGCGGTCCTTGATATTGTCTGCCACGGCGATGTACTTCCTGCATATGAGTCTGGACGTCATCTCTTTCCATGAAAGCAGGAAGAATCCGTGGTCCTTGATATTGTCTGCCACGGCGATGAACTTCCTGCATATGAGTCTGGACGTCATCTCTTTCCATGAAAGCAGGAAGAATCCGTGGTCCTTGATATTGTCTGCCACGGCGATGAACTTCCTACATATGAGTCTGGACGTCATCTCTTTGCATGAAAGCAGGAAGGAATTCCGTGGTCCTTGATATTGTCTGCCACGGCGATGAACTTCCTGCAAATCTCGATGAAAGCAGAGGAATCCGTGGTCCGTAGTCTGCCACCGCGATGAACTCCTGAGTCTAGGAAACAAGATGTCCTATGTGAAGAGGAGTCCAGACATCAACCCATCTCTTTGCATGTTTCTCTATTAGAGTAGGAGGATTCCGTGGTCCTGGATGTTGTGGGCCACTTCGATGTTATCCTGTAATGATATTTAAAATTCAGGTTTGTAATAGATTATAATTTATTCTGGTATATATACTCTCAAAACTCTCAAAAAGTGGTCTGATCGATACCGACATTTAGTATTGATAAACAATACTATATTATTTTCGAATAAGCACGAAATCCAGTAAAGTCTGGCCATCTGAATGGGATAACATTGGTTTTGTACCCAAAAATGAGGTTTAAATGGGATGTTTTACGTATTCTATATAACAAAATTTCATTTTAATAGCATCATTGGAATCAGCTAAAAGAGCAATTGAGTATTCGGCATCTCAGCTCTATTCGTAAGTGGTAACTGAGATAAAGAAACTGGTAAACTGAGTACAACCATCGTCTCTTGGAGATCCACCGTTAATCTGATGAAAAAGGATGAAATTATTTGGTTTATTATTTTAAACTATATATTGTGGGTAATAATACTATTTATACTGATTCCAAAAATAGCTAAGATCTATTCATGTTTACTGGAAATCTTTCTTTTTTGTTTCTCATGACAGCAAATCCACCTTACTCATTCCCTATGGTTTTATTAAAGAGAGGAAATTAACATAAATGCATTATGCATTATAATATACCCTAATCAGGTTTTAAAAGGTGTACTAGTTGTGTTGAAAAATATTAACCATTTGGTTTCTTACAGCACCATATGAGAATTTCTGATAAAAGATAAATGCTTATAAATGATAAGAATATAATAATTTTATATCCGATGGAGTGTCAAATCGTGTCATTACTATTCAAATTGCAATATTTCTTGAATTTCAGATTTAATATTTGATACGATTAGATTTTTTCAAAGGTTATCAACATATAAACGTTTGAATATTTAAAGCAGAGGTAATACTTTTTCTGTTGAAAAACAAATTATGGACTAATCTTATTATTTGCTTATATTTTAATTCAGCCAATTAGATTATTATTTGATTAATATGTCTACTTAATAATATTTTTAAATGAGAAATATTTTCTTTAGAAACTTACCTTTTCTAGCCGAGAATTTTACAGGCTTCCTCCATTTTCTGTCTACGCCACCATAACACATCAAATTTTGAAACCGCCACGGACTTGGAAACCCCTTTTTTTTCAAAATCTGGCCGAAATGGGTGTTATGTTTTTGTTTCCCTACAAATTTAGCTCGCGCCTAGCCCTAAATATTATGTGAAAAAGTGAAATTTTAAAAATGTGGGTCCACCCACGATGTAAGCTAAAATTTAGAATTTACAAAACGGAATTTTGTATACATAAAAGGGATTTACATAAAAGCGGGCACTGTAGAATTTAAATAGTGAAGCTGTCTTTACAATATATTCGGTCTGAGTGCCCTTATTGTCGTGGGTGGACACGCCCATATCGCAAACCATTTTACCCGATGTTTTGTCAAATCGATGTATGTACGTATCCCAGACAAAGTGCCGCGGCTCGTCACCAGTCCTCAGTTCCCTACCTATGTACCATAATTGCCGCAAAATGCTCTCCCTCTCAGTTCTTGTCCCGGTATCCCTGCATATTACCCTATCTATTTCATCGGTCTGGACTGGCATGTCCCTACTTGGGGGTTCCGGTTCCACCTCCTCTACCTCTGGAACCGGTTCCACCTCCTCTACCCCCTCCCCCCTGTTATAAAAGTGGTTATACAATATATATCCCACCCCGCCCAGTGCTGCCCCCCCAACAACTACGCCCGTGGCGATTTCCAAAAGTGAAGGCATTTTTGAGTTTTCTGAAATAAAAAAAAACCCAAATCATTTTATTATAATTTAAGTCATAACAGTTTTTATATTTTCCTCAAATATCCCTCCTAAAAATTTTATCAGGACAAAATTAATAAACTACTAACCTATTCATAAACGCTTATGAATGACGTTTGTATTAAAACAATCTACATAAAAGCAATTTAGGCTTCGTAATCATTACTTTTCCCTTTCGATAAACACAGGTATCAATTCCTCAATAATAAATAATGTACCTGAAACCTATGAATATCTTTCTTATTTGGTTATAAATATAAATTACATTAATATTTTCTTATTAACTACAATAACCTGTGTATCTTACATATTAAATTGTTTGACCATCAGGATAGGTATAGCTTTATAATTCGCTGTTTCAGTGCAAATTTCGATGTCTAAGTAATACTTAATGTAACCGCATTAAGGTCTAAAAATATAAAAACATCCTCCTCTCGAAGGAAACTACCACAACCTGAAAAATGCTAAATTACTCTGTCGAAGGACGTAAACAATAACTCATTAAACACAATTCGCGTGTCGATGAGGACATGTGAATTGCCAGTAGGGGACAAAGAAATCTTCTTTATCTGTAAATAGCAATGATAATAGTATACTAGTTATCTAGAACCTTTTTATATACACAAATATTGGTACAGAGCTGTGGAGAAGTTTAACCTAATTAACATAATGTGGAACAGGAATTTTAAAAAGGTAAGTTAATTATATCGAATATTAAAAATCTGTCGTGCACCGCAAGCCAAAATCCCAATATTTTAGCTTCTGTTCATAAACATGCATGTTGTACATGCATTAATTCGTTTAGTGTAATGCATTATTGTGTAGCTAAATATTACCCCACATTGATCACTGTTAACTTCACGATATTCCACTCTTACGTCACTCTCAAAACCGTCTTGCTCTTCAGGTGGTTTAACATTTAATGACTATATACTATAGCAAACTATAGTCAATACCATACTTTGCTCATATTGTGTATCTATATGTATTGCACAATTCAAATTTAGCTCAAGGTGTGTAAATTTTTCCGGCCTAACTTTGTCTTGATCATACTCCTCTAATTTGTCATTATTTAACCCCGTCAGTCAATGATACATGACCCTCAGGTTATGGCAAGATACAAAATAATAAATCAATACAATAAACTATCTCGTATCCGGTCTACTATGGCGCCGGACGATCCGGATACCAAATATTCCAAATATGAGAGGGGGAAAGGCATCCGAATATAACATCATAATACGTCAAGAATAAAACTCTCGACCAAAACTGGTTTGCTTATGATCATTTATTTGAATTATATCCAGATAAAACGAACCTTTGATTCATCTAAATGGAACGAACACACTTACCAGTCCGAGGTTGCGGTGTAAATTTGTTATTATTTCGGCTACAGATAAAATGCATCATGATATAATTTCGAAATACAAAGCGTTACGTCATTTTTCCAAACATTAAGAATCTTCCAACTACGTTTTCGTTAACTAAGGGAAGATTTACAATTCGAGAAAAATACTGATTTTGCCGTAACATCTCATTATGTGACGAGATTTTCAATAACAAAATAATTTACGTGTTCATTTCGAATTATAATAATTGCGATTTAGCTATTCTATTTTGACATAACGAACTTTTTTTGCATCTCATCATCAAATTCACCAATAAATATTAAATAAAATAAATGCGTTGGCTGTAGGGACAAGTATGGTCTATTGTTTTGTGACCTTGCACTCTACGAGGCGCGCTACTGAATGGCTAAATGAACATTCTTTTCCTTGAGTGTTTTTAAATTTTTGCATTTTTTCAAAATCGCGTTCGGATATCGGTGGGTCTGAATGAGAGATTAGTATAAGTGAGTGGTTACAGTATATACAACAATAACACCTCCTCCTTTATTTTGAAATAGAATATTTCTCAGTTGGTCGTAACCTAAAAACGGGATTTTACAAAAATGTAAATAAAAACAAATCATAGCTAATTAATAAAACGCTCTTCTGTTCCTTTGTTTTGGAATGTCTCTAACTTTTGTTCAAATAAATTGTTTTAAGTGTATAATTCATAAATTGAATCTCAAGTCAGTCTGAATAGAATTATATGGCGATAAAACTATTCAAAACTGAAAAAAATATTTTATTCCTTCAAAAAAGTCGTAAGGATTGTGTTATAGGTGTAGAGAAAAATCTTGAAAATGTTTTCTCAATGTTTCCTCATTATCTTTATAGATACTGGATAATATGTACATTTGCAAAACAATTATGTGTGTAAAGGCTTCCAATGATATCCTTCCTCAATTGGAGGTACACAAAAATTATAAAACTCGTCATAGAAATTAAACAGTAAATAATAAACATCCCCAAAGTAATTTTTATGTAATTAATTTAAAACAATCTAAAATTTTATAAATTGGATGAATGTTAATGATTATAACTATTATTTTATTTGTTTTAATCCTTCTGTTTAGCTTTTTGGCGTCAATGGTACAATTAATTTTTCAAACACATATCTGTAACATACTTGACGTTAAAAATGACAAAAAAATGAAAAAAATAGCCTTGAATAAACCATAACTTGCAAATTGCCAACCATCCGCATTTAATTGCGATAAAAATATAGATAAGAAGAGAACTGCAACATGCCATGATATTTAAATACTTCTATGTTGGCTAACCAAAAGCTACTTAACACTACTCATTAATGGTTGAAACCGTCAATTTTTTATAGTTTGATCCGAATTAAACTCTCTAATAAACAGAACAGAGAGGACCATTTCCACCTCAGTTTAGGTTGAGAGATAACATAAGGCAAAGAAAAAGGTAAATTTAAGTAGTTAAATCAAATTTTATTAACTTTCAATACCGTAAAAAAATGTTTGTATTAGGCCATTGTTCTGAAATACTGAAAGAATAAATAAAGCCAGTATTGAATCCATTCTGGTTTATGTTACTAAACTTCCCTCCCTTTATTTGGGAGCATTTTATGACGATTTTTGCCTTTGAGTTCGACCAAAATCTGTTAG
The DNA here is from genome assembly GCA_023375725.1 of Nephotettix cincticeps. Lineage (NCBI taxonomy): Eukaryota > Metazoa > Arthropoda > Insecta > Hemiptera > Cicadellidae > Nephotettix > Nephotettix cincticeps. The sequence goes on from CM041788.1 coordinate 54,207,151, forward strand.
TAAAAACTTAATTCTAAAATAAACAAATAGTCAACCCCCGAAAAAAATATAGAATGTCAATGAAAATAACAAGCTACAAGGCCTGATTTTATAATTATAGATCTCTTCTTATCACTTATTAAGTGATCGTGGTCATTATTGATTGTGCATCCTTCATTATATTCTACAAGGTCGTATATCAGAACTAATATCAAGTAACAGGACTATATTAAAATATAGTGATTAATAATACAATGTCCTTAGGAAATTTTGAGAATTACACAAACTGTGAACCTTTCCCAGAACTAGGAAAGCGTATAAAAGAAGTTTTGAGTAACAAGTAACATACCTTGGACAAAGTAAGTAACTTGTAGAAGAACTAAGGTAGGGCTGGCTGGTGGTGGTCGATTTGTTTCTGTTCCTAAAAGAAAATTCAATATCAGATAAATAAAGTTAAAGTTTATAGTTTAAAAAAGTAAGTGAAGTGACGATAATCAGCAAATAAACTTATAAAAATACCCTTATAAATATAAAGCCAAGTATGAATCCATTATATATAGTAGTATAGCTAATAAAATATATTAAATATAGATGACACTGAAAGCAGTTTTGAAAAGGTAGACTGTTTGAAATATTTAGGAATTATAATTAATTCTCAAAGCGATGAGCACATTGAAATTAATAACAGAATAAACCTTGCTAGCAGGAGTTTGTATGCACTGAACAAAATAATAAAGTCAAAAATCTTATATCTTAAAACACAAAATTAAGAGTGTACAAAACGATAATTAGGCCAATAATTGGCCTAAATATTAATTATTAAGAAAGCAGAAAAAAAGTTAATCACTTTCGAAAACAAAGTATTACGTAAAATTTTTGGGCCAACAAAAGAATGAGATACTTGGAGGATAAAGCTTAACCAAGAAATTAGAAATCTTCTTAAGGAGCCAGACATAGTGGCAGAAGCCAGAAGTAGAAGATTGAGATGGGCTGTCCACGTCATTAGAAGAGAGGACCCAAGCTTGTTATATAACATATGGGATAGGAACCCTATTGGAAGGAGACCCAGAGGCAGGCCAAAAAAGCGCTGGAAAGACATGGCCAAGATGAGAACAACAGAAGAAACCGCAAGAGACAGGCAGCAGTGGAGGCAGCTCGTTGGTGAGGCCTAGTACCATCTTGGGTACCCATGGCCATGGGAGTAAGTAAGTATATGAAACCATTTTCGTTTATGTTACTAACATGCTCACTCTTCATTTGGGAGCATTTTATGACAAGTTTAGCCTGTGAGGTCGACCAAGAAGAATTTAATTCTAAACAAACAAACTAATATTCAAAATCCCCAAAAATAATGAAATGCCAATAATATACAAACAAACCTGTTACAAGCCCTGATTTTATAATCATAGATCTTCTTCTTGATCACTTATGAAGCGATCGTGGTCATCATTGATTGTGCATCCTTCATGATATTATACAGTAACTAGGTCGTATAATAGAACTAATATCAAGTAACAGGACTTTATTTAAACCCTTCATGTTATTAGCAATACAATGTCCAGAGGAAATTTTGAGAGAATGAATAATTTAAAACGATTTTAGGAATCGATACTACACAAACTATGAACTTCCTAAAACTAGGAAAGCGTATAAGAGAAATGTTGATTTAAAAATAAGTAACATACCTTGGAAACAGTAAGTAACTTTGAAGGAGAACTAAGGTTGGGCTGGTGGAAGTCGAGAGGTTCTGTTGCTAAAAAGAAAATGCAATGTCAGTTAAATTAAGTTAAAATTAAAGTTTATAATTTGAACAAATAAGTGAAGTAACGATAATCAGCATATAAACTAATCAAAATATTCTGTTAAAGCAGAGTTGAGTAATTAATGTAAGCCTTCTGGGTAGCTCGTCCAGATTGTTCAATTGTTTTGGATCAAACAAAGCAGAAAGTCGGAAGATTGGTAAGTGTGATGTCCGGAGTTGAACAAGTCATTGAGCTTGAGCTGTTAGGTACATAGTCGGTGACCTTCAGTTGTATATTCTCTGTGTTTGGTTTCAGTTATAGTCTTTTAAGATGAGATTGGGCCTTGGAAATATATGTTAGAATATATATACAGTAAAACTGTTAAAGACACGTAATTCACACACTATTTCACTATAAACTACTTGATAGTATTTGAAATATCATACCTGCAAAGTCTTTTGCAAAAAGCTTGTTCCAAATGCTTGACTTGGATTCAAACTAAAGGAAACCATAGAAACTAAATAAATCTGAAGTATTGTTGTTTTAAATAGGTTATTTAACTTAGACTGTAAATAAAACTCATACTTTTTAAAAGAAATTTTTCTTTTCTTACCCCGGGGTGGCTCTAATTGAAAAAATATGCATAATTATAATAAATAATTAATTAAAAAAATAAATAGTAAAAATTAATTAGGGTTCATGGTCATCTACATTGATTAGTTATTTTAGGTGACACAGATACATGTGGTACAAGAGTGTGTTGTAGGGAGTCTCGACTTACAGGAAGTAAACACTCAGTGAATGAAACCATTCATTACTTGAAATTAGTACTTTTAAATCACTAAGTGAAATATAAAAGGAACTTATAACTTGGAACTTATAAAAGGTATCAAATAAAACTAAAATAATACAGAAGTGAAAAATTTATTTGTACTAGATAAATAGAAATTAAAATATGAGTCAAATTTTTATCCAAAAAGTTAAATTATCCCACCATTTCATATTACTAGCTTATCCTCACTTCTAATAATACAGTACAAATATTACTTCATATAAATAAATATAAGTATAGTAGACACAGGATTAGGGTGTTCGAGTCGGAGATCACAGTCAATATCAGAAGAGGCAACGGACGTCACAAGATCAGCTGAAACAGAAAGGTATACATGAATATCAAGAAAGAATAGAATAAAGTAGTTCCTTTGCTACGTAAAAAACGTCAAATAGTTTTTCTTACTAAAAATAGTTTATTGGACTTTTCCAACGCGTTTGTGTTTTTAACTACACAACGTTTCTGGAGGTGGAGAACTCCTCCCTTTTTTAAGTGATTCCCTAATAATTTACATTACAAATTGAATGTTTAGTTACAGTTATTAATTATATCACGTTTTCAACAATACTATACTTATCTATCGTACACAAAAACTATATTGACAACTACAAATAACGAATGCTTGCCGCAATATTTCACCTAGAGTCCTACGCAAGGTTCAGATTGAAAAATTAAACACAGCTTCTAATAGAGCCTGTTGAAATAAAAATGTTCGGAATTATGTACTAACAGTAGCTTTTGTTTTTGTTTTTGCTTTTGTGCTTTCGGAGTTTTGCGCATGCGCGCTGGTTACCTACATTCCTTTTCTACATGCTCACGCAATTACAGTCTGATAAGACGATTTCCATTTGGATTATTTGTTTGGCAACCACAAATCTGGTGATAACTGTTAAGATCACCCATTATTAGAAAAGAGTATTTGTAAGTCCTCGTCATATAATCGACGATATGTAAATCATACGATACGCGATATGGGAACAACCGTACTCAATTTCAGCCCTTTAGCTATCCTGTGACCCAAATGGTCATGCTTTTCAACAAATATCTTCTGTTTTGGTAGGAGTTTCGGGACCCAATGGGAGCACGAGTTCCTTAACTTAAGTGTTTTGTACAATTTTGTAAAGCCCTGGTTGGGGTACTTAACACAGAAAATTCGTTCAAGATACCTGTTATTGAGAAGCTTTTGATTTTACAAATCCTTGCATACAACAAAACAACTCAAAAATATCTGCCAAAATAATACTACTGAAAAGTAAATAATAAAGATAAAAGTTTTTTCCTTTAAAGATTTTAGAGTTATTATTTTCGTGAATAACTGTTTGGTTTTTTATAAATTTTACTGTCATGAAAATGAGTCAAATTACTTTCATCCTATAATCTAAAAGTAAGTATAGTATTTAAAAAGTAAAACCGAAAATACTCCAACTGTTCAGTTAATTTTTAATCTTCACGGATATATAAAATATATAAACGGTAAAATATAATATGTACAGTTTCCTATAAGAATAGTACAGAATCACTTTTACATTGAATATGCGACTTATCTAGTAAATAAAAACAACAGAGATATTATATTGGAATTTATTTATGACATGTCAGCCCTTAATTCTCCATGAAAGCAGAAAGATTCCGTGGTCCTTGATATTGTCTGCCACGGCGATGAACTTCCTGCATATGAGTCTGGACGTCATCTCTTTCCATGATAGCAGGAAGAATCCGTGGTCCTTGATATTGTCTGCCACGGCGATGAACTTCCTGCATATGAGTCTGGACGTCATCTCTTTCCATGAAAGCAGAAAGAATCCGTGGTCCTTGATATTGTCTGCCACGGCGATGAACTTCCTGCATATGAGTCTGGACGTCATCTCTTTCCATGAAAGCAGAAAGAATCCGTGGTCCTTGATATTGTCTGCCACGGCGATGAACTTCCTGCATATGAGTCTGGACGTCATCTCTTTCCATGAAAGCAGGAAGAATCCGCGGTCCTTGATATTGTCTGCCACGGCGATGAACTTCCTACATATGAGTCTGGACGTCATCTCTTTCCATGAAAGCAGGAAGAATCCGCGGTCCTTGATATTGTCTGCCACGGCGATGAACTTCCTGCATATGAGTCTGGACGTCATCTCTTTCCATGAAAGCAGGAAGAATCCGCGGTCCTTGATATTGTCTGCCACGGCGATGTACTTCCTGCATATGAGTCTGGACGTCATCTCTTTCCATGAAAGCAGGAAGAATCCGTGGTCCTTGATATTGTCTGCCACGGCGATGAACTTCCTGCATATGAGTCTGGACGTCATCTCTTTCCATGAAAGCAGGAAGAATCCGTGGTCCTTGATATTGTCTGCCACGGCGATGAACTTCCTGCATATGAGTCTGGACGTCATCTCTTTCCATGAAAGCAGGAAGAATCCGTGGTCCTTGATATTGTCTGCCACGGCGATGAACTTCCTACATATGAGTCTGGACGTCATCTCTTTCCATGAAAGCAGGAAGATTCCGTGGACCTTGATATTGTCTGCCACGGCGATGAACTTCCTGCATATGAGTCTGTTGTCTGCCACGGCGATGAACTCCTGCAAACGATGAAGACCCGTAGTCTAGGAAACAAGATGTCCTATGTGAAGAGGAGTCCAGACATCAACCCATCTCTTTGCATGTTTCTCTATTAGAGTAGGAGGATTCCGTGGTCCTGGATGTTGTGGGCCACTTCGATGTTATCCTGTAATGATATTTAAAATTCAGGTTTGTAATAGATTATAATTTATTCTGGTATATATACTCTCAAAACTCTCAAAAAGTGGTCTGATCGATACCGACATTTAGTATTGATAAACAATATATATTATTTTCGAATAAGCACGAAATCCAGTAAAGTCTGGCCATCTGAATGGGATAACATTGGTTTTGTACCCAAAAATGAGGTTTAAATGGGATGTTTTACGTATTCTATATAACAAAATTTCATTTTAATAGCATCATTGGAATCAGCTAAAAGAGCAATTGAGTATTCGGCATCTCAGCTCTATTCGTAAGTGGTAACTGAGATAAAGAAACTGGTAAACTGAGTACAACCATCGTCTCTTGGAGATCCACCGTTAATCTGATGAAAAAGGATGAAATTATTTGGTTTATTATTTTAAACTATATATTGTGGGTAATAATACTATTTATACTGATTCCAAAAATAGCTAAGATCTATTCATGTTTACTGGAAATCTTTCTTTTTTGTTTCTCATGACAGCAAATCCACCTTACTCATTCCCTATGGTTTTATTAAAGAGAGGAAATTAACATAAATGCATTATGCATTATAATATACCCTAATCAGGTTTTAAAAGGTGTACTAGTTGTGTTGAAAAATATTAACCATTTGGTTTCTTACAGCACCATATGAGAATTTCTGATAAAAGATAAATGCTTATAAATGATAAGAATATAATAATTTTATATCCGATGGAGTGTCAAATCGTGTCATTACTATTCAAATTGCAATATTTCTTGAATTTCAGATTTAATATTTGATACGATTAGATTTTTTCAAAGGTTATCAACATATAAACGTTTGAATATTTAAAGCAGAGGTAATACTTTTTCTGTTGAAAAACAAATTATGGACTAATCTTATTATTTGCTTATATTTTAATTCAGCCAATTAGATTATTATTTGATTAATATGTCTACTTAATAATATTTTTAAATGAGAAATATTTTCTTTAGAAACTTACCTTTTCTAGCCGAGAATTTTACAGGCTTCCTCCATTTTCTGTCTACGCCACCATAACACATCAAATTTTGAAACCGCCACGGACTTGGAAACCCCTTTTTTTTCAAAATCTGGCCGAAATGGGTGTTATGTTTTTGTTTCCCTACAAATTTAGCTCGCGCCTAGCCCTAAATATTATGTGAAAAAGTGAAATTTTAAAAATGTGGGTCCACCCACGATGTAAGCTAAAATTTAGAATTTACAAAACGGAATTTTGTATACATAAAAGGGATTTACATAAAAGCGGGCACTGTAGAATTTAAATAGTGAAAGCTGTCTTTACAATATATTCGGTCTGAGTGCCCTTATTGTCGTGGGTGGACACGCCCATATCGCAAACCATTTTACCCGATGTTTTGTCAAATCGATGTATGTACGTATCCCAGACAAAGTGCCGCGGCTCGTCACCAGTCCTCAGTTCCCTACCTATGTACCATAATTGCCGCAAAATGCTCTCCCTCTCAGTTCTTGTCCCGGTATCCCTGCATATTACCCTATCTATTTCATCGGTCTGGACTGGCATGTCCCTACTTGGGGGTTCCGGTTCCACCTCCTCTACCTCTGGAACCGGTTCCACCTCCTCTACCCCCTCCCCCCTGTTATAAAAGTGGTTATACAATATATATCCCACCCCGCCCAGTGCTGCCCCCCCAACAACTACGCCCGTGGCGATTTCCAAAAGTGAAGGCATTTTTGAGTTTTCTGAAATAAAAAAAAACCCAAATCATTTTATTATAATTTAAGTCATAACAGTTTTTATATTTTCCTCAAATATCCCTCCTAAAAATTTTATCAGGACAAAATTAATAAACTACTAACCTATTCATAAACGCTTATGAATGACGTTTGTATTAAAACAATCTACATAAAAGCAATTTAGGCTTCGTAATCATTACTTTTCCCTTTCGATAAACACAGGTATCAATTCCTCAATAATAAATAATGTACCTGAAACCTATGAATATCTTTCTTATTTGGTTATAAATATAAATTACATTAATATTTTCTTATTAACTACAATAACCTGTGTATCTTACATATTAAATTGTTTGACCATCAGGATAGGTATAGCTTTATAATTCGCTGTTTCAGTGCAAATTTCGATGTCTAAGTAATACTTAATGTAACCGCATTAAGGTCTAAAAATATAAAAACATCCTCCTCTCGAAGGAAACTACCACAACCTGAAAAATGCTAAATTACTCTGTCGAAGGACGTAAACAATAACTCATTAAACACAATTCGCGTGTCGATGAGGACATGTGAATTGCCAGTAGGGGACAAAGAAATCTTCTTTATCTGTAAATAGCAATGATAATAGTATACTAGTTATCTAGAACCTTTTTTATATACACAAATATTGGTACAGAGCTGTGGAGAAGTTTAACCTAATTAACATAATGTGGAACAGGAATTTTAAAAAGGTAAGTTAATTATATCGAATATTAAAAATCTGTCGTGCACCGCAAGCCAAAATCCCAATATTTTAGCTTCTGTTCATAAACATGCATGTTGTACATGCATTAATTCGTTTAGTGTAATGCATTATTGTGTAGCTAAATATTACCCCACATTGATCACTGTTAACTTCACGATATTCCACTCTTACGTCACTCTCAAAACCGTCTTGCTCTTCAGGTGGTTTAACATTTAATGACTATATACTATAGCAAACTATAGTCAATACCATACTTTGCTCATATTGTGTATCTATATGTATTGCACAATTCAAATTTAGCTCAAGGTGTGTAAATTTTTCCGGCCTAACTTTGTCTTGATCATACTCCTCTAATTTGTCATTATTTAACCCCGTCAGTCAATGATACATGACCCTCAGGTTATGGCAAGATACAAAATAATAAATCAATACAATAAACTATCTCGTATCCGGTCTACTATGGCGCCGGACGATCCGGATACCAAATATTCCAAATATGAGAGGGGGAAAGGCATCCGAATATAACATCATAATACGTCAAGAATAAAACTCTCGACCAAAACTGGTTTGCTTATGATCATTTATTTGAATTATATCCAGATAAAACGAACCTTTGATTCATCTAAATGGAACGAACACACTTACCAGTCCGAGGTTGCGGTGTAAATTTGTTATTATTTCGGCTACAGATAAAATGCATCATGATATAATTTCGAAATACAAAGCGTTACGTCATTTTTCCAAACATTAAGAATCTTCCAACTACGTTTTCGTTAACTAAGGGAAGATTTACAATTCGAGAAAAATACTGATTTTGCCGTAACATCTCATTATGTGACGAGATTTTCAATAACAAAATAATTTACGTGTTCATTTCGAATTATAATAATTGCGATTTAGCTATTCTATTTTGACATAACGAACTTTTTTTGCATCTCATCATCAAATTCACCAATAAATATTAAATAAAATAAATGCGTTGGCTGTAGGGACAAGTATGGTCTATTGTTTTGTGACCTTGCACTCTACGAGGCGCGCTACTGAATGGCTAAATGAACATTCTTTTCCTTGAGTGTTTTTAAATTTTTGCATTTTTTCAAAATCGCGTTCGGATATCGGTGGGTCTGAATGAGAGATTAGTATAAGTGAGTGGTTACAGTATATACAACAATAACACCTCCTCCTTTATTTTGAAATAGAATATTTCTCAGTTGGTCGTAACCTAAAAACGGGATTTTACAAAAATGTAAATAAAAACAAATCATAGCTAATTAATAAAACGCTCTTCTGTTCCTTTGTTTTGGAATGTCTCTAACTTTTGTTCAAATAAATTGTTTTAAGTGTATAATTCATAAATTGAATCTCAAGTCAGTCTGAATAGAATTATATGGCGATAAAACTATTCAAAACTGAAAAAAATATTTTATTCCTTCAAAAAAGTCGTAAGGATTGTGTTATAGGTGTAGAGAAAAATCTTGAAAATGTTTTCTCAATGTTTCCTCATTATCTTTATAGATACTGGATAATATGTACATTTGCAAAACAATTATGTGTGTAAAGGCTTCCAATGATATCCTTCCTCAATTGGAGGTACACAAAAATTATAAAACTCGTCATAGAAATTAAACAGTAAATAATAAACATCCCCAAAGTAATTTTTATGTAATTAATTTAAAACAATCTAAAATTTTATAAATTGGATGAATGTTAATGATTATAACTATTATTTTATTTGTTTTAATCCTTCTGTTTAGCTTTTTGGCGTCAATGGTACAATTAATTTTTCAAACACATATCTGTAACATACTTGACGTTAAAAATGACAAAAAAATGAAAAAAATAGCCTTGAATAAACCATAACTTGCAAATTGCCAACCATCCGCATTTAATTGCGATAAAAATATAGATAAGAAGAGAACTGCAACATGCCATGATATTTAAATACTTCTATGTTGGCTAACCAAAAGCTACTTAACACTACTCATTAATGGTTGAAACCGTCAATTTTTTATAGTTTGATCCGAATTAAACTCTCTAATAAACAGAACAGAGAGGACCATTTCCACCTCAGTTTAGGTTGAGAGATAACATAAGGCAAAGAAAAAGGTAAATTTAAGTAGTTAAATCAAATTTTATTAACTTTCAATAGCGTAAAAAAATGTTTGTATTAGGCCATTGTTCTGAAATACTGAAAGAATAAATAAAGCCAGTATTGAATCCATTTTGGTTTATGTTACTAAACTTCCCTCCCTTTATTTGGGAGCATTTTATGACCAAAATCTGTTAGTAAAAACTTAATTCTAAAATAAACAAATAGTCAACCCCCGAAAAAAATATAGAATGTCAATGAAAATAACAAGCTACAAGGCCTGATTTTATAATTATAGATCTCTTCTTATCACTTATTAAGTGATCGTGGTCATTATTGATTGTGCATCCTTCATTATATTCTACAGGGTCGTATATCAGAACTAATATCAAGTAACAGGACTATATTAAAATATAGTGATTAATAATACAATGTCCTTAGGAAATTTTGAGAATTACACAAACTATGAACCTTTCCCAGAACTAGGAAAGCGTATAAAAGAAGTTTTGAGTAACAAGTAACATACCTTGGACAAAGTAACTTGTAGAAGAACTAAGGTAGGGCTGGCTGGTGGTGGTCGATTTGTTTCTGTTCCTAAAAGAAAATTCAATATCAGATAAATAAAGTTAAAGTTTATAGTTTAAAAAAGTAAGTGAAGTGACGATAATCAGCAAATAAACTTATAAAAATACCCTCATAAATATAAAGCCAAGTATGAATCCATTATATATAGTAGTATAGCTAATAAAATATATTAAATATAGATGACACTGAAAGCAGTTTTGAAAAGGTAGACTGTTTGAAATATTTAGGAATTATAATTAATTCTCAAAGCGATGAGCACATTGAAATTAATAACAGAATAAACCTTGCTAGCAGGAGTTTGTATGCACTGAACAAAATAATAAAGTCAAAAATCTTATATCTTAAAACACAAAATTAAGAGTGTACAAAACGATAATTAGGCCAATAATTGGCCTAAATATTAATTATTAAGAAAGCAGAAAAAAAGTTAATCACTTTCGAAAACAAAGTATTACGTAAAATTTTTGGGCTAACAAAAGAATGAGATACTTGGAGGATAAAGCTTAACCAAGAAATTAGAAATCTTCTTAAGGAGCCAGACATAGTGGCAGAAGCCAGAAGTAGAAGATTGAGATGGGCTGTCCACGTCATTAGAAGAGAGGACCCAAGCTTGTTATATAACATATGGGATAGGAACCCTATTTGAAGGAGATCCAGAGGCAGGCCAAAAAAGCGCTGGAAAGACATGGCCAAGATGAGAACAACAGAAGAAACCGCAAGAGACAGGCAGCAGTGGAGGCAGCTCGTTGGTGAGGCCTAGTACCATCTTGGGTACCCATGGCCATGGGAGTAAGTAAGTATATGAAACCATTTTCGTTTATGTTACTAACATGCTCACTCTTCATTTGGGAGCATTTTATGACAAGTTTCGCCTGTGAGGTCGACCAAAATCAGTTGATAAGAATTTAATTCTAAACAAACAAACTAATATTCAAAATCCCCAAAAATAATGAAATGCCAATAATATACAAACAAACCTGTTACAAGCACTGATTTTATAATCATAGATCTCTTCTTGATCACTTATGGAGTGACCGTGATCATCAGTGATAGTGCATCCTTCATTATATTATACAGTAACTAGGTCGTATAATAGAACTAATATCAAGGAACAGGACTTTATTTAAACCCTTCATGTTATTAGCAATACAATGTCCAGAGGAAATTTTGAGAGAATGAATAATTTAAAACGATTTTAGGAATCGATACTACACAAACTATGAACTTCCTAAAACTAGGAAAGCGTATAAGAGAAATGTTGATTTAAAAATAAGTAACATACCTTGGAAACAGTAAGTAACTTTGAAGGAGAACTAAGGTTGGGCTGGTGGAAGTCGAGAGGTTCTGTTGCTAAAAGAAAATGCAATGTCAGTTAAATTAAGTTAAAATTAAAGTTTATAATTTGAACAAATAAGTGAAGTAACGATAATCAGCATATAAACTAATCAAAATATTCTGTTAAAGCAGAGTTGAGTAATTAATGTAAGCCTTCTGGGTAGCTCGTCCAGATTGTTCAATTGTTTTGGATCAAACAAAGCAGAAAGTCGGAAGATTGGAAAGTGTGATGTCCGGAGTTGAACAAGTCATTGAGCTTGAGCTGTTAGGTACATAGTCGGTGACCTTCAGTTGTATATTCTCTGTTTTTGGTTTCAGTTATAGTCTTTTAAGATGAGATTGGGCCTTGGAAATATATGTTAGAATATATATACAGTAAAACTGTTAAAGACACGTAATTCACACACTATTTCACTATAAACTACTTGATAGTATTTGAAATATCATACCTGCAAAGTCTTTTGCAAGAAGCTTGCTCCAAATGCTTGACTTGGATTCAAACTAAAGGAAACCATAGAAACTAAACAAATCTGTGGTATTGTTGTTTTAAATGAGTTATTTAACTTAGACTGTAAATAAAACTCATACTTTTAAAAGAAATTATTTTTCCTTTTCTTACCCCGGGCTATATTTAAATATAGGCGCATAATTAGGAAATGAGATTCTAAGTTAGAGATCCCACATGCAAATTGGTGTTAATAGAATTTTGGAATCACAAAACTACGAAATTATTGTGGATGTACTAGTTCTTAAATTCATATCTAAGTTTTATCCGAGCCCTTAGATGCGTGATATAGTGTCCGTGGTGGGGTTCCACGGCGGATGAGGGAAACAGCTCAGCTACTGTAGAAAACAATAAAACGTCAAACTAATACTGTAGTTTGTGATCGTCTTAAGCATTAAACATCAACCAAAACTCAGGGCTCAGATAAAACCTGATGGACTTTATATTGATATTGGAAATTTCTGAAACATCACGTTTAAACTGTAGGAAAACTAACTAATAACATTATTATAACATAAAACTCTAACAATTAATTTAACTTTTTTCTCTTGTTATTTTCAGAAATGATAATAATATTTTATTTGGATGGTTAATTAAAAAATAATGAATTATCAAATAATATTTAGATAAACTTTAAAGATATAATAAAGGTATAATAGTTTTATTACAGGTTGTGATTTTCAAATTTACTGAAGAGATGCTTTTTTTTATTTTTACATAATTTAAAGGTTAAGTCTGTTGGCTTATTTTCTGATCTGCATCACACATACAATAAACGAGAATTGGTTTGAATACTAAGTAGTATTTTTACGAACGTAACTAAAAAGCCTACCGAAAAATCAAACTTTTTGTTAAATATTCCACATCAAACATAAGTTCTGTTTACAACACTTTCTGCTGAAGCTACTGTGGAGTAATACTCAAACAATTATATTATATTTAAAATTGTTGTAATTATATATTGTGTGTGTTTTATCAAATTCAAAGAGTGTATCAACCATAAACTCCTCTTCGCTTGTTCTCAAAATTGGAAAATAAATATGCAATTCTTCGACAATAACTACAATTTCATATTTTTGGACCCACATTGGCATCTCACCTTTTTAAATTTATCTTTTGAGATGCAAGTTCAGTTGTATTCCAATTAAAAAGACATACAATTTGATAAAACATTTGACTTATACTTTTAGGAATATCCTGAAACTTCTTATATCTGTTAATAGCTAGATGAAACTCTTTAATTGTTGCATTGTAGGTTTTTTAACACCTAAAACCAGATCTGAAAGGTTTGATTTAAAAAAATGACGGAGGTTTGAAGTTCATAGCTTTCCATTTTCAAACCACCTACATTATAGTTGTTTCAACTATAATGTAACTATAAAGTCGGGTTTGTGCTATTGTTATTATTTTGTTAAGTTCTCTAAGTTGATTACATATAAACCAATGCTTAAAAAGTTTTTCAACATACTCCACATGGGTCGTACCCATATGTGACATTCGATCACCATAAACACAAACAATAGCTTATTATTACTAGTAATATGGCATTATATGCCCAATTCGGTTGTAATACTTATGTCTTATCGTTGTCAAGTCATAAAGTCGTCCTAAGACTTAATTATCGCCGTCTATACAGCATGCCACTACTGTCTGTTCATTTCATTTGAAGTAGCACCGATTTATAATTTTGGAAATAAAAAACAATCTGGTAAAAAGTAATTAGGGGTCATGGTCATCTACATTGATTAGTTATTTTAGGTGACACAGATACATGTGGTACAAGAGTGTGTTATAGGGAGCGTCGACTTACAGGAAGTAAACACTCACAGGAAGTAAAGAATGAAACCATTCTTTACTTGAAATTAACACTTTTAAATCACTAAGTGAAATATAAAAGGAACTTATAACTTGGAACTTATAAAAGGTATCAAATAAAACTAAAATAATACAGAAGTGAAAAATTTATTTGTACTAGATAAATAGAAATTAAAATATGAGTCAAAGTTTTATCCAAAAAGTTAAATTATCCCACCATTTCATATTACTAGCTTATCCTTACTTCTAATAATACAGTACAAATATTACTTCATATAAATAAATATAAGTATAGTAGACACAGGATTAGGGTGTTCGAGTCGGAGATCACAGTCAATATCACAAGAGGCAACGGACGTCACAATATCAGCTGCAACAGAAAGGTGTACATAAATATCAAGCAAGAATACGAAAAGAATAGAATAAAGTAGTTCATTTGCTACGTAAAAAACGTCAAATAGTTTTTTTCTTATTAAAAATATTTTATTGGACTTTTCCAACGCGTCTGTGTTTTTAACTACACAACGTTTCTGGAGGTGAAGAAACTCCTCCCTTTTTTAAGTGATTCCCTAATAATTTACATTACAAATTGAATGTTTTTAGTTGCTCCTAACGCAAGGATTCTGTGGTCAACAATACTATACTGGCACGGAAGTCGTGCACAACAACTATATTAGACAACTCCAAATAACGAATGCTTGCCGCAAGTTGAGGATGACGCGTTCACAGCCAGGAGTCAACGTGAGGTGAAAAAAAAAAAACGTCGTAAAACCTAGTTTTTCCTAATCGTTATGGAATGTCCGAAATAACATCTAAATTCAAATGTTTGCTTTCTCCTAACGCAAGGATTCTGTGGACTGACCATCTGGCACGGAAGTGTGCGACGCAGGACTGCTGGTAGACGTCGAAGGCCGTTCCTGGGCCGCAGTTGAGGACCTGCGTGACGCCGTTCCTGCAGACAGCCACGCTGGAGCATGTAGGGCTGAGACGGAACACTGTGTTGGGGCGACACGGCACTACAGGGTCCACCAGGCCTGTAAGATTGACATCAAAGTCACTTTTTTAACACACTACCTTATTACCTTAGTTTTCTATACATGTTTAACCTAAATAACTCATAAGCAAGACAGTCAAATATCAGATGCTGAAAATTTTCTATTACGAGTACATTTATAGTGCACCTAAGGCACTTATTGGTTCCTGATATTTTTGTTTTATGCAGTTGTACAATACTACCTGGTTAACACACGAAGTAAGGCCTACAGACAGCTGATCAAAGATGTTTAATGAACAGATCAGCTGTTAGACTGGTTCCCATGGCAACGACTACACTGCACGACACGTGAGAACCTATGATCTCGTCGCGTCTCACGACTGTCCATACTCCATACTTCTACATCGTTACTATACTTCTTTGTTATTAAATCTTCATTAACAATCTGATACTCCCATATAGTATTGTCTTCAACGTGAATTTTAATCACGTTCTTAAATTATCTATTAGAAATTCATTTTTGGTCATGGTGGGTTTTTTATTTAGACGTATTATTGAGGACATTTTCCATGATGATTAATAAAACAGCTTCACAACGTTTCGGGAACTGAAATATGATTCCATACTAAGATGAGCTGTAACCTAAAAATGAAAAGATTAGTACCATAATCCGAACTAAACCGGCGAGAAACTTAAAACAATTTTCTTAAGAAGTAAAAGAAGTGAAAGTTATACACACAAAAAACGTACATAAAAGAAAGTTATAGTGTTTGAAAATAAAATATTGAGGAAAGGGTACGGGCGGATTTTTGAGGATGGACAATGGAGGCTAGGGTACAATGGGGAACAATTTAAAGACCCAGATATCTTCTCTAAAGTATGAAGTCAAAGATTAAGATATGCAGGACACACCGTAAGGAAAGAAGATGGATTTGTAAATAAAACAATTTTAGAGAACAACCCAGAAAATATAAGACCCCTTGGAAGACCGAAAACGGGATGTTGGGACCTATTTGAAAAAAAAACTGAAAAAGATTGAGGAGCAAGACACAGAAAACTGTGGAGGAAAGGTGTTGAAGGCCCTAATCAGCGAAAGGGTGGTCACACTTCGGTTCCTGTGGGCTCAGGAGGAAGTAAGAAAGTAAGTATACAATTCGTTGTTAATATATCATAATAGTTAGTAAAATAAGTAATTCTGTGAGTAGCTTAGTTGGTAGCGCAACGGATTTGGAACTTGAGGCATCAAGGACATTTGTGACCAAGCAGTCGTCCTGTCCACTGGCATCGTGTGGGCTGGCCCAACGTCTCACGTATGGATGGTCAGTTCCTTTTTAAGCAAAAGGATGCCACATTCTACCAAGTAAAACTACATTTTAAATATTAATTTAATTTATATTTAATTAATTAATCAAAAGTAAAACTACATTTTATCGTACAAGTTAATTTACAAGGTTTTATTACCATATATATTATTACCATAGATGAACGGATAGTAAATGTAGATAGTGCACGCCCATAAGATGAAGACGGTACATCGTTCCGCCAATTGACGTAGTAGCCATTTAGCATAATGTACTGCCATCCTCAGATAGCGCTAGTGTCAAATGATACACCTGACGGCGTCACAGAGGCCTAGTTCACCGCTAGATCCAACAGATGGCAACACTTGTCTTGAGATTTTATCGTCTTCACTAAGTCCCATAAGGTGCCTCCTCTCCTTATAATCCGTTCCTCCCTTATATTAATTATCAAAATAAACAAAAAATACAATACACATATATTGAAAAATCCTTCGTTTAGCCGCTAGCCGCTATTTTGTTTTTGTTACAAAAACTGTTATATCTCAAGAACTATATAAGCTACAGAAACAAAACTTTTCACACATTTTTATTGGTAAAAGTGAAAAATTTTCCCAAAAGATCATTTAGTTTGCTTTTATATTTTAAAAATGGCAGTGGTAAAAATCGTTTAATTTAAATAACAACAAAACCATTAACTTTATAAAATTTTCACAAAATACAAACAAATATTGTAATTTTGCCCAATTTCAAATCTAATGATACTTTTTTTAATGAAATACGTGTACGGATAAATGAGATAGTATACTTTTAATTTTAGCTCACAGAGCCCATGCGCCTACGCCGTGTTGCGGTGCGCATAAAAAGTGCATTTTCTCGCTTACTGGGTAAGCGACAGATTTCGTTGTATTTCAATGTTCATAGGTTTTCAATGAATATAAAAAATATACTGATAATTTTATTACAAAAATGTATAAATTAAGGCTCTTTCTCCTTGACAGTTTGATTATTCATAAATAATTGGCCATAATTGATTATAAAAAATAGATTGTCATCGTAGACGTGTTAATAGTATTAAAACAAATAAATGTCTTCTTAATTGCCATATTAGGTTGATACAGAGCTGGGAAGTGAATTACCGGATTAGTATCAATGGATTATATAAATGCACTTTGTAACTAAACGAAATGCAGAGAAAATCTGTGAAACAATTTGTACAGTGTTACATAATGCAAATAAGGATAAAGAAGTACGGCGCAACGACGCAGCCCGCACGACTCGTGTATCTCGATTGCCGCATGGATATTGCAAGGCGTTTACTGTGAGTGACTGTGTTTTTTATGGTGACTGTGACGTATACTATGCCACTGTGATCCATGGTTTCAATACTTTTTAGACTAGATTAGATTAGATTATTGAAATGGCGACCATACCACAAGGTATAAATGAGGATTGAGTGTAAGATTATTGTGGTGTGATCTTGTAGTCTTGTTACTGATTAAGGCTGATATGTTCCTTAGACAGGACTGTTAATTAATAGCCCAACAGCCAATGGCAACTAAGGGACCTACAGTTTAACGTGTAATCCGAACGTTAACGTTAATCCACACAAAAGAACACTACACCCACCGACCATCTGCAAGTAGCTGGATTACAGGATGTCGTTATCATCCTAATCACAAAAAAGCTTTATAGAAAGACAGACACAAATTGAGATAAGACTCATTTCGGCTTGTTTTGGGTGATGAATCGTAAAACCCAAAAACATCATAGTTCTAAGCGTACAGAAAAACACTAATTAAATTTCTGTTGGTAATGACATTTGCAAATAATTATATTGAAGGTTTATTGTTATGAATATATAATTTCAGAAAAAATGCTACCTACTTTCGTTCAATGTTAAAAGAAACATGTTTCCTATTACAACATCTATACTGGTTACCTTTAATCAAGTTGTATGACCTTATCTCATCTTATGGAGGTCCTTCGTAACAGTTTTATTAAATTCGTTACGATTACGAGAGCCGGTTTATATTCCACCGAACACATCTCGATGGAGAAGGTTATCTCGAGGTGACGCTTACGTAACGTTATTGTAACGCCACGCGCTGCTGTCCCAGGGCGTGGACGTTACCACTGCATGTCAGCCACTACATCTTCCTCAACCGCAATTAATTGCGTACAACGATATTTCAAAAATTCTGTTTTGGAATACATTAATTGTACTGTATTGTCAAAGTGAAGGATGCAGGTTTTGATAGAGGATAAAATGTTGCAGCCATGCTCGATATATTAGCATTATATTATTTTTGGTATTTTAGACGAAAGTTTTGACATGGATATGTCCTTAGCTCTAAGAGGTGGGGTGTTGGTGATTTGTAAGATGGAAAACTTGTAACAGGTTTCCATAGAAACTACCAGAGCTATTGTATTGAATTTTTAATATAAAATAATAAGAACAGCTGTTTAGATGAACCGAGACCACCTCTTTTAGACATATCCATGATCTAACCCATTTCACATGAAAGTAAACATAAATATTTTTTAAAATAATTGGTTAGAAAGAACTCTAAGTAACCGGATAAGTATTTAAATTTAGGTCTTACCGAAAGATTTTCCTTTTATAAAAATTACCATTAAACATTGGTGAGTTCCTGTCTGTTTGAATAAATAATTTTACTTTCGAGTTTCCTTACGGCCGCAGCTATTGTTTTATTATGATAAAACAAAATATTTACTATTGGTGGAGTTGTCCCTTTTTGTAATATCCTGGACAAGTTCATTTGAAAAATACAATCGGACACTTTTGGGGGGTGTCGTGCCCCAAAAATGGTGGTTTCAATGTATTTATGTATAAATTTTGAAAAATCTAATTTTCCTTTTTATCATTGAATTCAGCTCATAAAACACACACTTAAGTACTGTGAAACATGGCCCTAGGTAAATTCATTACTGAGACATTCAAAATGGTAAACACAGTAGATTATGTAATGCTAATCACATGGAGAATCCTTTTCAGTTGCCCCTAATGCCGCTCGCACTGCCTCATGGTATCGTAATTGGTCATAGATAGCTAAGGTTAGTACTGTCCGTTATCCTTCAAAAGTTATCTAGTTATCTTTTAAAACTTAAAATACGTACCCAATTGTTCGACTCTTATTAATAAGTATTTTTAAAATTTGTCATCTATAATACTATAGTGTGATAATCTTTAAAGCCCCCTTCTTGTCCAAGAATTTAGTCTAGGACATCCCCATCGCCTAAAACCGTTTTACACATTAATCCAAGCTATGACTAGTGTGTTGCGACATTATTTTGCCATTATGTATTAGATTAGATTATTGAAATGGCAACCGTACCTAGGTAGGTATTTTAGGCCAAATGTAAATGAGAAATGAATGTAGGATGATTGTGGCGCGATCTTGTTGTCTTGTTACTGACTAAGGCTGACCCGTGCCTTAGACAGAACTCTTAATTAATAGCCCAACAGACAATGACATATCTAAGAGACCTGTAGTTTAACGTGGAGTAATGAGGATTATCTTTGCGGATTAACGTAGTTTTCATTAGTACGTGTGTTAATCCAAACAAGAGAGCATTACATCCACCGACCATCGCTCATATCTATTCACAATTCGTGACCTCCAAGTAGCTGGATTACAGTACAACGCCACCGTGAAGCCATTGGCGATTGGTGGGATTTTAAGTCTTGTGCTCTATCCTTAGACCAGCGCGCTTCCCAACCATAACGAGGCTAATATTTGAGAGTTCTTTGAAATGTCGTATTCATTATCTCTGCTCTCTTTTTATTTATTCGGTAGCCCCCAGGCTAGTTTTTGGGGTAGACAACCTCGCGGCGCCTTAAACGGTTTAAGATGATCCCAAGGCTAGCGAATGTGGAGCGGCTGTAAAGGTCAGTTTGGGCGTCTGCCGCGCCGGCCCAATGTCGCCAGGTCCGGTGGTCCACCAGTCCACTGGTCCAGCCTTCAGTAGACATCGTGCGTCTCACTGCAACCGGTTGTGACACTGAGAAGGAATTAACGTGCCTATGAATTGAGTCATCCATCTGAAAACTTGAGTTTTGTTTAAAAATTAAAATCCTCTGGGACAGTGGATGTGTCCTGTAATCCAGCAACTTGGAGGTCACGAATTGTTGATAGTTTTGAGCGATGGTAAGTGGGTGTGGTGTTCTATTGTCTGGATTAACGTCCGCACTATTGAATACTACGTTAATCTGCAAAGATCATCCACATAATTAGACCAATTCGTAATTTAGAGGCACAAGTGTTCGGATCCCCCGTTAAACCGTAGGTCCATTAGATTTCATTAGCTGCTGGACTTAATTAAACAGTCCTGTCTAAGGAACATGTCAGCCTTAGTCAGGATCAATACTACAAGATCGTGCCACAATCATCTTACACTCATTTCTCATTCATACTTGGCTTAAAATACCAACCTCTGTGTGGGTCGCCGTTTCAGTTAAAATTAAAGTAAAGAATCCCGGTTGAAAGAAACAAAATAAACATTTATTCCTCATGTTCACATCACAATACTATTTCATCAGATTTTAGGTATCTTAGTAGCCTTTGAATGGCTATTAAAAGGATTCAACGAAAAAAATACCTCTTGGAATCAAATTAGATAGAATATGCTCAATATCTAAAGTATAATTAAATTTTTACATTCACCCCTTATACGATAGTACAAGGATAAATTATTGTTTTCGTCAGTATTATCAAACTTTAGTACATATCCATTATAGTACACCCTTAATAAACAAGTGTTTTAAAGTGATGTCTGACCGCGTGTCTTTGGATGTGTCTGGGGGGATGTGCAGAAGCTTAGAGACGAGACTATTGGTCTGATGCGGTATGTAGGTAACAATCTACGGTATCTCGGGAGGTTTTGTTTATTTTTTAGAATTTTTATTTTATGATATCTATTTTTTACCCCTAAAACCCCCCAAAAGAATGTAAAATAAAAATTTCTCAAAAACGGCACTAACAATTTTGATGAACATTTTGTGGTTTATAGTACTTAATGTGATAAACAAAATGACACCACCCGCAATTCTCAAAACATTGGGGTTATAAAGCTACGGGCTTTTAAAAGCAAAAACAAAATTTTCAAATTTGTCTGCGAAATCAATCAAGTTAAAGTATAATTTGACTACCACCATTAAAACTTGCTTAAAAAACTAAACAAATTAGTATTAGTCTACGACTAACAATTCCATAGAAAAGTTCAATTTACTGTCCACGGTACACTCGATACATTGTCTGAGAGCGCCCAACGTTATTCTGTAGGAGATTATTAAAAAAATATGTAGTTTCTTCCCTATTTCCCAACCATTTCCAAGAAACTTGTAACTGAAACTAGTAAACTTGAACATCGTAAGGTCACCCAACAAAATCGCTCAAAAAAGTTGGTATGACGTGGGAGGGTTTAGTCCCCTCATGCGATTCTAGCAAATAATTTAATTTTGTTTCCCTTGTTTTTTTAACTGGACGATTATATTTGAAACAATTAAGATTGTTGTTTAAATTACCTTAAGGGAGAAGTTTGTGTCAGTCTACTGATACCGTATATTTATTTTAAATCCATGATAGTCTATTACTGTTTTTCAATAATTAAAAATGCTCTTTAACGTAAAAAGTCATTGTAGATGCTCATAAAACTTTTGTTTTGGCCAAAAACAAGAAAGTTCTCTTTGGGTTGGGACCAGATTCCGGACTCCCGAACCTTCTAATAAATAGCAACAGTATTCCAGATGAATATGAATATAAACCAAGCTGCAGCGGTGTCGGTTGTCTGTCCCAGCTGCAGGGCAAGGTCGGGCTGCGAGAGCACCATTGTCCAGGGGCAGATGACATTTCGGCGCGGAGGTCGGCGGGCGGAGGCGCTGTGGCGAAATCCAGGAGAGGGTGGGGCCGACGACGCTCAACCGACGAGGCGGGCTGATTATATACAATATGATTCGAAATGATTAATATAATCAGAACCACTTGAGGAAAAACGATACGTCAAAACACATTAAGTAAGCTAGATTTTCAGAGATATTTTTGTACTTCCTTTCATAAAACGAAGAGTATACTATCACATAGTATGCGGTGCAATAAATCAAATGCATAGTTAGTATAAATGTTGCTAAATAGTTTCAGGATAGTTTTAAGAGATACCCCCGTCGCAGCAGACCTACGTACTCAGCGAATTTCCAAATCAATAATATGGCAATAATAATACAAGTATGTGAAAAGCTTGATGAATCAATAACTGTTGATAAATTAGATTTTTTGCCTATTCTTTGTAACAATAAAATGGAAAAGAGTATGCAGGTTTGCTGCTTTGAGGAACAATAAAAGTATGCATTTTTACCATAAGCAATTTCTGACCATATACCAAGTTTTATCATTATCTGGACATAAATAAAGGAGTTAGCCTATTCTCCATAAGATTAAAATGGGAAAGAGTATGCAGGTTTGCTGCTGTGAGGAACACATAAACAATAATTTTTTAGCATAAATGGACATATCCAACCACATGAAGCTAAATACAGAGTTTCATCGATAACTATCGGTTAATAGGTGAAATATTAATTTTTCCTTATCCTCCATAAGATTAGCATTGGCACCCCGAAATACAAAGTACTGTGTTCCCGGTCCCTGGCTTATGTCTTACCATGGGACCTACGGTAATAGCTTCTTACCAATGGGAAATTCGCTAAAAGAAGGTGGGTTTGGTGGGTGCTCGATTCGCAGAACTGGGTCTCTGGTGTGCAAAAACATTAGCTTCTACTCCCTAAAAAACTAAATAACCACGCGGATATTTTATTGGTTACGATATTAATGCAATAAGCAGTAGTCTACTCATAAAGTAAACCTTTTTAAACCTGTATATATAAACATTTTAATTCGTTAATAGGTTACAACAATACTTACAACGCATTTAAGATTGTCCAGGTTCTATTTACATTACATGGATTTTATGTTGATCTGAAATTTTAATTTTAAGACGATTGGCAAAAATTGGGGGTCTCTACCACAACCCAGTAGAAAATGGCGGCATTTTGAAAATTATAGCTCTAGGTGGTTATAAAGCCCCGCCCCCCTTAGTTTTTGCTAGTCACCGGATATTGACTCCTACATCGTAGATCTTGTTGAATAGAATGTTTAATTACTACAAACTTTAGAATAATGTGCCTATTACAATACATTCCATCATTGAGATCTCCCTTAAATGTAAATTTTAGCAAAACCAAGTGGGGAATGGAATAACCACCATTTAATTTTTAAAATGCCGCCATTTTGACGCCATTTTCTACTAGGTTGAAATTTCAAGACCTTTAAAATGAGGTACATCCTGATGGGGTTTTAAACTTCAAAATTTTGAATAACTTCAGAAGATACTTTGGGTTGAGAATTTATTATTTAAAATTTCAGTTTAAGAACGACACTAAATAGTATTTTACGGTGAAGTATGTTAATGTCTGTTAAAAGAAACTCGTAATCAGTAATATTATTATTATTTATGAATTAATTATTACATATTAATAATTCAATTAAAAATTATTTTCAACCATAATGCCTCAGATTACGATTATGAAAAATAATATTCCAGTCGATTTAGGTAACGGTCGCCTCTCCCTTGTGTTTCTGGACCAGGCGTGTCAGGATGTCCCAATGTCCAACGCCACTCGCCACTCAACCTCTTCAACCTCCCACACTCCACTCCAACTTGGTCCTGGCCCTCGTCCAGGCCCTCCCTCGCGGTCAACAATACAGTACCGGTGCTACAGACCCAGTAGGGGCTATTGAGCAATGCACTCCAGAAGGTGAGAAATGCTTCCACGCTTTTTGTGAAATCAAGTGTACTTCGTTAACTTTCGACCCATTTACATATTACATTATTTTTAAAAATATAAAAAATCACAACCCAGCAAAATTCCATATGTTTATATTTTACTATTGTTCATGTGAACTATAAAATGTACTGAGATATTTTATTGCTTGAAATG
The DNA here is from genome assembly GCA_023375725.1 of Nephotettix cincticeps. Classification (NCBI taxonomy): domain Eukaryota; kingdom Metazoa; phylum Arthropoda; class Insecta; order Hemiptera; family Cicadellidae; genus Nephotettix; species Nephotettix cincticeps. Next base: position 54,231,543 of record CM041788.1, read on the forward strand.
TCAATATATTGAATCTTGGCACATCGTTAGGACGTCAAACAGCCACAGCTACTTTTGAAAAAGAATTCTCCATCCTTGTTACTCAAGCTTTTTCCACATATCATCCTATAAAACATTATTTAAAAAAATTAATCATTACTCCAGGAGGAGAGGTTAGATTACTGAAATGGTGACTATACTACAAGGTAGGTATTTTAAGCCAAGTATGAGTGAGGATTGAGTGTAAGATGATTGTGGCGTGAACTTGTAGTCTTGTTACTGACTAAGGCTGACATGTTACAGGACTGTTAATTAATAGCCCAACAGCCAATGGAAACTAAGGGACCTACAGTTTAATTTAAAGTCTGAACCACTGCCTATGAACTACGAATTGGTCTAATTATTAGGATGGTCTTTGCAGATTAACGTAGTATTCAATAGTGTGGACGTAAGAGAACACTAAACCCGCCGACCATCGCTCACAACTATCCACAATTTGTGACCTCCAAGAAGCTGGATTACAGGACGTCGCTACCGTCCCAGTTGTCCATGAAAGTCTTTAAACTTAAATTAAGATGTTGCCTAATAGAAACATGGTGTCTACTCATCAAAACAGACAATTTCAAAATGTTTTTAACAATAAAATAAAAAGACAATAGTTTTTCGTCAACATTTTAAAATTTTGGTGTTTAGTGAATCAATTTTGGGTCCCTCATGGATGTCTACCTGTCTCAGTATGTGATACTGTCTATTGTCCTTAAAACTGACACGAAAAACTAAACAGTTTATTACTTTTTAGATAAATGGTTGAAAACGAAGTTAAATTTACTCCCAACTATTCTTATGGGTATTATGAAACTTTTCCTATATTATTTCTTGACCGTTTTACTTGAAAAATATGAAGAAGCTTATGATTATATAGCCCTCAAAAAAAACTTTTCTTACATTAAATGTTTATTTAATAAGTATTTAAGAATACAATAGTTTTAACAAATAATATTTTAGGTTTACTTTCATAGAGAGAGAGTATGTCAGTTAAATGAGACTGCTTATTTGTAGGTAGTAAGCATTTATTGGACTTATTATTATAGCTTCTAAAAAATTGTGTTGTACTCAGGATACTAGGAATTATAAGCCAGTTATAAATGATAAATAAGTGTAAGATGATTTTAGTCGTGATATTGACTAAGGCTAATTCTTTGACAGCACTGTTAATTACTAGCCCAACAGCTAAAGACATCTAAGGGAGCTACAATTTAATGTGGGATCCGAACAAAAATGTAGACTCTAGATTATGAACGTCTAATTATGAGGGACGTATATAATACGTATGATTGCAGACTTTAATCCACACCAGAGAATATCACATCCACCGACCATCGGTCTTAACTACTGCATCCACAATCAGTGATCTATTACCTATTATTTTTCTGGAATTGTGACTACCTAGTAAGCAAAGTATGAAGGAAAAATGGTGTAATATGATTGTGGCGCGATCTTGTAGACTCGATACTGATTAATGTTGATATGTTCCTTAGACAGGACTGTTAATTAATAGCCCAACCGTCGATGTCATCAAAGGGATCTACAGTTTAATGTGGGATCCAAACCACTGCATTTAAATTTCGAACTGATCTAATTATGAGGATGGTCTTTGCTGATGAACTTAGTGTTGGGAAGAGGAGTACTCACCCGGGCGGAGGCAGGTCCGAGGATGACTCGCCGGACCGGGGGAATCTGCGTCTGCTAGGGGTCAGGGCAGGCAGGAGGAGTCCCCGCCCGGGATCCGCCCAGTATATATACCTACTGACACACTGTCGGAAACGGTTTTTGGCAACTGCTCGCGTCAGGTAAGTCATCATACAATCATATATCACACTCCAGGTTTATGATAAATTAAAAGCTGTTTCCCATCTGCCCCAAATGATCTGTTGGATAATGTGGTGCACTTTTAAAATACGGTAATACATTAATCACGTTCATTTCTTTCTTATTACTAACTAAATTTACATTTTCTTTAAAAATAATAAGGTCATGTTTTAACATAAGTGAATACGTAGTAATTCAATTTTCGTTTGTATTTACTTTCAATACGGGACGAGGAATTATTTTTGTACGCCATTTCAAAATATTATACAAAAACAAATAATTTATTTTCATAATTTTACGGAGTCATGGTACCACTAAGTTCTAAGACTTGTCGGAGGGGTGCAATTATTGTAATAAAGTTAATTCATAACTTACAATTATTTTATTTCTTTATTTTTCCATGGTGACTTAGGGCAGGTATCTAATTGTCTTACAGTCAGGCACCTGACCATATATTATACTATATTGTTTTTTTTAAAGCTAGCAGTAAGCCCGATCATTGTACGGGTTGTAGGATTAAGTTTAAAGAAGAAAGATTACGAGTATCATACTAAAATGTGAACCTGAAATCATAAACAAATAAGTACAAAGAAAATAAATCAATGCCCTAGTTAATAGAATATCAATACCATTATTAAATCAGTTATACGTTTAAATGAATTTTTAATATAGTTTGATTACGAAATAGGTTTAAAATCAATGTTATCAATGACCAATACTAACTAATATTGATTTCACAGCTGTTTGTTTTTCTTTCTATCATATTACTAAACTACAAAGACATTACAGATTATTACAGGTAGGTGATTAATTGAGAACTAAAAGCAATATGTGACTAATATCACGTAAAAAGTGGTTTAAATGATCGTCATTTTTCTTTTGTAAGATTGACGGACAATTTTAACCATTGAAAAAATTCTTGAAATTAATATTTTTTATCGCTTTAAAATTTAAGGAATGTTCCCCATTTAATGTTTTCTCTAAATCTTACAGTTTCCGATACCCAACGGTGGCCTCCTTGAGTTGATCACCCTGTATATTAAGATATTTTTTTATGTTTAGTCTTCTGTAGACAGTGAAACTTCATTGTATTGAATATTAAGCATTAACAGCATTAATTGAATATTAAACATTACAAACAACAACAGCATTCTGAAAATATATACTGAATCAGAATAAGTAAAAACAATACAAAAAGAAATAGAACCCGTGACAATATGGAAGAATACAAAGAAAATGTATCAGTGGGCTGACACATACTTTCTCCCTTAAGTAAATTTTAAAAAGACAATCTTTAATACAAATATGAAATTCTTAACAGTTGATCTAAAAATGATGTAATAGTCTATTGTTTCAAAAGTTTTATGTAGGTTTTGTTGAGTGATGTGATCTGCATACATTTTTTCATGAAAAACGTTTAGGATATAGGGGAGAAATTAATTTTTTAATATTCTGCCTAAGTTAACATTGGACGCTCTCAGACAAAGTAAATGTAACTCTTCCAAGGAACCGTTAGTCGTAGACAGATAATTCAATATACTAATTTGTTTCGTTTTTTATCTGATTTTAATGGTGACAGTCAAATTATACTTTACTCTTATTGTTTTCGCAGGAAACTTAAAAAAATAAAATATTAAAAATATTTTTGTACCGTACCTAAATACCTATAGCTTTTGAACCGTTATTTTTGGAGACATGGGAATAGTGTCATTTTATTTAGCACTCTGTGCACAATAAACTACTAAATATTAATCAAAATCGTTCGAGCTTTTTTTTTTAAATTTTTTACTTTCAGGGTTTTCAAAGGTTTTTAGGGGTGAACGCCCTTATGTAACTAAAACCCTTAAAAACTTAAAAAATCACCTGAGGATACGGTGAATATAAAAAAAATTTAATCTATATCGGACTAACGGGGTAGGCTGTGGCTCTGTACACATCCAGCCACACAAACAGACAGACATCAAGTCGAAAACCACTTTTTTGGACCCCAAAACGGATATATCCACTCTCAACTCAAATTCTAAACCTTTGACGAAAACTATACTTTCTCAATATACTATGTGTAACGAGAGAAAGTAATATAACGCGGAAGTAAATATACCACTTCATTTGCAGTAAATAGAATGTCGCTATTACAGGCAGCGTAAATTTACAATCTTTACACTCAATTAAGAGTAATTTAGTGTTATTTCTTACATTTAGAGCGAAGTAGAACATTCTTCAATTATAAATAATTGGTTAACCTACGAACACTTTTAGATAAATTTAAATTAGCTACCAGTACATTCTTTATTACAAAAGTATTTCAGTATACCTAAAAACCTATTACAACTACATTAATTTTAAATAAAAATACTAAAGATTTAATCATAGTTATTTTAATGGATTCAGTTGCACAGAAATACAACATCAAGACTTATTTTTCATCACAGTAAATTTTATAAGGTAGATATTCAATTAGGTATATTTAATTATTTGCTCCATTTTACCTAGCTGAAAAACTTAATAAATAATTTATATTTCCGCGTTTTGTTACAAAAAATGGAAGTTACTTTATTTATGCATAATAAGCAATTTATTAATTTATAGTACCATATGGTTAAACTAGCAGTAAGCCCGTCCTTTGCACGGTTTGTAGGATTCAGCTTAAAGAAAAATGATTATCATACCAAAATGTAAACCTGAATTCCTAAATAAATCAGTACAAAGAAAAGAAATTGATACCCAGCTTTATTATTTAGAATTATTATAATTAGTTGTACGTTAAAATAACTTTTTACTATAGTATGATTTCGAAATAGTTTTAAAATCAATGACCAATATAAACTAACTAATAAGGATATGACAGCTGTTTATTTTTCTTTCTTTTAAACCTTTAAACTACAAATACAGCTGATTATTATCAGTAGGTTGTTTATTGATAATTGAAAGCAAAATGCAACTAATATCACGGAAAAAAGGGTTTTTAAATGCTCCTGATTTACTTTTTAAGGGGCGGCGGACAATTGCAAGCATTTAAAAACCTTCTCTGGAATGTAGAGAATGCATGAAACAAGTTTCATAGTTATCAGTTTTCCCTTTTTTGGGAGAAGACGGCATAAAACGCCGGCATCCTGGAGCGTAACAGACAAACATTAACAAATTATATTTAACAACAACAATTGATTATTAAACAAATTAACATAAGACCTGTTTCCCTTCTCTAACGAAAGAAACGTAAAAATAACAAAAAAATGAATAACTCTGAGCAATGTACAGAAAAAACTCAAGGACTTTTCTGTTTTATTTTTCATGCACAGAGTTCAGTTTTCACTATACGAACTCATTTTAGTTCATGTTAAAAATGAAAACTTCAATTGCTTAAATCTTTATATTTTCTCAATTTCTGGTTGGCGCCTTCATAAAACTCAAAGCTTGCCACTCGACCGCACTGGCAAATAAGTTGCCATTGTATGTCGTGAAGGCGCAGCACATATCCTGTCTATTATAATAGTATCCGATTGTTTATAAAATTTTATCGGTTCAATCAAGTAAGATTACTTGACTAGATATACAGTATCAAAACTATGATTTTTTGGTCATAAAACAATCTGAAATCTTCATCAGTGATATAATATTTAGTTTTAGTCTTACGAGAACAACGTCAATTTTGTACCGACATTACTTTGCACAAATATTTACAAATATTTTACAAAAATATTTTAACTGTTACGGTAATTATTTGAGGGAATAAAAAATTATAATTGAACTTAAACTTTAATTATTTAATTTATTTTACTTCATTTCTGTTTATCTTTTTTAACTTTCTATTAGAAAACATCAAATTTTAATTTATATTCCAAGAATTAACTGTTATAACTTTAATTTAACTACTATTTTAACATTGTTTGTTGTGGATTAAAATCTAATTTTGCTGTACTGATAATAACATCGCAAAATGTAATACATTTAATCTGATATTGAAATGGCAACCATACTACAATGTAGGTATTTTAATTCAAGTAC
>CM041788.1:54237495-54728142 GCA_023375725.1 Nephotettix cincticeps
TTGTAAAATTAATCAGAATAAGTTTTTATTGAATTTATTTTAAAGTTTTTTACATTGTAATATTTTTCCTCCTGATTTTAGACTTACATTTTATTCTTATCAGAAATCTTAAACTATTTTTTAAACAAAATATCTTACGTTTGTCAAATGAATTCCAAAACTGTAAATTCTCGTTCGATTTACATTGTTTAAATTTAATCCTATAAGCATTTTATGGATTATTGGAGGAATTTTTTTGACATGGATATGTATTACCGGTAGCTCTTGGAATGGGGGCGTTTTTTTTCTTTCTACCCCAGAGGCATTTTGTAAAATTCAGAGAGACATTTGACTCAAACGCTTCCAGGAAAAGCGATCCGAACATAAATGGGATCTCAGAATTTGAACCCATGACCTCTTGCATAGAAGTTCAAGACGCTAACCACTAGGCTAGCAAGACACACCAATGGGTGTTGGCAATTTGAGCGAACAAAATTTGAAAGAGTGACGTCATGGTTTTGTTATAAGAACAGCTGATTAGATGAACTGAAAACATTCCCTAAAACATGATCTAACTGTATATTAGACCATGATCATGTTAGACATTTTATCTTCAGTTTATTATTATATTTTAATCAATTTTCGCTAACCCACTTTTTTTACAGATGCCCTCCATCTCCGTTCTACTTGTGGCTCCAGCCTCCTTCAGTGTCTTAGTCACTGTGAGTATGTCTAGTCTCTCTCAGGGTGATTAATTTCACAATCATCAAAACTATGTGTAAAATATATTGTATGACAGGGCTCAAACGTTAATTTTGATTACTTTTTATAAGATCATTTTCAGTCACGTTACTGACTAAGGATTGTGCTCTATTCTGAACTTTCATTTAACTATAATGTTCTAAGAATTGTAAAAATATAGGTATCATATATTGGGTTTTTGACTATGGCACATTGTGGAAAAATTAATAACTATTTCAATGCTTTTCTTTTTTTATACAATATGTACAAAGTAGTTACAGCCTTTAAAACAACCACATATTAATATTTAATAACTAAATTTTTGTAATTATTATAGTACAATTGTTGCTTTTTTTCTAATTATTGATAGTTTTCAAGAAAACGATCCTCGATTTTAAGTATTTTTTAATATAGGATAGTATGTAAACTATGTCATTGAAATAATAGCCTATAATAATATAAATAACGACATTGTTAACATTTTAAAAATATTAAAAAATAAAACAAATCTATTTATTATTTTTGAATATTATTTGCATCAACAAGTCGCATTTTTATGTTATCTAGTTATCCTAAATTGTTCAACGATTTTCATCTACTGTTAATTGAAAACAAAAGGTAACCTCTCTGAAACCTTTATAACCGTGCGAAGGACTACTATTTTAGCTATTTTTTTGATAATATTTAGTTATTTCTATTTTTGAAGCAAGTGAGCCTAGATAAAACTATGTCAAAGTATTTTATTATTTTTCGTATATTGTATATTGTTACTGAAGTGTTTTCTGTTTCAGTCAATTTAGTTTTAACAACTTAAATTAAAGGATAAAACTTAAATTAATTGTAAATAATTTTTTGAGCAAACACTTATACATGGAATGAAAATAATAAAATAAATAGTCTTCGAAGAAATGTACATATTGTACGCAACGAAATAATTGACATGACTAGTTTAGTAGTCATTTATTTACTATGAATAGAATCAATTATACATGGTAAAAATTTGTTTCAGCATTCGGTGACTGATGCCACGCTGTATCCGGAGTCAGGAGAATACTTCCCTGACCTGTCGGAACCTAGCGACGAAGACCGTGCCTCTGATGATGTTCCCTGGTTCGATGACTTGTTGGGTAACAACAAAACTGATCTTTTTGATTCTTCAGAACAAAATCAGATTCTTGACGCATTGGTACGACCTCTAACACAACAAAAGTATCACCCTTATCACCCTAGACATCCTCCTTCCCATGGCCATCACCCTCATCACTATGGATCTCCTCTTCTCCATGTAATTCCTCCTCCCCCTGTACATCCTCCTTATGAATATACTCCTTTTGAATTTCCTCCCATTATAGGTCGTCCTCCCCCCCCACATCCTCCTAACTATGGATTTCCTCCTCTCTATGAAAATCCTCCTCCCCCTGTACATCCTCCTCACTATGGATTTCCTCCACTCTATGAAAAACCTCCTCCTTCTGTACATCCTCCTCACTATGGATTTCCTCCACTCTATGAAAAACCTCCTCCTTCTGTACATCCTCCTCACTATGGATTTCCTCCACTCTATGAAAAACCTCCTCCTTCTGTACATCCTCCTCACTATGGATTTCCTCCACTCTATGAAAAACCTCCTCCTTCTGTACATCCTCCTCACTATGGATTTCCTCCACTCTATGAAAAACCTCCTCCTTCTGTACATCCTCCTCACTATGGATTTCCTCCACTCTATGAAAAACCTCCTCCTTCTGTACATCCTCCTCACTATGGATTTCCTCCACTCTATGAAAAACCTCCTCCTTCTGTACATCCTCCTCACTATGGATTTCCTCCACTCTATGAAAAACCTCCCCCTTCCTCACTATGGATTCCTCTCCTCCTCACTATGGATTTCCTCCTCTCTATGAAAATCCTCCTCCCATTGTATTCCCTCCTTTCTATGAATATATTTATGAGCACCCTCATAACCACACTCATTAATAAGAGTGAAGAAAATTTATGTTCTAAAGATATGTTTTATCAATAAATTATATGCAGAATTACATACAAATGTTTCTGTTATACCCTTATTGAACCACAACACCATTATTTATTTGGAGAATGTGTAGTTTAACGTTTGACATAAATATATGGAATCTGTTGAGTGGGGTGTTAGCAGTTTGCATAACACAAAAGTATAATGGGAGTGACGTCATATGGAGATAAATGGAAAAATTATTATCACTGATATCGTTTACTATATTTTCTTAAGTGTGTAATACGTCTGCTGAAAGCAATGGGTCATCCTGATTACCTAAGAATTTGGATATAATAATACACCCGTCGCAGCAGACCTGCATACTCAGCGAATTTCCAAATCAATAATTTAATATATGACAAGTTTTATAAAAATATGTCCATAAACATGAGAATTATTTGCCTATTCTCCATAAGATTAACATAGGAAAGAGTGTGCAGGTTAGCTGCTGTGAGGAACACTGAAAGAAGTCATTTCTACCATTAATTAACATTTATACCAACTTTCATCAACATCTGTCCATAAATAAAGGAGTTTGCCTATTCCCTATATGATTAATATGGGAAAAGTGTATGCAGGTTTGCTGCCATGATAAACACATAAACTATGATTTTTAAGCATAAATGGATAGATCTCAACTACATGAAGCTAAATATCAAGTTTTATCCAAAAATATTGATTAATATGGGAAATATTAATTTTTCCCTATCCTCCATAAGATTAACATTGGAGCCCCACAATACAACGTACTGTGTTTAGATTTTTTAATATCTCGGTAACAGCTGGAGATAGAGAAAAACTTTAAGAAACTTAATTGTGTAGTTTTTTAAGCTGATTCCAATGGTGAAATATAAAATTATAAATTTTTTAAAATTACATGTGAAAAACGCAAAAAACCTGATTTTAGGGTACAAAACCCCCCCAAACTACCCGTTTCCATTGACCGATATGTCTGGGTTATGAACTCGTGTGAGTATTTGTACACACACACACACACACACACACACACACACACACACACACACATATATATATATATATATATATATATATACATATACATATATATATATATATATATATATATATATATATATATAAATTTTAACTATTGTTTTTGGACTCTGGGCACCTAAAGACGAAAAAATAACATGGTCCCGGGCTTAAGTCTTACCATGAGACCTACGGTTATAGCTTCATCCCTATGGGAAATTCGCTAAAAAAGAAAACATGTAACAGGTTTTCATAGAAACTATCAGTCATTGTATTGAATTGTTTATATAAAAGAATATGAACAGCTGTTTAGAGTAACTGGAAAAATCCCTATAGACATCCATGATCTTACTTATTTCCCACAGTGAAGTAAATACAATGATTTTGACATGGATATGTCTTAGCTCTGGGGGGGGAGTTGGCGATTTAAGATGGAAAACATGTAACAGGTTTCCATAGAAACTACCAGCTTTTGTATTGAACTTTTAGTATAAAAGAATAAGAACAGCTGTTTAGATGAACTGTAACCATTCAATTTAGACATATCCATTAACTAACCTATTTCCCACAGGGAAGTAAATATAAACATTTTTTAAACGCACTGTAGCTATTATGATTAATTATTAAAAAGTGTGATATTTTCAGACATTGTGTGCAAATTGTACTGCAATGATAACTTTCATTTACAAGGAAAAATACTACATATTTCTATAAACCAAACTGTTGAGTAAACGTATTTGAGAATGAAAATATTTCCATTCCCTCGTATACTGGACATATTGCGTTTCACTCCCTATGCGCTCTGTGAAAAGGAATGTAAGGATGTTTGATACGACAAATTTGGAAATTCTGTATCAAGATTGGGTTTCCTTTGTACTGACTTTTTTCGAGTAATATATTCCGATCTTGCGTTTTATCAAGATTCTTTACTTATAACACTGAACAACTAGTTTCAAAGTTTAAACGGTGATAGTACAGGGAAAATTGTTTATCAAATATAATAATTTAAATCGGTAAATTTTGTAAAGATTTTTAATATACAGGGTGTTTATTAAAGTAGGGACAAAACTCGAGGGATGATAGTATACTCATCAAAATAGACAAAAAATGTTCCGTATAAACATATGACTGAAAATCTTTCGTTTAGCAGCCATAATTTATTGTATTTGTAAAAAATACAAAATGGTGGCTAGCGGCTAAACAAAGGATTTTTAGACATATGTCTTAGGAAATTTTTTGTTTATTTTGATGAGTACTATCATCCCTCCAAGTTTTCTCAACTTAATTGAACACTCTATATACAATCTGAGTTATTCAAAACGTGTACAATTTGTGAGCCTATTTTAGTACTGCAGGTGAAAAATGATCTGGGCATCTTTGTATGACAATTTGTATATTTTGAAATTGTCTTGTTTCTTAACACTTTAAAAGCTTGAAAAATAAATTGGATGCCTTTTTGAAAGAATAAATTGAATTAAATAGTCAATCCCTTATGTTTTGGTTTATCAGTAAGCTGTTGGCTTAGTTTAGTGGTTGTACATTACAAGACTAGGACGGTGGCATGTCCTGTAATCCAGCTTCCTGGAGGAATTTGTGTATTCAAATGCGATATTTCCAGTGGAATAACCTTCGTACTAAGTTCTATGTACATCAACAAATACCATCTTAATAATTAGACCAATTCGTAACTCAGAGACCATGGTTCGGATCCCACGTCTATAGGTTCCTTAAATGTCATTGCTGATGGGGTATTAATTAGCAGGAACGTGTCAGCCATAGTCAATAACGAGCTTACAAGATCCTTCCATAATCATATTACACTAATTTCTCATTCTTACTTGGATTAAAATACCTGCAGGCCACTATTTCATCTTAAAATATGTTTATCGTTTTTTAATATGCAGTAAATGGTTTTACGGGAAATAAAGCATCAAATATATTTATTTGGTTTTATTTTATATTTCATAGTGATTCACATTTAATTTTAACAATTTCACATTTCAATGTTTATATTCCAAAGTGTGCGAGTCTCGCTCAATGAATAACATCATATACACATTACCAGTAAAATACAACGCTACTGCAAATTAATATTTTAGAGAATGTTATCGATGAACTAGAATTTTGGAATAAAAATGTGGTAGAGATATGAAATTAAGTAAGCTTGGTAGAACAATAGCCAAAAACGACTTTAGAATTCAATGAACGAATTGTGTTTTGATATTTAGTGGTTTTGAGAAAAGGGAGACGTCTGAAATATAATCGTCCGGATTGTTTTAGAAAATAAGTTGTTATTACTGCTTTTTACTTAAAATTTTAGAAAACGTGGTAAGAATAAAACAGCTCCAAAATGTTAAATTTAATGCCCGTGGTAAACTCAGTACATTGTCGAGCGCCTAATGATATTCTTAAATTGAATATTAAAAAGTAAATTTCTTCCTTATTTCCCCTTTTTCCATGAAACTTGGTATGTAGCGTAAGGTTACATCATCCCCCAAAAAATCACTCAAAAACGCTATGTATTACGGGGTTGGGAGTAGTCCTCCGTGATATTAGCCTATCAGCTGACGTAACCATAATCCAATACTGTAATACAAGCAAGGTTTGTATATATATTTGCACACGGATCTCGAAAACAGCTCTAAGGAATTTCTTTATATTTCGGAAATAACTAATTTCCGAGTAGAAAATAAGTTCTAGATATGTCTAATGTCCAGGAAAAATCTTGTTTTCTTGTAATATCAAGTTTAAAATCTAAAAATTTAACATTACGCTTATGGAGAAAAAATGAAAACAATACGAACCAAAACATCTGCTTATAACCGTTTGAAAGTTCTTGATTGAAAATGGTGGCAACAATTATTGAGGTTGGCTAAAATACCTTAAACGGCACCATTCATTTGGCAGACGCGGTAGTCCAGTGGTAGCGAGCTGGCCTCGTATAGCGAAGGTCGCAAGTTCCATTCCCGTATGGGGCGATACTTTTTGTTCAGTGCTATGTTAATTATGGTGTATTAAATCGGTTTTATTTAAACCACAAAAATACTTTCATTGAGTAATAAATGTGTTTTAATTTTTCTAATTAATTTTTATAATACATGTTTCATTCTATACTAGCCAAAGTATCCGTTCTTCGCACGGGTTAAAAAGGCTGAAAGGTGTAGGCTCTAATCATACATTTAAGTTATTGTTAATTAATTCTTAATTGTTTACAAAATGACAAAACACGAATGTCTACAACATTTAAAAGTAACATATGTCAAATATTGGGAGAGGATAAGGATTGTAATAGAGACAGTCGTCGGAAAAAACTTAAAATCTTCCATTCCACTATTTCAAATAATTCCCTAATTTCGATACAGCAGTTTATCTGAAAAATCATCTTTATTCTTCTTCCCAAACTGTCAAAATATAGTGCAAACGGATGTTGTCATTAGAAAATGTAAACATTGAAACCTAGGACGGTCACGGCGGCTCTTTCTTCTTCTTCTTCCCGAACTGTCAAATTTTAGTGTTCACAGCTGTTGACATTCAAGTAATTTTATGTTTTCATTCTCTAAAAATGTAAACATTGAAACTTAGAATGTTCACAGAGCGTAGCCTAAGAGGATCTTGAGACAATGAGTATGCCTATGTGTTGCATGAGTTTAAGATCTACCTCTGTGTAAAATTTCAAACCGGTCGGTTCAGTATTTTTCGCGTTTACTTGCCACAAAAAACACACAAACAAACATACAAAAACCACCTCTTCTTTATAATATTATAGACGAGCAAAGCTCGCTCACCAGATACTATGCTATAATAGAACAGGGCGATTTGGCAACACCGAACTGACACTCATCGGACCATTTTTGTCCGTTTTACTCTAGAAGTGGAGAACTATCTAAGTCATTCCTTCATATTGTTTCAAGCTAATGAACCACAACAATGAAAGAGAGAATAAAGCAGAGCTCATCACTGGTGTGCCAATTATGCAAATGTCTGTTAACTTTAGCTCTCGACCCATCAAGACTCACGATTTGTTTATTTTCTTTAAAAGAAGGTTATTTATTTGAATGGCCAATAGCAGATAATGTTGATTGAATTTATAATACGATATTATAAGCTTTGGGAAACGGAAATTTTAATTGAGAATTCAGTATTAATTGAAACTGTCCCTCTACTCATTAAGCCCGCATCATTCCGGGATTGATAAGTCATTAAGTATGAAACGTCCGATACGATTGATGAAGTTTGAATCATTTCTATTTTACTAAAATATTAGCTAATTATTATAATTATTAATTATCAGTTTTAGCTATAGTCAATTTCAGGTACATGTAACTGCATTAAACGTGTTGTCATTAAAGCAAACATTGACGATGATTTTTATATGTTTAAAAGTAAGTATGGGGTTTTTTAATACAGGCTGACTGTTCTTAGTGTCAAATTGAAGGTAAAGTATTGAAGTTAATTTTTTTTATTTTTTTATTTTTCTGTCATAAAAGACACTTACCTACTTCATAGTTATTGGATTTATTTGCGTGTTAGTTATATTCTTTCAGAAAAATATTTGTTTTTACTTCCCTGTGTGAAATAGATTAGATCATAGATATGTCTTAAGGGTTTTTTTAGTAGTGTGTTTAGTTGCTAAGTTTTTAGTTCATCCGAAACAGCTGTTCTCATTCTTCTATATTAAAAGTTCAATACAATAGCTCTGGTAGTTTCTATAGAAACCTGTTACATATTTTCCATCTTAAAAATCACCAACAACCCCCTCCCAGAGCTAAGACATATCCATGTCAAAAAGAACTTATATTTATCTTCCATTTTGTTTGCTGACATGCTGTTTACACTGTTAGCACACTATTCATATTTATTGAATTGTTTTGGCCAGCTGTTTTGCAAAAATGTTATTACTTTTAAAAGCTATGAATTATTATTTATTATAATAAAAGTACACTGATCATCTATAGTTATAAGGATATAATTTTCAAATGATTTCATTAACCCAAGGATAAACCATTGCAGAAAACCAAAGCGTTATCTTCATTACATGAAAACTTTTTGATCACCATGAGTGAACATCCTTTTCTCTGAGAACAATTTAAAACAGACAATATACAAAATTGTGTTGTATAACTTAACCTGAAGCATTCTGAAACGAGTAAAGTTCGACTGAATGGTTGAAGTTATCTACTTCCTTGTGACGTGAAATATATCAAGGTATAAAGTCAAGGGTTAATTTCAAGGGCGTGGGAGTCAAAGGGTTAAAGTTTAAATTAATTTGCTTTTAAATGTAGACTAAGTTAAATTTAAGAAAGGATTGTAATGTAATGTTATGAAAATGTTGTATTTGTGTCTAATACTCTATATGGATGAGATGAGAATGAAATACCTAAACTTTTGGGCTTAGTCCCAATATGAATAGAATTAATTGATCAAATACATAAATGCAGTTCACTAGCTTAACATATTTTGCACCAAACCTTTTAGTGAAGTCCATCTTAATCTATGATTGTTGTTTTAATTGAAACAAACATCAACTTAGTAAGTATTCATTGACTGAGTAGAAAACTGTAATATTGAACTTAAAACTTAATAGTTATGTATACATTCATATTATTGAGAGCAATATCAACATTCAGAGTTAGATGATATATTTATATCGTTCAACTATCATTTAACGTGTTTTGAATTACTATACGAAACATTTTGTTAATAATTGACACATCAATCAATTCAATACGTTTTAGTTTAATTATTATTATTAATCTTTAAACAGATTTAATAGAAAGAAAAACAAACAGCTGTTGATACAATATTAGTTTATATTGGATTGGTCATTCATTTAAACCCAATTCGAAGATTCAAAATTTAATACTTCATTCAAAAATTATTTAACGTATAACTAATAAGTACCTGGTGACCGAGCTTTGCTCGGATAGAATACGACATGTTTTTACAAGTTTATTAGCAAAATTAAAACAAATTTACTGCTCAATGAAAACATTTATATGGTTTAAATAAAACCGTTTTCATACCCCTTAATTAATATGGCATAAATACTGAACAAAAATTGTTTAGTAATTTGATAATTTTTCCTTTATTACATACATAAAATAAATATTAATGCAAAACCTCTATTCACATATTGTTTGCCACCATCTTCAATCAACAACTGTCAAACGGTTATAAACAGATGTTTTGATTTGTATTGTTTACATTTGATTCTCCAAAAGCGTAATATTAAATTTTTAGATTTTAAACTTAATATTACAAGAAAACAAGACTTTTCCTGGATATTAGACCTATCTAGAACTTATTTTCTACTCAGAAGTTAGTTATTTCCAAAATGTAAAGAAAATCCTTAGTGCGGTTTTCGAGATCCGTGTGCAAATATATATATATATATATTTATATGTATGTATATAAACCTTGCAATACTATACTTGTATTATAGTATTGGATAATAATGGTATAAATGTTCTAATTTCTTAAATTGTAAAATAATGCTAAATAATAAAGCTGGGTATTACTTTATTTGATTTGTATTGATATGTTTAGGATTTCAGTTTTACATTTTGGTATGATGATCTTCTTTAAACTGAATTCTGTAACCTGTACAAAGGACGGGCTTACTACTAATAGTAGGCTTAATCAAAATCAGTACGATTTAGCTTATGATCATTGTTCTTTTCCATTCTAAACGCATATACAAACAACAGATGGTGTTATCTTCTAAATCTTTTTTATCACCAAAGCTGACAATAATAGAGAGTTACTAGTTACATGAATAATAAACTATAAACATGAGTAAAATAGTGTTAATAGTACACAATTCATGCATCACAATATTAACAGGTTGCCACTGTGTCGATTTTTCTTCACATTTCAGATATTACCAGCCCCTAAAGAGGTCAAATATTGAAGCTTTGCAATATTCAATTTCCCGCGTACCACTCCTCGCCTCTAACCAATCTTGATTTATTTTCTTTACTGTAAATATTGCAATTATTCGTCATTCGATACACATTTTGTAATTTGAAATGTCTAGTAATATATTTCTCTTCCTTGTAAAGTAGTAATACCCCGTCGCAGCAGACCTGCGTACTCACCGAATTTCCAAATTAATAACTTAATAATGATAATATATGACAAGTTTTATCAATATCTGTAGATAAACATTGGTGCACAAAATACAACGTACTGTATTTAGATTGTTTAATACATCCGGAACCGTTGGATATAGAGAAAACCTTTAGCAACTAAGATGTGTAATTGTTTTTAATTTAGTTCTAAAGGTATAAGATAAATTTTAAAAAATTTAACTACACCGTACATGAAACATTCAAAACCCCAATTTTTAGTACAACCCCCAAACTACCCGTTCCGACTGACTTTATGAACTCGTCCGAGTAAATGTAGGAATACACGCCTTGACCAAATTTGTTCTCGACCGGGCCATTTTTATGAAAGTAATCGTGTTCACAGACACATTTATAAAAATTTTAACAACTATCGTTTTCGACCTTTGGGCACCTCAAAACAAAAAAAAACATGGTCCCGTGGCTTAAGTATTGCCACAAGACCTTCGGTAATAGCTTCTTTCCTATGGTAAGTTTGCAAAAAGTACATATTCTATTTAAAATCAAACTTGTAGGCCTCTAAAGTAAATTGAAACACATTTAAATTGAGTAAAATACAATAAAACACAAAATTAGTTAATATCACATTAAGTTATTTAATCTTACTTCGTGTAAGTTGTATTTAAACTCAACGTTTTAAATAATGTACAATGTGCTTTTTGACTGCTTAAAAATTATAATTGAATTATATGATTAGGATGAATTGATAAATAAAAATGAAAGTAATAATGTTTCTTATTCAAACTCCGAAAACCCCTTAGGTAGGGGTTTTCTCTCTCTTGTATGGCTAAGTTCCTTAATATTACTTTAGTTCTTGAAACTTGGTAAAATAAACTTTAAAATATCAAGTAAAAGTTAACAAAGTAAAAAACAAAATAACGAAACGAAGTATCGAGTCTGCATCAGTGGTAGCCATCTTGGATTTTAGTCCCGTAAGAGGAATGTTAAATTCTGGCGTCTATATCTCCTTGACCTATTGTCATAAATCAACGGAAGAGGTGTCAAATTAAATATATTACAGTCCTCCAGGGCACCACCTTACAGAACTCTTTATTTTCGTTCTCAATAAAAAAATAATAATGATTTATTTTGTAAAATATTCCTGGATTTTTGTTTTTATATCAAGTTAGATTAAAAGTTCATGCCCTTGATCCACATCTCATCAATGTACTTCCAAAGTTTTACATTGATTTGTTGATAATTAACGCCAGTACAGACGCCAAAGTGAAGGTATGTTCCGCCAGAATTAAACATTGCTCTTACGGGACTAAAATTTCAGATGGCTGCCACTGATGCAGACTCTTAAACCGGCACGGCGGCTCTGGCCCAGTAGTCTAAGATTGCTGGATCGAAACCAGCAGCTGGCGACTCCTGTCAGATCATGAGCGGTCACCTCTGGTCAGACCACGTGACTAATGTCGCTGCAGTACCTCGCTGTCTTATTTCCCTACAGACCCTAGGCCTATGGTGATGGGTTGAGGTTAAAAAAATATTAAAACTATCATCTATCTATAATATTATAAAGAAGAGGTGATTTCTGTATATTTGTTTGCGGGTTTGTTTGTGGGTTTGTTGTGGCAAGTAAACGCAAAAAATACTGAACCAAACAGTTTGAAATTTTACACAAAGGTAGATCTTAAACTCATGCAACACATAGGCATACTCATTTCCTTAAAATCCTCTCGGGCTACGCCCTGTGAACGTCCTAAGTTTCAATGTTTACATTTTTAGAGAATGAAAACATAAAATTACTTGAATGTCAACAGCTGTGAACACTAAAATTTGACAGTTCGAGAAGAAGGAGAAGAAGACGAAAGAGCTGCCGTGACCGTCCTAGATTTCAATGTTTACTTTTTCTAATAATAACATCCGTTTGCACTGTATTTTGACAGTTCGGGAAGAAGAAGAAATAAAGTTGATTTTTCAGATAAGCTGCTGGATCGAAATTAGTGAATTTTTTGAAATAGTGGAATGGTGGATTTTAAGTTTTTCCCAACGACTGTCTCTATTACATTAATCCTTATCCTCTCCCAATATTTGACAGATGTTACTTTAAAATGTTGTAGACACTCGTGTTTTGTCATTTTGTAAACAATAAAGAATTAATTAACAATAACTTAAATGTATGAGTAGAGCCTACACCTTTCAGCCTTTTTTAACCCGTGTGAAGAACGGGTACTTTAGCTAGTAATATTATAAAGAAGAGGTGGTTTCTGTATGTTTGTTTGTTGGTTTGTTTGTGGGTTTGTTGTGGCAAGTAAATGCGAAAAATACTGAACCGACCGGTTTGAAATTTTACAGAAATGTAGATCTTAAACTCATGAATGTATCTACATAGGCATATTACTTCCCTTAAAATCCCCTCGGGCTACGCCCCATGAACGTCCTAAATTTCAATGTTTACATTTTCAAAGAATGAAAACATAAAATTACTTGAATGTCAACAGCTGTGAACACTAAAATTTGACAGTTCGGGAAGAAGAAGAAGAAGAAGAAGAAGAAGAAGAAGAAAGAGCTGCCGTGACCGTCCTAGGTTTCAATGTTTACATTTTCTAATGACAACATCCGTTTGCACTATATTTTTACAGTTCGGGAAGAAGATGTAATAAAGTTGATTTTTCAGATAAACTGCTGGATCGAAATTAGTTAATTATTTAAAGTAGTGGAATGGTAGATTTAAGTTTTTTCCGACGACTGTCTCTATCACATTAATCCTTATCCTCTCCCAATATTTGACAGATGTTACTTTTAAATGTTGTAGACACTCGTGTTTTGTCATTTTGTAAACAATGAAGAATTAATTAACAATAACTTAATGTATCAGTAGAGCCTACACCTTTCAGCCTTCTTAACCTGTGCGAAGAACGGGTACTTTGGCTAGTCACCTATAATCCAAATACTGTAGTGGTTTTAAGGTATAACCGGGAAACATGTTAATAGCTCTTACCTTGCACCATTGAATACTACGTAAATCCGCAAAGACAATACTCATATTTGGACCAGTTCGTAATTCAGAGGCAGTGGTTCGGACTATACGTTAAACTATCGGTCCTTTAGTTGCCATCGGTTGTTAGGCTACTAATTGACAATAATTCTTTCTGAGGAATATGCCATCCTTAGTTAGTAACAAGACTACAAGATCGCGCCACAATCATCTTACACTCAATCCTCATTAAAACATGACTATAAATACCTACCTTGTGGTAGGGTCACCATTTCAATAATCTTGTCTAATCCAATCTTAAAACTACTTTCCGGACTCGACCATTGGCTTATAAAATAATCATATTGATATTTTGATTTCCTAAACTAAATTGTTTTTACTACTTTATTGTTAAGTTACGTTTCGTTTATTAGTTAACAAACTAAAATATTTATATCTGAGGATCTCACACATTTTATAAAATAATATAATTTAAAAAATATATAAACGGTTATATCAAAAGTTTTTTTTGTAAAGCGAACCGAAGTAACTGTAATCTCCTTCCGCTGCGAGGATTTTATTGTTTTCTCAAGACAAAATAATCCTTACATGGCCCAAGCCTGAACCTCCGCATTTACTCTCTGCCACATATAACATCCAGGAGTACAGGCGATTCAGTTTTCATCGTATAAACAATATTTTATTTCTTCTTACCAAAATGAAAACACCTTTTTGATATACAGCTTCAAATACACCTTTTTTAGATTCATGTGTTGAAGACAAAACAGCTGATTATTATGATGATTTTTTGAGTCCTAGACTGCAAAAGATTATTGTTGATAATACTTTTGATTCGAGGTCAGGATTCGGCTGTAAATAATCGATAAAGTAACTGCAACTATCACTGTCAAGTTTTTGAATGTTCTGGATATCGACTGTAAAACTGGTAATCGACTATTAAATCGAACTATCGAGAGATTGAGTTCGAACAATCGATAATAATTACTAACTCTGATATAACCTAAACAACCAATCAGAAATCAAGAAATAACTGTTGGAACGTAAGTAACATAACAGCTGATTAGACTACGGTTGATACTATTAAATCAGGTGATAATTTATGTTTCAATGAAGAGTCTCCATTTGCGTGTGATGGTGTTCGGTGAAACTGGACGAAATCGATCGCCAATTTTACAACTTTTGTATATATTTACCGTTGTATATAATTACAATATAAGCGTTAATATATAAAATTAGTGTTGGAAGACGTGAGTTTTTACTTCATGCTAAGGCAAAAAAAGAGAATTATTAAAAATAATAAAACATTTTTTTTATTTTACGCAACATACATTTTTGGCAACAAATTTTTAAAGTAGTACACATTGTGGGAAATATATCTAGGGATAAGTAGTTAATATTTGAGATGCATTGCTTTAAGGGTTCAATTTTAAATGGTACCCAAACCAATGAAATGAATTGCATCTAAAAATTGGGCATCTCCCTTTGTATGTTTTTCTTAAAAAGATTTACGAAAAGATTTGTGAAAATTTCTGTATGGTTATTAAAATATAAAGAATATTTAAATCAAATATTGGAAATATGAGGTTGTGTGATCAACTAAAATGGATTCAATTGAAAAGAAGGAATTATCATTTCTATTCAACTCTTTATTCACGTCTTTCAAATTACGTTTGAGAATATTTTCATTGTTTTTTTTCAACTGTACATTTCAAGTAAAACGTTATAGATAAAAATTAAACAAATCTAAATATAGGTTTTAACAAATAATACAAATAACCCCAAATTGAAAGGCAGGTGAATGTAATTCGCAATCTGTCGCGTATTCATATTCACGGCTGATAGTCAATTAAATTGAATAACAGCAATCGGCGGCGCCTCTGTCTCTTTGTCGGGTATCAATTAATTGACATATGAAGCTTAATTAAATCCGACTTATCTCTCGTAACCTACCTTAATCGTATTAGGAACAAGGTCGATTGTAACAATACCACTAAATCCCAGTCGGGTAATTTTGTGTTTGAATGTTTTCAATCTGAATATTTCAGTTTTGTTTGAAATTAACGTCGTAAGTGTTATTTCTATAAAATCTTAGATTCCATATAATATCCCTAATTATCTCTATATATAAAATTGAATGTATGTATGTATGTATGTATGTATGTATGTCCTTTATGCGTTGTCAAACTACTCATCCGATCACCATGAAATTTTAGGAAGTTGCTCTATATGTGTCCGGGAAGGTTTTAGTGAAAAAATATTTTCGAAAACCCCATAAGTTTCCATTTTATGGCGTATTAAATTTCTAATGTTAACCTTATGGAGAGTAAGTTTGTTTACAAATTGTCTACAATTAAAACATTTGATTTCTTAGTTACAGCTGATTGGTTTATTTTCCATTAGCAATAACGTATGCTTTACTATCCAATGCCATCTGAATCATTCATTAATGTTAAACTATGAAGTAAATGTGTACGGTACTGTAAAAAATGAACAGCTTTATTCACCACGTTAAGAGTTTACGGTTTTGGGGGATTATGTATTTATATTTTTATTTTCTGTCTGATTAAAGTCACGTGTTTATATAATAATTACAATGTTTATATTATTACGTTTATTATAATAATCAGCTGTTGCATATCTTTCCTATAAAAGCCCTATTACAGTTAGGTTTCGTTTGGGTTTGGATTGGATTCGAAAATTGTGAATTAATCCACTCAGATTTATTTGTTTTATGGGGATATTATTAATATGTTTTATCGTTTTGTTATTGTTATTCACTATGCCGCGACCCAGAATAAGTGACCTTTTACAATGAAGCCGTATTGCTATTCGACTTCAAACATGGCCAATTTTAAAGTTAACATGTGTTTACTGTGAGGCGTTACGAAGTTCGCCGGGTCAGCTAGTTATCTTATAATGTTATTAACGCTCTGTTGTATACAGGGTGGCTATAAAGTCGCTTCCCCTTATTATTTTTTTATTTGTAAGAAGAAATAAATAACCATTGGGAAACCACACAAACTTAACCCAAAGTATCTTTTGAAGCTATGGAACATTTTGAGTGCCTCCAAAATGGGGGATTACGGGGCAACTCAAAATTATCAAATGTAAATCAATTTCTTCCTTATTTCTCAACTGTTTCCATAAAACTTAATATACAGTGTAGAGTCACATCACCCAAGAAAAACCACTCGAAAATATTTGTATTATCTTTGAGGGGGATACGTCCCCCAAAAATGTAAACAGTTGCTTTAACTTGTTGCTAATTTATAGTTGGATGATTTTTTTAATAATAAATTCATGAGAGATATTAAATCGAGACAACTGAACGTAACAAAAACCTCCCTTGGTCATGATTCTCTACGTAATACTAATGTCACTATGTAGTTTTGTTGAATATTGTATATATTTGACTTAAAGGAAAAGGTATGTGTCAGCCTACTGATACTTTTCATTATTTACCTGTTTTTTTTATTTTACTATCTATTTATCGAATGGTTTTTTTCTTTAATTATTAGCTATTCTTACAGTTTGTCTCTGCATTGCTTATTTCATTTTTGCTATTTGTTGACTTACGTTATCCTGAAACCAATTTTTAACTGAATAATGCTTTAAAAAGGTATTTTTTATGTACAAATAATGCTCTAATTTTATTGATACCAAAGCAGATGCCCTTTTCTATAACAGACTTTAATATTTATATTATTAACGTTTAAAAGGTTTTAACAATGCTTGGCATTTAGTTTTATTTTAATAAATAACGGATAGGAAGCTATGAATATTCAGATGTGTTAATTTGCGTTTTACAAGTCTTTATCTTAAACTGTTTCCCTAATAGCTGTAGGCGGTGCAGAACTGTTAAATGATAATTAACCTAAACGTTTTTCGTTTCTTGTTTATTTGTCCAGTTTTAAAAGTAAAACTTTTGAGATTTTTAAAGTTTTGTCACTTTATTACAATCTTTTAATTGTAAAATTCGTAAAAAGATAAATTCTCGAACAATAAAATAAATAATTGTTTCTCATTGTTGTCAATGTAATCTTTAGGCATAATTTTATCCCTGCCTTTTTATATATGAAAGTACGGAAAATATTCATCATTACGGTAACTAGGGTAAGACAGTAATAAGAAATCTACTAAATTAGTGAATTGTGAAGTAAACTGCATAAGCTAAATCCTTTATGAAATACTAGCAGTAAGCCCGTCCTTTGTACGGGATGTAGGAATCAGTTTAAAGAAGGAAGATTATCATACCAAAATGTAAACCTGAATCCTAAACAAATCAATACAAAGAAATAAATCAATATAAGAAAAAAAGGCAGCTTTATTATTATTAGTTATACGTTAAAATAACTTTTTAATATGGTATGATTTCGAAATGGGTTTAGATCAATGACCAATATAGACTAACTACTATTGATGTTTGTTTTTCTTTCTATTAAATCTTTTAACTACAAAGACAGATGATCATTACCAGTAGGTTATTCGTAACTGAAGCAAAATGCGACTAATATCGCGTAAAAATTGGGTTTTTAAATGCTCGTTATTTACTTTTCAAGGGTCTGCGGACAATTTTAAGCCTTTAAAACCTTCTCTGGAATTTAGATAATGTATGAAATAAGTTTCATTGTTATCAGTTTTCCTGTTTTTTTCGGAGAAGACGGCGTAAAATGCCTCCTGGAGCGTCACAGACAAAAATTGAGATAAGACCGGGTTCGGCTTCTCTAACGCACGATAAGTAAAACTAACTAAAAAATGAATAATTCTGAGCAATGTACAGACAAAACTCAAATTTAATTTATATAGATATATATTAAATGATTTATCCACTAGATGAATGATAATAAATATTGCCAAATGCATAAGCAATTAGCAATACTATTTGATTCAAATTAAATTTTTGCAGTGGAATTTCAGACTATAATCAACAATCTCTTAAACCACAATACAATGAAACAATGGTGTCTCTTACAAGTAAGTTGTAATACTCTTTAAAGTAGTACTAAGAACGTATACAAATTTTTACTGCCAAACTTGCTCAACTTGTTTGGACTTCCAAGTCTTGAAAGCAGAGAAGTGCGGCTTCTTCAAAAACTTTATAAGTTGGCTCTATCAAAGCCCGTTTATTTAAATCTCTATGTAATGGTCGCAGTGCTTTCTTTGCCAAACTACATAAACGTCTAAATCATAAGTTGAATTAGTAAAAAATTATTCCATGCGTTTAATTTGAATAAGGTTGTGAATACCTATGTAGAAAAATTTAGTCGTTAGTTTCTAATAACGACTAAATTGTTCTACAATGTGGTTAGGAGGTTTAAAAATAGTTAATCTTTAAATACTTATTTTTTTATTTTTGATACAAAATATTACAGACATAAAACTGTGTATCATGCACTGTGGTATTCATAAATACAACGCCACATTTTTTAAATTTAAAATACAATAGAATAAAATGCTTTAATGAACTGCCTGCAAATCAAATAAACGGTACCAGTGGACTGACACATACTTTCTCCCTTTATAGTATATATTAAATTTAAAAAAGACAATCTGTAATAAAACTACCATGTTCTACAAAGTAATTCTAAATATCATTTAATAATTTATTGTTCAAATTATATGGGGGGAACCCCCCCCCCCCCCCGGTAATACCAAGATTTTTTGAGCTGGTTTTGTTCGGTGATTTGACCTTACACTTCATACCAAGTTTCATGGAAAACGGGTGGAAAATAAGGAAGAAATTGATTTTTTATATTTTCCATAAGAATAACATTGGGCGCTTTCAGACAACGTACTGCATTTATCTTGGACACTAAATTTAACTTTTCTCTGGAACCGTTAGTCGTAGACAAATAATTCAAAATACTAATTTGTTTAGTTTTTTAAGCTGGTTTCAATGGTACCAGTCAAGTTATACTTTACTTTTATTGTTTTCGCTGAAAATTTAAAAAATTGATTTTTTTGACATTTAAAAGCCCATAACTTTTGAACCGTCATTTTTACAGACATGCGGGTGGTGTCAAATTATTTAGTGTTCTGTGCACTATAAACTATCAAATTTTAATCAAAATTTATCAAAATTTTAATCGTTAGAGCCGTTTTTGAGAAAATTGGATTTTTCACGTTTTTTAAGGGTTTTTGAGGGTGAACTACCCTTAAAAATCAAAAATTCAAAAAAATGAAAAAAACACCTGGAGATACGGTGACTATATATATACATGCCAAATTTCATCCAAATCGGACAAACGGGGTAGGCTGTGGCACTGTACACATCCAGACACACACACACACACACACACACACACACACACGGACGGACAGACATCACGCCAAAACCCACTTTTTTGGATTCAGGGGACCCTAAAACGGATATATCCACCCTCAACTCAAATTCAAAAATTTTGACGAAAACAATACTTTCTCCATATACTATGTATAAGGGGAGAAAGTAAAAATAAAAAATCACAATATTAAAAATATGAAGAACCCACTGCTCAAACACGCCCTCTACAAAATAAAATACTACCAAGAATCAAAACCCTATAATTTTTAAACTTAGAAAAAACTGAATTATAAACTAATAAAAAAGCCATTTTATTTTATCAAAAAGTAAAATTAGTATGTTAGGCCTATTATAAATTTAATAAAAATGTATGCTTTGTAATTCTTTTTTTGTAAAAGGTATAAATGATTATAATTAATTATTATCGTTATTAAAACCTATATTAACATTTTCACTGTATTTGATTTTTATTTTCCTTCATAAGTTTATTTTCATACTAGCTGACCCGACGAACTTCGTAACGCCCTACAGTAAATATGTGTTAACTTTAAGATTGGCCATGTTCCGAAGTCAAATAGCATTACAGATTCGTTGTGTAAGATTGGATATTCTGGGTCGCGGTTATGAGCCGTTCTCAAGTTATGAATGGTGTAACTAACACGACTTTGTTTTATTATTTAGATAGATAGTATAAATAGATCAATCAATATACAATACTATAGCATTTACCAACAAAAGACATTTAACTAGACACGAAATAAAATTGGTACATAAACCCCCAAAACTGTGAAGTATCAACGTTGCAAGTAAAACTGTTCGTTTTTTTACATTATCTATTTACTCAATAGTTTTAAATTGGCGATAGATACAGAAGGCACTGAATAGCAATTCACATTGCTAATAGAAAGTAAACCAACATCTGCAACTTGAGAAATCAAATGTTTTGGTTGTAGAAAATTTGTAAAATTAACTTGGGGACTTTGACCCTCTATAGGGCAGAGTCTTTTAGATGTTTCGAAAAATCCTTTCTCAGTAGATATCTAGACCTTAAGTAGTATCTGTGTGCCAAACTTGAAGCTCCATAGCTTTGTAGTTTTTGTGAAACTGTTATTAGTCAGTGAGTGAGTGAGTTAGATTTGGGTTTTATATATAGAAATTCTTACGATTTAAGACAAATTTAATGGAATGAGTTTTAATTTATTATTTTAATAGAATTAAATATCATTGAAATGCAATTAATGTATTTAATTCAAATACATTCTCTGTTCTACGTCTAAAATAATGTGTTGATTAATTCTCAGAATGCTATAATGATTGAAGGAGTCTCATATGAAATGCCTCCAACTCTATTGACTATTGCACATAATCAATATTGTATTGGTTTGTAATAGTCATATTGGTATTGCATTAATGCACCGTGTTTATTGGCTCATTACTGGCAATTTGGATACATAATCAATTGTAGTACCTTCATGAATCTCAAAATGAACGAATAAAAAAAAATTAAATTAAAGTGGAATACTTCGTTAAACTGTTTGAATAAGTCATCTTAAGAAAACTAACAACAACACTAGGAAAGTTTCACAGAGATCTGTTTTCATTTCATTTATCAGTCTCCAATCAAGTAACTTTTAACAAAGCAAAATAAGTTCATTTATACTTCTTAAGTTACAAGAAGTTATTGAACTCTCTTAACTGTGATTCTATACATGTTAAATATATTTTATTCTATATATCATTGATTAAATCTAACTCTACTTTCTATATTACGAAACCACTGAAATTACCACCATAAAACAGAAAGTTATCGTGCTATGTTTCTGGAAAAATTTCTGCAATATTAACATTACATTAACCCCAAAGCTTTACACTCCATGGTTCCTCAAAACATAATCATTTTACGAAAGGTTTTGCACAATTTTTAGGTACCTGCTGAAAAAGTATTTTATCTGACTTTTTCTGAAATATTTTATCCCGGGATTTGATCTGACTTTACAAACCTGATCCATCGTAGAATAATCATGGTCAAAATCCGTGACGTACCCACAACTAAAAAATTGTTTCTTCACCGACAAAAAATAGCGCTATGAAGAGTAAAGTTATGTTGGTTATTGATACAAAATATTACTAACGAGATTAAAATATCAATAAGCAACCTAACTTAACTCCTCAGAGTGATGTTTGTCACAGACCGAACTCGGTGCGTTACATCCTAATATAAGTGTCTAGAATAGAATAGAATAGATTTATATATTCCCTTAAAAAAGAATACAAAAAATACACAGCATTTCTAAACATAAACATTGGAAATATTCCCCACATAGGCGAACCTGTGCGTTGGGAATGAGTTCTATTCAGGCTTAGGCTATTACAAAATTTTAAACAACTAAATGAAGCCACCAAAGAAACATGATTAAAACGAACTATAGAAATAGAAATAACAGATAAAAAAGAAAAACAAAAGAAAAACCACGAAACTCTTGCCCTGACCTAGACCTTCCTAGACTCACAATTACCTGAAAACCCCCATAATCCATACCTCGGCAGGTGTGAGTACACCTACCCACAAACGTACGCACGTACGCACGCACACACGCACACACTCACACAAAGCACACACACGCACACATGCACGCTCTCACACACACATTCACACCCACTCGCACTAGTACAATTGCACTTATCATTATGCTCACATATTTCGTCATGCAGATCCTTGGAATTTGAAAGGCATAAAAAAAACTTAGGAATACATTGAGATAAAAAAGCATACAGCATAGCATAAAGTCACACATCGTCCTGCGTAGTTAGGTTTGGTTGTTTATTGATATTTTAAAAATATAATTTCATTATAATCCTCCATAGATAAAAACTTTTAAAACCATTACAATATTCTACTACACTACTAATATTAATATCTATTATTTATTACTACTTATTATTATTTATAGTAAATAGTTTTGCAGTTGTGGGTACGTAACAGACTTTGACTAATTTCCGTAATAACAATCTGTATGACATATATGTGCAGGGTGTAACAGATCTCTCGATCAAATTGTTGAAGTTGTTTCATTGTTAAAATAAAAATCGATAATCACATTTAAATCCTCCAAAAGTACTTACTTATTCACAAATATTCAAGCAGATATTCAAATATTCAAATTCCACTTTCCAAATGTTTACTAACAAAAAATAGCATAACTTCGTAGAAACTAAAAAATATTTTACAACAAAAATCCTTTGGAGGCAAAAAATACTCTAAAAATAACGTTTTCTGCCAAAGATTTATCAAACGTTCTCAGCTTTTCTTTGGACAAACACCTCGGACTGAAGGATATTGGGATTCCTCAGTGTTTGACGCTGGACGTCTCGCATGACGGAAGCACACATTGTTATCACTAGTTGACTTCACATTTTAGTGATAAAGGAATACAACTTCAATGGATGTCATATACGTGAAGGTAAACCTAAACTATTCTATCTCTTGGTAGCGAACTCATAGGGAAAATTATTACCGTAGGTTTTGCTCATGGTAAGACTTCCGGACCAAGTTATTTTTTCGTGTTTAGGTGAGAGGCCAAAAACATATTTAAAAATTATATATACAAATATATAAAAATTAATAATAAATACATTGAGGTATGTGTTTGTGTGTGTGTTGTGTGTGTCGCCGACATATCTGTAAAAATGGTGTGATCAAGACCAAATTTGTAGAGATGTATTCCACAATGAAGAAAAAGAAATCTTAAAAAAGTGTTTTTTGTGACTAACTAAATGGTTATTTGCGTTTTTAAATTAATCTGAAGAAATTTTTTTAGTTTTTATATTATATAAAAATAGTAAATAGTGCAGCAGACCTGCGTATACACAATTTCTAAAATCAATAATATAATAATAATAATATATGACAAGTTTGTATCTGTATATGGAATTTTGTTTTCTCAATAAGATTAAAATGGGAAAGAGTGAGTATGTTTGCTGCTGTGAGGAACACTGAAAGTAGCCATTTATACCATCAAAAATTTTATTTTTAACATTTATACCAACTTTCATCAACATCTGTCCATAAATAAAGGAGTTTGCCCAATCTCCATAAGATTAACATGGGAAAAGAGTATGCAGGTTTGCTGCCATGATAAACACATAAACTATGATTTTTTAGCACAAATGTATGGATCTCAACCACATGAAGCTAAATATCAAGTTTCATCCAAAAATATTAGATAATAAGTGAAAAATTAATTTTTTTTAATCCTCCATAAGATTAACATTGGAGCCTCAAAAATACAACGTACTGTGTTTAGATTTTTTTATATCTCGGTAACCGTTGAAGATAGAGAAAAACTTTAAGGAACATAATTGTGTAGTTTTTTAAGCTGATTCCAATGGTGAAATATAAAATTAGAAATTTTTAAAAATTACATGTGAAAAACGCAAAAAACCCCATTTTTGGGTACAAAACCCCCCCAAACTACCCGTTCCCATTGACCGATATGTCTGGTTTACGAACTCGTCCGAGCATTATGTAGGAATACACGTCTCTACCAAATTTGGTCTCGATCACCATTTTTACTAGAGTTATCGGTCACAGAACATATAATATACTTATATAAATATACATATATATTACTAAATATAATTATAAAAATTTTAAACGACTATTTTTATGTCTGCACCTAAAGATAAAAAATACATGGTCTCGGGCTTAACTTCATGCCTCGGTAATAGCTTTACTAATTCGCTATCACATTTTCAATAAAGTTTTTCTCTACTCCAATTACCAGTTAAAATTATCGTCCTGTTTTGAAATTTTGGTGGTATGTTAAACTTTGGAAGTATAATAAAAATAATTATTTCACTTATCAACATAATGGTTTAAACTTTATATTTATCTTCACGTAGTTGAGATCCATCCATTTATGCATAAAACATTGATTATGTTTTTACATGGCATCACCTGAGTGGTTACTAAAGACTATAAATTTGGATTTGACATACTGAGGCCTACGTGAATTCTAAGCAATGTTTTTTAAGATATTCAATTGTAGATTTGTGGTTTTCGGTGATGTATTCTATTCATTACCGTACCCAGAAGTTATTTGTACACAGTTCAGTAACATTTCTTCAATTTGTTTTTTTAGGGATGCGAAGAATTTTTTATGCACACAGGTGGCCAGCCTGTAGTGTGGGATCCCTAAGAAGCGGTTACCCACTAAAAAAACTCCTCTACTCTTTTAGGATTCTAAACCAAACGGATAAACAGCTAGGAAATTGGCTTACGTCCTATCATCTAAATTAAGCCTAAATCGCGGCTTACATCTAATCTTGAAAAGTCTAAGAAAAAAAGATCAGAACAAACATCCTCCAGTCAAAAAAACATATAAAAATGTTTCTCAAAAAGACAAAACATACTATAAATATATCGGTACAGATATATAAAAATTAATACACCTTAAATATTTACAATATTTCAAAATCAACAAATGAAAATCACTTGACTTTTTAAACATAAAAATTTAGAATTAAAAAACAAATTAATGACTAAAAAAAAAGTGAATAAACACTTGGATTAAAGTAAATTATACAGTTTACAACATACGAGAATGTAATAAAAACTCATCAATAACAAACAAAAATTAAAAAGATAAAAATTAAATAAAAACAGGAAAATTTTAACAGAAATTAACAGAAAATAAAACAATAAACATGAAAACTCAAAAATTAACAAACAAGTATAATTTTATATCAAACAATTATAGTGTAAAAATAAAAACCTGAAAACATTGGTTATTGTTTCAATTAAATGTTTATAAAGAATAATGGAATAGAAGATTAATTCTTAGAAATTAGAACAAGAACATTTTTTAAATACCATCGTATGTAAAAATACATAACCTTTAGTTTAAATAATATAAAAAATAAAATCTACTATCTGTAATGGAAAAACTACCATGTTTTTATATAAAAAACTCAAATTTAGCAAGATAAGTGAAATGATGTATTTTAATGACGACAAAAACAACTGGGTCGAAAGGTACTATAAAACCGAGGGTTAAATTGTTTGTAAGAACCTTTAGTTTGAATCTCCGTTTTGGTCGGGTCAACATCGTGATTACAACAAGCGATTCTGCCGACAACAATCAGGGAGCGAAGTGAGTATATCTTCTACATCGGTGATGTAACTCTTACTTCTCCCATTCAAACATAAATTTAGTGGTTCTTTGTTAGAAAGTCATTGTTAGGGATGGTGAGATTATGTTATTTAATTATTGACATGTCTATGTCTTAGCTCTGGGGGATTATAGCAATTTGCGCCACCAAATTTCAAACAGTGACATCACGACACTGACTTGGAGCCATCACCGGAGACATTAAAGGTCATTAGATGGATTCCTCTCATTGGCATTTGATCCGGCGTGAAAAAAAAACTGTATTAATCTCTCACTGAAAACCAAAAATATAGTATAATTAAGCTTAATATACTATAGTTATGAGTGAATATATGGAAACACCGGAAACTTGTTTTAGAGAACTAAATTTGGTAAAATTGTGCTATAACGACGTTTTTACTCGATTATTGAAAATCTTAATTTTGACAAGAAAAGGAAATTTTTCTCCGAAAGTATTTGAGCTATCTCCTTGAAATTTCAAGATATCTGTATGTTATTAGTTCACATCAAGTTTTTTAAAAGCCCTGAGTTTTTTTAAAGCCCTACTTAGTGTTTACGTAAATATTTCAAAATAAAAACGATTAACAAATCAATAATTTTATTGATTTGAGGGAAAAATCGACCTAAATGTTTTTGTAAGACATTAAAAAACCTCAGCGTGTCCAATAAGAGATAACAGATATTAGTAAAAAGGATAAACAGTATAAACTATTGTTTAACCAAAATAGTTGGAATAATTGTTACTGTATTGATAAATTTTGGAATTTTCTGAGTTTTGGGGTGAACGACTGTTACGAATAAAAAAATTTTTGTATTAATTTCCCTGTGGTAAATAGGCTAGATAATGGATATGTCTAAAGGTAATGTTTTTAGTTCTTCTAAACAGCTGTTCTTATTCTTATATATCAAAAAATCAATTCAATAGCTCTAGTAGTTTCTATAAAAACCTGTTTAAAATCTTACGAATTACCAACCTCACCCCATAAGAAAGACATTTCCATGTCAAAATAACTACAATCACAACACAAATTTTGTGAAATCTTTTTTGTGAAATTTTGTGAATTTAGCTCTGGGGGAGCCAGGGCTAAGACGTATCCATGTCAAAATATTGAAACACCTAGAGACAATACATGAAGTGAATACTTCGTGATTTTATCAATAATCTCGAACTATTGCCCTGATATCTGTGCACAGACTGATTGAAACCTAATGCAATTTCTTATTATTAAAGTAACCTCAAAACAGATACTCAGGACTTAAATTAAAATTTTCAAGAAAATGTAATTTTTACTTTCTCAATATCCTACAAATACAGTTAGAATGAGAAAGCAATAAGTAGTGTAAAACCAGCATTTTTTCTGGTTTTAGTAATTTGTACATTACTTAAAATACAGATACTTATGTTTGACATAGGTACGTCAGTTGTGTGGCTGCGTACTTAACTATGGACTTTGCGTCGACAGAGACTTTGTTAATATTTATTTTAATAATACTTCTTACACTTTTATGCACTTCGTTTTTTAACAGCTTTAAAAATATTGTTTTAGAGTATAAATTAACAACAACTAATTATACTTAATATCATCCCGGCACGAAAGTCATTTAACAAGGTTAAATCTAAGCCAACACAATAAAAAATAAATATAATACAAATAATAGTAATCTCAGATGTGACTCAATGAATGATAATCTTAAATGTTATTTATGAACTTAGCACACATACTTCACACAAATCATGTAGATAGGGATGTATAAAGAGCTTGAGATTTGTTATCTTGAAAATTGAATTTGATAATCATGTTATTACCAGACAGAAGTTCGATAAGTAAAGTTTTGTAATAGAAGTTGAACTCAGACTTTGACACAATACTGAACTTCTGTGTTAACTTATTGATTGTCGAGTATAGGACTGGTTAATATAAATCACTTACAACAGTTGAATGTAAATTTATGGTAGTTGGTCTTTGTCAATTTAGATACAACACCTGGGTGCATTAAGTAAAGTTATTGCAGTCAGAGACAATTATATGGATGTACTCTCCAAGTGATTCTCATTTTCTTACCAGTTGAGATACTAACAGTATCAAAAATTGTTTTAAGGATTACCAACACTACAATTTTCATTATGTTCTGATATAGCTTGCCTAAGGACAGGAACAACATGCTTTGAATAGTGTGTCCCTGGTACAGTGTACTCTGGTAGGTTAAATTAACCATACCGAACACATGACTTAAATTCTGGTTGACTAAGTAAACTGAAAAAGTCTAGTTCCATACTTTACATCTACAGAACAGAATGCCCTGACTAAAATGTTTTATGTCCCAACCCTGAACAAACCGTTTATCTTAGACATCACTTACTATGGACATTTTTAGATTTTATTATAAGAATATTAAAAAATTCAAGTAAATATTGAAATGATTCCCTTGAAATTCCTTGACATTTCAAACAATTTTAAACTAGATCGATACAAAGATTTGCATCCTCTGCAATTTAAATAACTTTAAAATTGTCTTCATTTTTTGGCACGCCATGACCACGGGGGTAAAAAAATCGATGTTTTAAATATTATTCTAAATTATTCTCCGTCTTTTCCTGTTTAAGAAAATATATAACACTATATACCTTCGGTTACCCCTTATTGTATTAAAAAATATTTAAAATTTATTGAACACGAGCGTTAGGTTAATATTCTCGAAAGACTGCAAATTGATCCTGGAAAGTTTACGATTGACGGACTGGTTCGAATTGACCGAGATAGGATTCTGAAAGCAAACAATAAAGTGCAAGAACTAAATAAGAAGAAAAGAATTAGAAGCAGACTTCTGTAAAGGGCAAGAGAAGATACTGACTTGCAAGACTATGTTCCTGGAGGATTTTAGGTACTGGTGTAGTGAGTTCTGACTTTAAACGCGTTTTTCCGAAAGTTGACTTTTTCAGTGCTTAGGTACAGTTTACTCAAAAACTATAAGGTATAGAGACTTCAAATTTTAAACAAGTGTTCCCAATCACTTGGTGAGTAGAATGATAATTTGTATCAATTTATCTTAACTTTAAGCATTTAAAAGATTTATTAATATTTTTTATAAAAAGCTTTAAAATTACTTAATTTATATATTTTTATTTTTTAGGAAGGAATAGTCCAAATTTAACAACATTTTATGAAATCCCTTTCTACTATGTATAAAACAACCTGGTAAAATTTCGTCGTTGTAGTCCTTATATCTTGTCAGATAAGTGTACCTAAGTACCGGTATGTTTCCTTATTTAAATAACATTAGGATGGCCCTGGAGTACTGCTCCCCTTTTAAAGAAGTAAAGAATATAGATCTCAAGTCAGATATAAATAAAGTAAGCATTTCTAACCAAGTATTTGAAAAACTTGAAAACCTGTAAATATTTGAATTGAATTTTTAAAAGCATCCAGCTAATGGGGTAATGTTGAAGACATTGGAAGAAACGGAGTTGTCAAACAGAAACTCAGACAAAAATAATAACGAAGTTACCATTGACAATGGAAAACGTTGCCTAAATAGAATCATTCGCTTGGATAAATGTACAGCTCGTCTTTTGCAATAAATCCTATCACTTGTTACTGCTCTGGAGACAAATATTTATTCAAGTGGAAGTATCGTCCTAATATTTCAGTATTGATATTACTGGAACTCGAAACATTTCTTTCCCACTCCTATTCAGTTGTCTTTGAGTCTCCGTGACGAGTGGACGTGTTTTGTTTCTCGTGTGTGTAATGGTTAGTGAATGGTATTGTTTGTAAGCTTTTTGCTGATTTTAACTTTTATGTTTTCAGCTTTATACCAGCTTAGTCCAGATTATGTGTTAATTGAGTTATGTTTTATATATTAGTTCACCTGAGGACGTGATCAGATTCCAGATCCCGAAACGTCGTGAAACTTTGTTTCACATAAAATCGTGATGGAAAATGTCCGTAATAAAAATCTGAATAACTGGAATAATTTATTTTGTGTTTTTTAATTATAAGTGGTATAAATATTATTTAAGTGTGATACAATATTTAGGGAATTCTTCATTTTTGTTAGGAAAGTGCAATACAATATTTAGGGAATTCTTCATTTTTTGTCAGGAATTAAAAATTAGATTAATTATATTTTTCACATAATAATATTAGAACATACTTTGATCGAAATCCATTATTGATGATAATGCTATTAACAGATATAAGAAGTTTCAGGATATTCCTAAAAGTATAAGTCAAATGTTTTATCAAATTGTATGTCTTTTTAATTGGAATACAACTGAACTTGCATCTCAAAAGATAAATTTAAAAAGGTGAGATGCCAATGTGGGTCCAAAAATATGAAATTGTAGTTATTGTCGAAGAATTGCATATTTATTTTCCAATTTTGAGAACAAGCGAAGAGGAGTTTATGGTTGATACACTCTTTGAATTTGATAAAACACACACAATATATAATT
This sequence comes from Nephotettix cincticeps, assembly GCA_023375725.1. NCBI lineage: Eukaryota > Metazoa > Arthropoda > Insecta > Hemiptera > Cicadellidae > Nephotettix > Nephotettix cincticeps. The sequence continues at coordinate 54,268,200 of CM041788.1, forward strand.
ACAACAATTTTAAATATAATATAATTGTTTGAGTATTACTCCACAGTAGCTTCAGCAGAAAGTGTTGTAAACAGAACTTATGTTTGATGTGGAATATTTAACAAAAAGTTTGATTTTTCGGTAGGCTTTTTAGTTACGTTCGTAAAAATACTACTTAGTATTCAAACCAATTCTCGTTTATTGTATGTGTGATGCAGATCAGAAAATAAGCCAACAGACTTAACCTTTAAATTATGTAAAAATAAAAAAAAGCATCTCTTCAGTAAATTTGAAAATCACAACCTGTAATAAAACTATTATACCTTTATTATATCTTTAAAGTTTATCTAAATATTATTTGATAATTCATTATTTTTTAATTAACCATCCAAATAAAATATTATTATCATTTCTGAAAATAACAAGAGAAAAAAGTTAAATTAATTGTTAGAGTTTTATGTTATAATAATGTTATTAGTTAGTTTTCCTACAGTTTAAACGTGATGTTTCAGAAATTTCCAATATCAATATAAAGTCCATCAGGTTTTATCTGAGCCCTGAGTTTTGGTTGATGTTTAATGCTTAAGACGATCACAAACTACAGTATTAGTTTGACGTTTTATTGTTTTCTACAGTAGCTGAGCTGTTTCCCTCATCCGCCGTGGAACCCCACCACGGACACTATATCACGCATCTAAGGGCTCGGATAAAACTTAGATATGAATTTAAGAACTAGTACATCCACAATAATTTCGTAGTTTTGTGATTCCAAAATTCTATTAACACCAATTTGCATGTGGGATCTCTAACTTAGAATCTCATTTCCTAATTATGCGCCTATATTTAAATATAGCCCGGGGTAAGAAAAGGAAAAATAATTTCTTTTAAAAGTATGAGTTTTATTTACAGTCTAAGTTAAATAACTCATTTAAAACAACAATACCACAGATTTGTTTAGTTTCTATGGTTTCCTTTAGTTTGAATCCAAGTCAAGCATTTGGAGCAAGCTTCTTGCAAAAGACTTTGCAATATGATATTTCAAATACTATCAAGTAGTTTATAGTAAAATAGTGTGTGAATTACGTATCTTTAACAGTTTTACTGGGTATATATTCTAACATATATTTCCAAGGCCCAATCTCATCTTAAAAGACTATAACTGAAACCAAAAACAGAGAATATACAACTGAAGGTCACCGACTATGTACCTAACAGCTCAAGCTCAATGACTTGTTCAACTCCGGACATCACACTTTCCAATCTTCCGACTTTCTGCTTTGTTTGATCCAAAACAATTGAACAATATGGACGAGCTGGCTAGAAGGCTTACATTAATCCCTCAACTCTGCTTTAACAGAATATTTTGATTAGTTTATATGCTGATTATCGTTACTTCACTTATTTGTTCAAATTATAAACTTTAATTTTAACTTAATTTAACTGACATTGCATTTTCTTTTAGCAACAGAACCTCTCGACTTCCACCAGCCCAACCTTAGTTCTCCTTCAAAGTTACTTACTGTTTCCAAGGTATGTTACTTATTTTTAAATCAACATTTCTCTTATACGCTTTCCTAGTTTTAGGAAGTTCATAGTTTGTGTAGTATCGATTCCTAAAATCGTTTTAAATTATTCATTCTCTCAAAATTTCCACTGGACATTGTATTGCTAATAACATGAAGGGTTTAAATAAAGTCCTGTTCCTTGATATTAGTTCTATTATACGACCTAGTTACTGTATAATATAATGAAAGATGCACTATCACTGATGATCACGGTCACTCCATAAGTGATCAAGAAGAGATCTATGATTATAAAATCAGTGCTTGTAACAGGTTTGTTTGTATATTATTGGCATTTCATTATTTTTGGGGATTTTGAATATTAGTTTGTTTGTTTAGAATTAAATTCTTATCAACTGATTTTGGTCGACCTCACAGGCGAAACTTGTCATAAAATGCTCCCAAATGAAGAGTGAGCATGTTAGTAACATAAACGAAAATGGTTTCATATACTTACTTACTCCCATGGCCATGGGTACCCAAGATGGTACTAGGCCTCACCAACGAGCTGCCTCCACTGCTGCCTGTCTCTTGCGGTTTCTTCTGTTGTTCTCATCTTGGCCATGTCTTTCCAGCGCTTTTTTGGCCTGCCTCTGGGTCTCCTTCCAATAGGGTTCCTATCCCATATGTTATATAACAAGCTTGGGTCCTCTCTTCTAATGACGTGGACAGCCCATCTCAATCTTCTACTTCTGGCTTCTGCCACTATGTCTGGCTCCTTAAGAAGATTTCTAATTTCTTGGTTAAGCTTTATCCTCCAAGTATCTCATTCTTTTGTTAGCCCAAAAATTTTACGTAATACTTTGTTTTCGAAAGTGATTAACTTTTTTTCTGCTTTCTTAATAATTAATATTTAGGCCAATTATTGGCCTAATTATCGTTTTGTACACTCTTAATTTTGTGTTTTAAGATATAAGATTTTTGACTTTATTATTTTGTTCAGTGCATACAAACTCCTGCTAGCAAGGTTTATTCTGTTATTAATTTCAATGTGCTCATCGCTTTGAGAATTAATTATAATTCCTAAATATTTCAAACAGTCTACCTTTTCAAAACTGCTTTCAGTGTCATCTATATTTAATATATTTTATTAGCTATACTACTATATATAATGGATTCATACTTGGCTTTATATTTATGAGGGTATTTTTATAAGTTTATTTGCTGATTATCGTCACTTCACTTACTTTTTTAAACTATAAACTTTAACTTTATTTATCTGATATTGAATTTTCTTTTAGGAACAGAAACAAATCGACCACCACCAGCCAGCCCTACCTTAGTTCTTCTACAAGTTACTTTGTCCAAGGTATGTTACTTGTTACTCAAAACTTCTTTTATACGCTTTCCTAGTTCTGGGAAAGGTTCATAGTTTGTGTAATTCTCAAAATTTCCTAAGGACATTGTATTATTAATCACTATATTTTAATATAGTCCTGTTACTTGATATTAGTTCTGATATACGACCCTGTAGAATATAATGAAGGATGCACAATCAATAATGACCACGATCACTTAATAAGTGATAAGAAGAGATCTATAATTATAAAATCAGGCCTTGTAGCTTGTTATTTTCATTGACATTCTATATTTTTTTCGGGGGTTGACTATTTGTTTATTTTAGAATTAAGTTTTTACTAACAGATTTTGGTCATAAAATGCTCCCAAATAAAGGGAGGGAAGTTTAGTAACATAAACCAAAATGGATTCAATACTGGCTTTATTTATTCTTTCAGTATTTCAGAACAATGGCCTAATACAAACATTTTTTTACGCTATTGAAAGTTAATAAAATTTGATTTAACTACTTAAATTTACCTTTTTCTTTGCCTTATGTTATCTCTCAACCTAAACTGAGGTGGAAATGGTCCTCTCTGTTCTGTTTATTAGAGAGTTTAATTCGGATCAAACTATAAAAAATTGACGGTTTCAACCATTAATGAGTAGTGTTAAGTAGCTTTTGGTTAGCCAACATAGAAGTATTTAAATATCATGGCATGTTGCAGTTCTCTCCTTATCTATATTTTTATCGCAATTAAATGCGGATGGTTGGCAATTTGCAAGTTATGGTTTATTCAAGGCTATTTTTTTCATTTTTTTGTCATTTTTAACGTCAAGTATGTTACAGATATGTGTTTGAAAAATTAATTGTACCATTGACGCCAAAAAGCTAAACAGAAGGATTAAAACAAATAAAATAATAGTTATAATCATTAACATTCATCCAATTTATAAAATTTTAGATTGTTTTAAATTAATTACATAAAAATTACTTTGGGGATGTTTATTATTTACTGTTTAATTTCTATGACGAGTTTTATAATTTTTGTGTACCTCCAATTGAGGAAGGATATCATTGGAAGCCTTTACACACATAATTGTTTTGCAAATGTACATATTATCCAGTATCTATAAAGATAATGAGGAAACATTGAGAAAACATTTTCAAGATTTTTCTCTACACCTATAACACAATCCTTACGACTTTTTTGAAGGAATAAAATATTTTTTTCAGTTTTGAATAGTTTTATCGCCATATAATTCTATTCAGACTGACTTGAGATTCAATTTATGAATTATACACTTAAAACAATTTATTTGAACAAAAGTTAGAGACATTCCAAAACAAAGGAACAGAAGAGCGTTTTATTAATTAGCTATGATTTGTTTTTATTTACATTTTTGTAAAATCCCGTTTTTAGGTTACGACCAACTGAGAAATATTCTATTTCAAAATAAAGGAGGAGGTGTTATTGTTGTATATACTGTAACCACTCACTTATACTAATCTCTCATTCAGACCCACCGATATCCGAACGCGATTTTGAAAAAATGCAAAAATTTAAAAACACTCAAGGAAAAGAATGTTCATTTAGCCATTCAGTAGCGCGCCTCGTAGAGTGCAAGGTCACAAAACAATAGACCATACTTGTCCCTACAGCCAACGCATTTATTTTATTTAATATTTATTGGTGAATTTGATGATGAGATGCAAAAAAAGTTCGTTATGTCAAAATAGAATAGCTAAATCGCAATTATTATAATTCGAAATGAACACGTAAATTATTTTGTTATTGAAAATCTCGTCACATAATGAGATGTTACGGCAAAATCAGTATTTTTCTCGAATTGTAAATCTTCCCTTAGTTAACGAAAACGTAGTTGGAAGATTCTTAATGTTTGGAAAAATGACGTAACGCTTTGTATTTCGAAATTATATCATGATGCATTTTATCTGTAGCCGAAATAATAACAAATTTACACCGCAACCTCGGACTGGTAAGTGTGTTCGTTCCATTTAGATGAATCAAAGGTTCGTTTTATCTGGATATAATTCAAATAAATGATCATAAGCAAACCAGTTTTGGTCGAGAGTTTTATTCTTGACGTATTATGATGTTATATTCGGATGCCTTTCCCCCTCTCATACGGCGCCATAGTAGACCGGATACGAGATAGTTTATTGTATTGATTTATTATTTTGTATCTTGCCATAACCTGAGGGTCATGTATCATTGACTGACGGGGTTAAATAATGACAAATTAGAGGAGTATGATCAAGACAAAGTTAGGCCGGAAAAATTTACACACCTTGAGCTAAATTTGAATTGTGCAATACATATAGATACACAATATGAGCAAAGTATGGTATTGACTATAGTTTGCTATAGTATATAGTCATTAAATGTTAAACCACCTGAAGAGCAAGACGGTTTTGAGAGTGACGTAAGAGTGGAATATCGTGAAGTTAACAGTGATCAATGTGGGGTAATATTTAGCTACACAATAATGCATTACACTAAACGAATTAATGCATGTACAACATGCATGTTTATGAACAGAAGCTAAAATATTGGGATTTTGGCTTGCGGTGCACGACAGATTTTTAATATTCGATATAATTAACTTACCTTTTTAAAATTCCTGTTCCACATTATGTTAATTAGGTTAAACTTCTCCACAGCTCTGTACCAATATTTGTGTATATAAAAAAGGTTCTAGATAACTAGTATACTATTATCATTGCTATTTACAGATAAAGAAGATTTCTTTGTCCCCTACTGGCAATTCACATGTCCTCATCGACACGCGAATTGTGTTTAATGAGTTATTGTTTACGTCCTTCGACAGAGTAATTTAGCATTTTTCAGGTTGTGGTAGTTTCCTTCGAGAGGAGGATGTTTTTATATTTTTAGACCTTAATGCGGTTACATTAAGTATTACTTAGACATCGAAATTTGCACTGAAACAGCGAATTATAAAGCTATACCTATCCTGATGGTCAAACAATTTAATATGTAAGATACACAGGTTATTGTAGTTAATAAGAAAATATTAATGTAATTTATATTTATAACCAAATAAGAAAGATATTCATAGGTTTCAGGTACATTATTTATTATTGAGGAATTGATACCTGTGTTTATCGAAAGGGAAAAGTAATGATTACGAAGCCTAAATTGCTTTTATGTAGATTGTTTTAATACAAACGTCATTCATAAGCGTTTATGAATAGGTTAGTAGTTTATTAATTTTGTCCTGATAAAATTTTTAGGAGGGATATTTGAGGAAAATATAAAAACTGTTATGACTTAAATTATAATAAAATGATTTGGGTTTTTTTTTATTTCAGAAAACTCAAAAATGCCTTCACTTTTGGAAATCGCCACGGGCGTAGTTGTTGGGGGGGCAGCACTGGGCGGGGTGGGATATATATTGTATAACCACTTTTATAACAGGGGGGAGGGGGTAGAGGAGGTGGAACCGGTTCCAGAGGTAGAGGAGGTGGAACCGGAACCCCCAAGTAGGGACATGCCAGTCCAGACCGATGAAATAGATAGGGTAATATGCAGGGATACCGGGACAAGAACTGAGAGGGAGAGCATTTTGCGGCAATTATGGTACATAGGTAGGGAACTGAGGACTGGTGACGAGCCGCGGCACTTTGTCTGGGATACGTACATACATCGATTTGACAAAACATCGGGTAAAATGGTTTGCGATATGGGCGTGTCCACCCACGACAATAAGGGCACTCAGACCGAATATATTGTAAAGACAGAATTCACTATTTAAATTCTACAGTGCCCGCTTTTATGTAAATCCCTTTTATGTATACAAAATTCCGTTTTGTAAATTCTAAATTTTAGCTTACATCGTGGGTGGACCCACATTTTTAAAATTTCACTTTTTCACATAATATTTAGGGCTAGGCGCGAGCTAAATTTGTAGGGAAACAAAAACATAACACCCATTTCGGCCAGATTTTGAAAAAAAAGGGGTTTCCAAGTCCGTGGCGGTTTCAAAATTTGATGTGTTATGGTGGCGTAGACAGAAAATGGAGGAAGCCTGTAAAATTCTCGGCTAGAAAAGGTAAGTTTCTAAAGAAAATATTTCTCATTTAAAAATATTATTAAGTAGACATATTAATCAAATAATAATCTAATTGGCTGAATTAAAATATAAGCAAATAATAAGATTAGTCCATAATTTGTTTTTCAACAGAAAAAGTATTACCTCTGCTTTAAATATTCAAACGTTTATATGTTGATAACCTTTGAAAAAATCTAATCGTATCAAATATTAAATCTGAAATTCAAGAAATATTGCAATTTGAATAGTAATGACACGATTTGACACTCCATCGGATATAAAATTATTATATTCTTATCATTTATAAGCATTTATCTTTTATCAGAAATTCTCATATGGTGCTGTAAGAAACCAAATGGTTAATATTTTTCAACACAACTAGTACACCTTTTAAAACCTGATTAGGGTATATTATAATGCATAATGCATTTATGTTAATTTCCTCTCTTTAATAAAACCATAGGGAATGAGTAAGGTGGATTTGCTGTCATGAGAAACAAAAAAGAAAGATTTCCAGTAAACATGAATAGATCTTAGCTATTTTTGGAATCAGTATAAATAGTATTATTACCCACAATATATAGTTTAAAATAATAAACCAAATAATTTCATCCTTTTTCATCAGATTAACGGTGGATCTCCAAGAGACGATGGTTGTACTCAGTTTACCAGTTTCTTTATCTCAGTTACCACTTACGAATAGAGCTGAGATGCCGAATACTCAATTGCTCTTTTAGCTGATTCCAATGATGCTATTAAAATGAAATTTTGTTATATAGAATACGTAAAACATCCCATTTAAACCTCATTTTTGGGTACAAAACCAATGTTATCCCATTCAGATGGCCAGACTTTACTGGATTTCGTGCTTATTCGAAAATAATATAGTATTGTTTATCAATACTAAATGTCGGTATCGATCAGACCACTTTAAGAGAGTTTTGAGAGTATATATACCAGAATAAATTATAATCTATTACAAACCTGAATTTTAAATATCATTACAGGATAACATCGAAGTGGCCCACAACATCCAGGACCACGGAATCCTCCTACTCTAATAGAGAAACATGCAAAGAGATGGGTTGATGTCTGGACTCCTCTTCACATAGGACATCTTGTTTCCTAGACTACGGGTCTTCATCGTTTGCAGGAGTTCATCGCCGTGGCAGACAATATCAAGGACCACGGATTCCTCCTGCTTTCATGGAAAGAGATGACGTCCAGACTCATATGTAGGAAGTTCATCGCCGTGGCAGACAATATCAAGGTCCACGGAATCTTCCTGCTTTCATGGAAAGAGATGACAGCCAGACTCATATGCAGGAAGTTCATCGCCGTGGCAGACAATATCAAGGACCACGGATTCTTCCTGCTTTCATGGAAAGAGATGACGTCCAGACTCATATGCAGGAAGTTCATCGCCGTGGCAGACAATATCAAGGACCACGGATTCTTCCTGCTTTCATGGAAAGAGATGACGTCCAGACTCATATGCAGGAAGTTCATCGCCGTGGCAGACAATATCAAGGACCACGGATTCTTCCTGCTTTCATGGAAAGAGATGACGTCCAGACTCATATGCAGGAAGTTCATCGCCGTGGCAGACAATATCAAGGACCACGGATTCTTCCTGCTTTCATGGAAAGAGATGACGTCCAGACTCATATGCAGGAAGTTCATCGCCGTGGCAGACAATATCAAGGACCACGGATTCTTCCTGCTTTCATGGAAAGAGATGACGTCCAGACTCATATGCAGGAAGTTCATCGCCGTGGCAGACAATATCAAGGACCACGGATTCTTCCTGCTTTCATGGAAAGAGATGACGTCCAGACTCATATGCAGGAAGTTCATCGCCGTGGCAGACAATATCAAGGTCCACGGAATCTTTCTACTCTCATGGAGAATTAAGGGCTGGCATGTCATAAATAAATTCCAATATAATATCTCTGTTGTTTTAATTTACTAGATATAAGATTCAATGTAAAAGTGATTCTGTACTATTCTTATAGGAAAACTGTACATATTATATTTTACCGTTTATATATTTTATATATCGGTGAAGATTAAAAATACCCCCGTCGCAGCAGACCTGCGTACTCAGCGAATTTCCAAATCAATAATATAATAACAAGTTTGGTCAAAATCTGTCGATAAACATGAAAATTATTTGCCTATTCTTCATAAGATTAAAATGGGAAAGAGTGAGTAGGTTTGCTGCTGTGAGGAACACTGAAAGTAGCCATTTATACCATCAAAAATTTTATTTTTAACATTTATACCAACTTTCATCAACATCTGTCCATAAATAAAGGAGTTTGCCTAATCTCCATATGATTAACATGGGAAAAGAGTATGCAGGTTTGCTGCCATGATAAACACATAAACTATGATTTTTTAGCACAAATGTTTGAATCTCAACCATATGAAGCTAAATATCAAGTTTCATCCAAAAATATTAGATAATAAGTGAAAAATTAATTTTTCCTAATCCTCCATAAGATTAACATAGGGGCCTCAAAATACAACGTACTGTGTTTAGATTTTTTTATATCTCGGTAACCGTTGAAGATAGAGAAAAACTTTAAGGAACTTAATTGTGTAGTATTTTAAGCTGATTCCAATGGTGAAATAAAAAATTAGAAATTTTTTAAAATTACATGTGAAAAACACAAAAAACCCCATTTTGGGGTACAAAACCCCCCCAAACTACCCGTTCCCATTGACCGATATGTCTGGTTTACGAACTCGTCCGAGCATTCGTAGGAACACACGTCTCTACCAAATTTGGTCTCGATCGGACCATTTTTACGAGAGTTATCGTGTTCACAGACACACACACACACACACACACACATATATATATATATACATATATATATATATATACATATATATATACATATATATATATACATATATATACACATATAATATAAAAATTTTAACGACTATTGTTTTTGGACTCTGGGCACCTGAAGACGAAAAAATAACATGGTCCCGGGCTTAAGTCTTACCATGAGACCTACGGTAATAGCTTCTTCCCTATGGGATATTCGCTAAAATGACGACAAAAACAACTGGGGTCTGCGAAAGACACTATCGGAAAACCGAGGGTAGTAACGAATTGTTTGTAGCTGAACCTTTTACGTGTTTGAGTCTCCACATTGGTCGGCGATTACAACATCTAGTGATTTCGACAAGCGATTCTGCCGACAACTATAAGGGGGCCTGGGGCGGAACCCCTACCGAGCGAAGCGAGTACAATTCTTCTACATCGGTGATGTAACTCTTACTTCTCCCATTCAAACATAAATTTAGTGGTTCTTTGTTAGAAAGTCATTGTTGGGGATGGTGAGATTATGTTATTTAATTATTGACTTGGTCTTAAGAGAAAACTGATATTAGGAAAAGATTCCATCATAATCAGTATAAACTATTGTTTCAAACAAAATAGTTGGAATAATTGTTACTGTATTGATGAATTTTGAATTTTCTTAATTTTGAGGTGAACGACTGAATTAAAAAATGTTTGTATTTACTTCCCTGTGGATAATAGATTAGATCATGGACAAGTCTAGAGGTAATGTTTTCAGTTCTTCTAAACAGCTGTTCTTACTCTTATATATTAAAAAATCGATTCAATAGCTCTTGTAGTTTCTATAAAAACCTGTTTAAAATCTTACGAATTACCAACCTCACCCCATAAGAAAGACATTTCCATGTCAAAATAACTACAATCACAACACAAATTGTGTGAAATCTTTTTTGTGAAATTTTGTAAATTTAGCTCTGTGGGAGCCAGATCTAAGACGTATCCATGTCAAAATATTGAATCACCTAGAGACAACACATGGAGTGAATACTTCGTGATTTTATCAATAATCTCGAACTATTGCCCTGGTATCTGTGCACAGGCTGATTGAAACCTAATGCAATTTCTTATTATTAAAGTAACCTCAAAACAGACACTCTGGACTTAAATTAAAATTTTCAAGAAAATGTAATTTTTACTTTCTCAATATCCTACAAATACAGTTAGAGTGAGAAAGCAATAAGTAGTGTAAAACCAGCATTTTTTCTGGTTTTAGTAATTTTTACATTACTTAAAAATATACAGATACTTATATTTGACATAGGTACGTCAGTTGTGTGGCTGCGTACTTAACTATGGACTTTACGTTGACAGAGACTTTGTTAATATTTATTTTAATAATACTTCTTACACTTTTATGCACCTCGTTTTTTAACAGCTTTAAAAATATTGTTTTAGAATATAAATTAACAACAACTAATTATACTTAATATCATCCCGGAACGAAAGTCATTTAACAAGGTTAAATCTAAGCCAATACAATAAAAAATAAATATAATACAAATAATAGTAATCTCAGATGTGACTCAATGAATGATAATCTTAAATGTTATTTATGAACTTTGCACACATACTTTACACAAATCATGTAGATAGGGATGTATAAAGAACTTGAGATTTGTTATCTGGAAAATTGAATTTGATAATCATGTTATTACCAGACAGAAGTTCGATAAGTAAAGTTTTGTAATAGAAGTTCAACTCAGACTTTGACACAATACTGAACTTCTGTGTTAACTTATTGATTGTCGAGTATAGGACTGGTTAATATAAATCACTTACAACAGTTGAATGTAAATTTATGGTAGCTGGTCTTTGTCAATTTAGATACAACACCTGGGTGCATTAAGTAAAGTTATTGCAGTCAGAGACAATTATATGGATGTACTCTCCAAGTGATTCTCATTTTCCTACCAGGTGAGATACTAACAGTATCAAAAATTGTTTTAAGGATTACCAACACTACAATTTTCATTATGTTTTGATATAGCTTGCCTAAGGACAGGAACAATAACCTTTGAACAGTGTGTCGCTGGTACAGTGTACTCTGGTAGGTTAAATTAACCATACCGAACACATGACTTAAATCCTGGTTGACTAAATAAACTGAAAAAGTCTTGTTCCACACTTTACATCTACAGAACAGAATACCCCGACTAAAATGTTTTTATGTCCCAACCCTGAACAAACCGTTTATCTTAGACATCATTTTTAGATTTTATTATAAGGATATTAAAAAATTAAAGTAAATATTGAAATGATTCCCTTGAAATTCCTTGACTTTTCAAACAATTTTAAACTAGATCGATACAAAGATTTGCATCCTCTGCAATTTAAATAACTTTAAAATTGTCTTCATTTTTTGGCACGCCATGACCACGGGGGTAAAAAAATCGATGTTTTAAATATTATTCTAAATTATTTTCCGTCTTTTCCTGTTTAAGAAAATATATAACACTATATACCTTCGGTTACCCCTTATTGTATTAAAAAATAATTAAAATTTATTGAACACGAGCGTTAGGCTAATGTTCTCGAAAGACTGCAAATTGATACTGGAAAGTTTATGATTGACGGACTGGTTCAAATTGACCGAGATAGGATTCTGAAAGCAAACAATAAAGTGCAAGAACTAAATAAGAAGAAAAGAATTAGAAGCAGACTTCTGTAAAGGGCAAGAGAAGATACTGACTTGCAAGACTATGTTCCTGGAGGACTTTAGGTACTGGTGTTGTGAGCTCTGACTTTAAACGCGTTTTTTCCGAAAGTTGACTTTTTCAGTGATTAGGTACAGTTTACTCAAAAACTATAAGGTATAGAGACTTCAAATTTTAAACAAGTGTTCCCAATCACTTGGTGAGTAGAATGATAATTTGTATCAATTTATCTTAACTTTAAGCATTTAAAAGATTTATTAATATTTTTTATAAAAAGCTTTAAAATTACTTAATTTATATATTTTTATTTTTTAGGAAGGAATAGTCCAAATTTAACAACATTTTATGAAATCCCTTTCTACTATGTATAAAACAACCTGGTAAAATTTCGTCGTTGTAGTCCTTATATCTTGTCAGATAAGTGTACCTAAGTACCGGTATGTTTCCTTATTTAAATAACATTAGGATGGCCCTGGAGTACTGCTCCCCTTTTAAAGAAGTAAAGAATATAGATCTCAAGTCAGATATAAATAAAGTAAGCATTTCTAACCAAGTATTTGAAAAACTTGAAAACCTGTAAATATTTGAATTGAATTTTTAAAAGCATCCAGCTAATGGGGTAATGTTGAAAACATTGGAAGAAACGGAGTTGTCAAACAGAAACTCAGACAAAAATAATAACGAAGTTACCATTGACAATGGAAAACGTTGCCTAAATAGAATCATTCGCTTGGATAAATGTACAGCTCGTCTTTTGCAATAAATCCTATCACTTGTTACTGCTCTGGAGACAAATATTTATTCAAGTGGAAGTATCGTCCTAATATTTCAGTATTGATATTACTGGAACTCGAAACATTTCTTTCCCACTCCTATTCAGTTGTCTTTGAGTCTCCGTGACGAGTGGACGTGTTTTGTTTCTCGTGTGTGTAATGGTTAGTGTATGGTATTGTTTGTAAGCTTTTTACTGATTTTAACTTTTATATTTTCAGCTTTATACCAGCTTAGTCCAGATTATGTGTTAATTGAGCTATGTTTTCTAAAATATCTAGAATATTAGTTCACCTGAGTGACCAGATTCCAGATCCCGAAACGTAGTGAAACTTTGTTTTACATAAAATCGTGATGGAAAATGTCCGTAATAAAAATCTGAATAGCTAGAATACTTTATTTTGTCTTTTTTTATAATTATAAGTGTTATAAATACTATTTAAGTGCGGTACAGTATTTAAAGAATTTTTCATTTTTGTCAGGAATTGAAAATTAGATTGATTATTTTTGTCACATAATAATAAAAGAACTTACTTTGATTGAAATCCATTATTGATGATAATGGATTTATGTTATTTTGATTTTTATTATGGATATTTTCCATCGCGAATTTTAGCTAAACAAAATTTCACGACGTTTCGAGATCTGAAATTTGGTCCCGTCCTCAGGCAGGCTAGTTCTTTAAACATCACACGATTAGTACATAATCCGGACTGAACCAGTATAAAGTTTAAAACAAAAAAGTTTAAAAAAAACTTACAAACAATACCATTCAGTAAAAATTAAGCACACAAGAACAAAACAAGTCCACTCGTCACAAAGAAGCAAAGACAACTTCTTGGAAAGTCGTGAAATTTGGTTTTACTTAAAACTGTGATGGAAAATGTCTACAATAAAATCTAATAACATAAGAACATACTTATTAAGAACATAAGATCCACATGTATATAACATTTTGAGTTTGTATTTTAAATAAAAATCTTTAGCTAAATAATAATTTATAAAACCACATATAGATCAGTCGACGAAAACTAGACAGCGAAGACCTATGTTTATATTGAAAATTCTGATTGTTTTCTGACCAAAGGAACGATGTTCAATTAAAAGTTCTGGAGAGTTCCGGAACATTCTGTATATATATAATTTTATATTTAAATCATCTGAAAGTTCTCAGTTTACCGCAATTCTATATTTAAGCCTATTCTCTTGCGGCATAAAGAGACATTTAGGTCAACTATAATGTATATCTGACAGGAATTTCCAGTAAGAAAATCTCATTCTTGCAGCTATTTATTGCAATAATGATTACCTTTATATTGGACACTGTTCTGTGGCAGGAATCAAAATCAAGGTGAGCTGTTTAAACTACGTGATCAGGAAGTAAAGTGTTGGTGTCTGTGTGTTGGTGATAAGAAGTCGCAAAGCTTATACGTGACTTAAACACGGTAAAAAGGGAGGGGTCTCTACTGTTCTTGCATTATGTATAGTAGGACTTTCCTTATACAACTTACTGGATACAATTAATTACTGTTTCGCCTTTTTTTATTGAACCATAAGGAATTAAACTGCATGTTCCAATAGTAAGTCTATCATTTATTAAGTCCATTAACTATTCTCCCAATCTGCTTATGTGGGAATTTCATATTATGTACAACCGAAATGCCTGAACTGAATTCAAGCATGATTTTTTATAAAAGAATCATAAGGTTTTAATTGCATGTACCTCACCCAATTCTAATACCGTATTCATATTTCAAATAAGAGCATTAAAAGCATGTTTCCAAGTTTTACAATCAGCTGTTCAATAATCAGTATTCGTTTTTTTTCTTATACGTGTTTGCGTCATTCTCAAAATGATTACAGTTCGATCAAAATCACATTTGATCAAAATGATTACGGGTGGTATGTTGGAGGACCAACACGCCGAAGCATTTTAAGTCTGCATCAGTGGTAGCCATTTTGAATTTTAGTCCCGTAAGAGCAATGTTAAATTATGGCGGGACATACCTTCACTTTGGCGTGTGTAGTGGCTTTAATTATCAAAGTCTCAATGTAAAACTTTGGAAGTACATTGATGAGATGTGGCTCAAGGGAATGACCTTTTCAATATGTTCAATATGTTCGAAAATTTAGCTTGATATAAAAACAAAAATCCAGGAATATTTTGCAAAATAAATCATTATTATTTTTTTATTGAGAGTGAAAATAAAAAGTTCTGTAAGGTGGTGCCCTGGAGGACTGTAATACCTTTAATTTGACTCCTCTTCCGTTAATTTATGACAATAGGTCAAGGAGATATAGGCGCTAGAATTTAACATTGCTCTTACGGGACTATAATCCAAGATGGCTACCACTGATGCAGACTCTTAAGATGGTTTCGCCAGTTTAAGAACTTTGGAAGTGTATTGAAACGTAAAAGCAGAGGTCCCGCAAGGGTTTCCTTAGAAACAGTAGCTAGGGTTAGACCGTGCTTCGACCAAAAGCCCCAACAATCCATAAACAGAGTAGGGCGTAAACTTGGCTTTCCTAAATCTACAGTGTGAAAGATTTTACGAAAGTCCTTGTCATTGAAACCATATAGGCTGCAACTACAAAATTTAAAACAAGGGGATTTTTATTAACGTAAAGAGCTTTATGACGATCTTATGAACCGTATGAAAGATAATAAGTGTTCCAGTCATCTTGTATTTAGTGATAAGGCTACAATTCATTTGAATGGAAAGATAAACAAACTAAATGTGAGTATTAGGGCATCTGAGCTTCCACATGCTTTAATAGAACATTAGATGGATACTCCGAAGTGTAATGATTTCTACGCCGTAACGAAAACCAAATTTTATGGTCCATTTTTCTTTGTGGAAAATCCGTTACTGGATTCGCCTATCTCGTCATGTTGGAAAAATGTCTTTTTCCTCAATTGGAAGAAGACTCAGAGGGGTCCCACCTCACTGGCACTGTTAAGTTCGTAACTTCTAAGAAGATACCTCAGAGGTGGATTGGCAGATGTAACGATAATGGTTTGATCCTTCTCAAAAGGCTTCCTTGATCTCCTGATCTGACGTTGTCTGAATTTTTCTATGGGGCTATGTAAAAGACAAAGTTTATATACTGCAAAAGTCTCAAATAGCTTCGTGGATGAATTCACAATGCTAACAAACTAATAATTTTTAACGTCGCTACTAACTCTATACCTCGTTTGGGGACAATCGATAAGGAGTCAGTAGGATATAAAGTGAAGCATAAATTAATTGGTATGTACACCAAATGAAAGATATATTTAGAAGAGTACAATGCTGCAACCCCAACTTCAAAAAGATGACAGAGTCGGAAATCGCTTTAATTTCAGATGTTTAGGCACTGATAAGGTTGAAATATGTTTCTTCGTTCAAGCCAAACAGGTGAAACGTTGCATATTATTTTTTAGAATTTAAATATTACAATTTATTTAATAATAATAAAATAATCATACGAATTTGGCATGCTCGAACACAGAGTGGTCCACACACGATCAGATAATAACATTAAAATCGTAGGCCATTTGTTAATCATAAATTAACAGCCTGCCTTTCGTGGAGGTGACAGGCCGAACTGACATTGATGTGAGCGTATGTAGGCAATTGTTACCTTTAATTAGATCTGAGTCAGATCATCTAACAGTTAAATACGAACACATCGGTGTGACACATCGAACTTACCGTGTGTAAAGTCCTTAATAATCTATAACAAACCATTTAGCACCTTTTAAAATACACTTATATATAATTTTAAAGTAAATCTTGATCCAATCTGTTTGCACATGTTATAAAAATATCATAAAAAGGGAGACAGAACTGAAAGATGCAAAATAGGAAGGGGATAAGGCATAAAACTAGATGTCGCGCAGCGGTCGTATTAGGTAGGGTGTAACTTTTATTATCCAATTTACGTTGAAATATACGGTAGCATCACCTTCACCCTGACACATAATAAAATAAGACCCTTGAAATTAACTATCCACTGACCATTATAAGACCATCCAGCGCCCGGAAGTATACATTACCATCAGTTGAAACTAATTAGATTAAAAACCAAACCATTTTAACCATTCGTAAATTAAATTAATTAGCTATAAGTAGCAAACCCCGATGCTTACAATAATGATCTTCTCACAGATCTTAAAACACCTAATTATCTTAAAGCTATGATTAGGTTAAACTAACGTATCACAGAAAGAAGCAGAACTGTTCAATAAATACAACCTTAAAATTTTAAGAAAAATCCTAAAAATTTCGCTAAAACCTTAGATTAGATTAGATTAGATTATTGAAATGGTGACCATACCACAAGGTAGGTATTTTAAGCCAAGTATGAATGAGAGTTGATTGTAAGATGATTGTGGCGCGATCTTGTAGTCTTTTTACTGACTAAGGCTGACATGTTCCTTAGACAGGACTGTTAATTAATAACCCAACAGCCTATGGCAACTAAGGTACCTACAGTTTAAAGTGGAATCCGAACCACGACCTCTGAATTACGAATTGGTCTAATTATGAGGATGGTCTTTGCGGATTAACGTAGCTTTTAATAGTGCGGACGTTAATTCACACTAGAGAACACTACACCCATCGACCATCGCTCACAACTATCCACAATTCGTGACCTCCAAGTATCTGGATTACAGGATGACGCCACCATCCCAGTCTTTTTTAATCAGTAGTTAATTGACATTTTTGGTGTTTAATATAAGATACTAGCTGGCGAACTTCGTAACGCCTGTCTGTAAATATATGTTAACTTTAAGACTGGCCATGTTCTGAAGTCGAATAGCATTACGGCTTCATTGTGAAAGGTTATATATTCTGAGTCATGGCATAGTGAATAACAATACTGAAACGATAAGACATATTAATAACATTCCCATAAAAAAAATAAATCAGAGTGGATTAATTCACAATTTTAAAATCCAATCCAAACCCAAACCAAACCTAACTGTAATACGGCTTTTATAGGAAAGATATACAACAGCTGAATATTAAAATAAACGTAATATTTATAATCATTGTAATAATTTTTTATTTGGCCAACGAATGAACACTTAAATTTTCATCAGACAGAAAATAAAAATATAAATACATAATCCCCCAAAACCGTAAACTATTAACGTGGCGAATAAATCTGTTCATTTTGTACAGCATATAATTACTTCATAGTTTTGACATTGGTGAATGATTCAGATGGCATTAGTAGATAGTAAAGCATATTGCTAATGGAAAGTAAACCAATCAGCTGTAGCTAAGAAATCAAATGTTTTCATCGTAGAAAATTTGTAAACAAACTTACTCTCCATAAGGTTAACATTAAAATTAAAAACGCCATAAAATGGAAACTTATGGGGTTTCGAAAATATTTTTCACTAAATCCTTCCCGGACACATTTAGAGCAACTTCCAAAAATTTCATGGCGATCGCATGAGTAGTTTGGCAACAAATAAAGGACATATATACATACATACACACATTCAATTTTATATATAGAGATATTAAAATCGAAATCCACGGATTACTCAGTGACACAAACTAATATAATTTTATAAAAAAATTAGAAATAATTTAACGTATTTAAATTTACTTTCTGTTTTCAATTTTTCAACAGCCCTAACAAAAAAACTTAAAAAAACAAGTTTGAGAAGTGTCACAGGCGTATTGGAAACCCAATTCGAGTGATCCAAAACTACACTCCGATCCAATACAGTTTCGATATCCATTGTTGATAAAAACAATGGATGGATCAATGGATGAAAATGGAGAGTTGTGTGACGCATTGTCCGAACACGCCGTTACCTGGTGTATTGTTTGTAAAAGGATAACAACGCAAGTACATGAGCCATCCATCGCGCGTCACCACAATGGCTGAGGTTCGACGTGTTAAGCCTCCTCAGCCTCTGATAATAATGTAAGTGTTTGTTTTGCGGTGTGCATTGTTGTGTAGCGCGGGTTGCGTCACACATTCGCGCTACCGGGATGAAGGCGCTACGGAAATGTGCGAACGGTTAGATTCCATTTGAATCGCATTTTACTTATAGAATAAAAATACGAAATAATA
Organism: Nephotettix cincticeps; assembly: GCA_023375725.1. Classification (NCBI taxonomy): domain Eukaryota; kingdom Metazoa; phylum Arthropoda; class Insecta; order Hemiptera; family Cicadellidae; genus Nephotettix; species Nephotettix cincticeps. Next base: position 54,287,501 of record CM041788.1, read on the forward strand.
CTAAATAGCTCAATTTTGACACATTCAGCTCTTACTCGAATGTTACTTAAGTATTTATCGTTCGTCTAAAGGACGAACAAGAGAGTTTTATGTTAAAATATTTGTAAGTTAGACTATGTTTATTTTTAGAATCACGAAAGGATATTTCAAAATAACACATCAATCCCCACAGAATTGTATAGATGGTTTTTATAATTAATTATTGTTTGAAACTAGCTTAAAAAGTGCTGTAAGGTCTTACTCCAATATTATTCTAGTCTCTATCTGTCCGAGAGTGTTTGATGAAGTGTCAGTTGGATTTATTTTCAGGATCACGGTTTTGACGGATATGTCTTTGCGGGGGAGGTGTATTGGAAATCCGTCAGAAATAAATTTGAAACGATAGTGACGTCATATGGTTATAAGGATAACCGTTTAGAGGAATTGAAAACATTCCAGTATACGTATCCTTAATCTAGGCTATTTTCCTAATGGAAGTAAATAAATTTTTAAAAGAATATTTATAAATAAGTTAATTAGCCTAAAATAAACAAACTCTCTGCCTCTCTGCCTGCAAGAACGATAGGGAATAACAAGTTGGTTTACTGCATCTATAACCAAAATGTAGAACTTTTTTAAACTTATTAAATTTTTCCGTAAGATTATTTTTTATGACAACAACATTTTTGTTACATTTACTGTAGAAATGTTTAAAATTTGGTTCCAAAAGATAATATCTTGCGTTTAACAATTCAATGCCGGCATACTAGTGACAACTTGACCTTGGCAGCTGGGTAGTTCAGAAATGACGGGCTCATCTTGTAATCCAAAAACATCGGTTCGATTCTGGACGCCGTCAATATTATGTAATTTGGAGATTAATTAATTACTTCTTTGTTTGAAATTCATTGTTGGTGATGGTGGAGTTATGTCATTTAGATTTTTATTACGGACATTTTCAATCACGATTTTAAAGTAAAACAAAGTTTCACGACGTTTCCTAGAACTTGGAATCTGATCCCACCCTCGAGCTAGCACCTAAAGCATAACATGATTAGTACATAATCTGGACAAAGGCGGGATAAAGTTGAAAACAAAAAGCTTAAAGCAAACAAAAAATCTACAAACAATACCATTTACTAACAAGACTCAAAATACGCCCACTCATCACAAAGACAATAGAATTGGAGTGGGCGTGTCCCCCGGAACCGAAAACAAAATGGCCGCGGTGACAAGGCATCTGTAAATAGTATTAATATAATAATGTACTAGTATCAATATCGTAGTAATGCTCGAAAGAGGCATTTGGGTATCTATAAAATTCAGTTAGAGACACTTCGCCTGGGTTTCACGTTTTTGACATGGATATGTCTTATCTCTGGGGGGGTGATTTTTAAAATGGAAAATATGCAACAGATTTCCATAGAAACTACCAGAGGTATTGTATTGAATTTTTAATATAAACATGTTTGTGTTTACTTCCCTGTAGAAGATAGATTAGATCATGAAAAATAAAGGGAATATTTTCAGTTCATATAAACAGCTGTTCTTATTCTTTTGTACCAAAAACTCAATACAATAGCTTTGGTAGTTTCTATGGAAACCTGTTACATATTTTCAATCTTAAAAACCACCAGCACCCTCCATAGCTAAGACATATCCACGTGAAAAGAATAAGAACAGCTGTATAGATGAACTGGAAACATTCCCTTTAGACATATCCACGATCTAAGTAAATACAAATATTTTTACATTTCCCACGGCCATTTCGTTTCTGGTTCCGGGCACACACCCACTCCTATATAGTTTCGTCTTTGAGTCTTAGAAACGAGTGGATGTGTTTTGATTATTTTTAGTGAATTGTATTATTTGTAAGTTTTGTAATGCTTTAAACTTTATTGTTTTCAGCTTTATACCGGCTTGGTACGAACTATGTAATTCCGTTACGTTTTAAGCTCGCCTGAGGTCCAGATCCTCAAATGTCGTGGAAAATTTACATAATACAAATCTAAATAAATTAATTATTACATGATAAAAGGTCCACATTAGGTTGTGTAGAATTTGGACCGTTACATATAAAAATGTTATAAAATGAATACTTGTAGAGGAGATGTTGTATTGTTCTGTTTTATATGATTGTAAAAGTGTTAACATAGTATTAAACTCTGTAGACAAAATACTAACCTTATTTTTGGGGAACAATCCACCATTAATTCCCCTTCTGATCAAGGGATCCATATTTTTTTAAACTTAAACTACAAAATCTTTAATCTTTTATGTTAATTTGTTTACGTCCTTTATTGTTTGAAATTTTTAGGGTAACTTCGCTAAAATTTTATTTCAACGAGAAAAGTACGTTAGCAGGAGCTTGGTGACGTGATACACGTATCCCATGACAAAGTGTTCTCTCTCACACATAACGAGCGAAACTGACGTACATAGTTAGATAAGTGAAGAACAAATGGGCTACAATTCTTTGATTCTGAATTATTCAACTTATTCTAATTTATAACATTTAAAACTTCCATTTATTTTCCATTGAGTTTTCACACTGTAAATTGAAGAAAATAATAAAACTTGTACTTAACGTTTGATATTATAAAACCTTCAATTTTATTTAATTTTAAACAATCATTTAATCATCATTGTATAGATTGTAAAACGTAGTGTAATGAAATAGGATGTATAAGGCTCGTATTACAACTAAATATTTATCTGGAATCAAAATTATTAAAATTAAACAAAACAATTAGAAAAGGTGAATGCTCCACTTTTTGAAGTATTTTTTGAAATCGATCAATGAAAACATATTTACCTCAATTTATTTTGGTCAATTACTAAACAAATTAATATTTATTATAAAATGACAGCAGGTTTCTTCTTTCTATTAAACCTCTATAATAGATCATATGTCCAGTACAAAAAATGAAGAAATAGAAAAAAATATTATTTCATTAATTATTTTATTATTTATAAATTATTTCATCAGGAAAAATGTTTCTAATAGCGTGCAAAACTGTGTTTTAAAGCTCATTACTGAATTTTAATTGTTTTTGCCCCTTTAATGTAAACAAAAACCTTTCGCAAAAGGGATAGAATAATGAGAATAGGTGTTATCTTAGTGGTTGCACCAATTTTCACGAAAAACATTTCAAAAAAATACCTTGCTCAACGTTATAGAAATACGTACAGACAGACGGAAAATTAGATAAGACTCATTTCAGCCTTTCTGGGGAACAAAACATAAGAATATGTTTAAAACATTAAGTTGATTCCAAGCAATTTACGGACAAAACTCTATTTATTACAAAAATTTATTTATCCAGATTTTGAATATTTAGTGTCATTTTGAGTTAAACTTTAAAAAGTGGATTTACTATGATATATTTCCTGTTCTTTACAGGTATCGAGTAAGCTTTAAGGAAGTTAGTTGTTGAAGATTCGACAGGAACATTTATGTTATTATCCACTACCAACAGTTATTGCAGCTGAACATAAATAATAAAACAATTTTTTTTACTTTCAAAGTTATTTTAATTAAAATAGTTTCAAAATATGACATAAAGCTGTCGTCTCAGACATGATCGAGTGGGTACTCCCAACAATCAAAAGTGTTTCCCGGGAATGTCTTTGAGTGCAAGTTTCATAATCAAGATTAATTAATTGAAGCTACCCCTCCAGAAGCTAACAATTCCAATAAGACGTTGCTTAAAACTTATGACAGTTGTGGTGTCCTTTGTTACTTAAAGGGCAAATAAAATATGTGTCTATTGAAAATATCGTTCATACTGTGTTTGGTGTTTGGAGATTCGAATCTATCCAAATAGTTTTCAAATGTCGTCCTCATACTAACTCAGATGTAATATTTACATGTACAAGTAATCAGCGTGGTGAGACGACACAAAAATATGACGTGATCTATATCCATCCTCAATTCAAGATACCCTTCTAAGGTACAATACAGACGTAGCGTAACGACGTCACCCCCTCTCCCAATCTGATTTCGATAGCTTCTTGATGCTCCGTTTGACGTGCGATTCGGCCGTGACTCGTATATTACTCACTCTAGACTCTAAATCCCTCTCACTTAACGGCCACAGTGCTAACCCTCTTTCAAGTAATTTGTGCTAAAGTAACCCTAAATTGCTAGTGTTTTCTCCTCGCTCATAAATTGTGTCGTCTCTGCCTCGTGTCTCGTATCTCGTCTGTGTTTACCTAGTGTGTCGTCGAGTAACCACCGCTGACCTTGAGTGCTTCACACTCTCCAACGACCCCCTCTGGTGACCCTTCACTCCCCTGTGGCCAGTGGTTTACCATAGTGTGCGCAAACATTCTCCTCAGTGCCAAGTCATCGTCTCCACGATGGATATGGCCGCGTGTCCTACAACACGCCCTGAGATCTTCGAGATACTGACAGCCAATGTCTACACCGGGGTTCCTCTAACTTATTCCAAACACCCATTGGACCAATGTATAGCTAGTCAGTAAAATGGTGACCTACTCATGAAGGTATTTTAAGCCAAGTATGTATGGAGGAATGAGTATAAGATGATTGTGGCAAGATCTTGTAAGACGGACATGTTTCTTAGACAAAACTGTTAATTGATAGCCCAACAGTGCATGCCATACCTAAGGGACCTACAGTTTAACGTGAAGTCCGAACCACTGCCTCTAAATTACGAACCGGTCTAATTATGAGGATAGTCCTTGCTGATTAACGTAGTACTCAATAGTGCGGACGTTAATCCACACAAGAGAACACTACACCCACCGACCTAGCTCACAACTATCCACAATTCGTGGCCTCCAAGTAGCTGGATTACAGGACACCACTGTCCCAGTCTGAATGGTGAGCTATTCGTTCATTCTAATTACATTTTACCATCCAAAACGATACAGTCCACTTTTTTCAAATCTCTCCATCCGACATTTATTATCTCTTCTCAGACTCTATTCAGTTTATAATACTTATTCAATGAATCTATAAGAAGAAATTTAATTTATTGAGCTCGACAATGTTTGCCATTAATCATGAAATGTAGGGCCTTTTAATTCCTTAGTCATTGCATGTCGATGGACTGGACGTTGGCTTGGAGTATATAGTAGTACCTCACTGCCTCTGGTCAGAGAGTTGTAAAAATATAATGCACTCTGGTTAATCTATATATGATGTATTAATTGTATGTCTTGCATTTATAATTATCCTCAAATACCTTAACAACAATTTAAAGTTTGATCAAAGTAATTAAATAGATCATTTCGAGTTTTAAAATTTAAAATTGTTTACTAACATAGAAAATTATTTTTTTACTCTTTACAGTCACTTTGAAGTTCTTCAAAATGGTTCATACAAGAAAACTTAAACCGGCATGTCATCCGAAACATTTTATCACTAATTCATTTGCAAACATGAATCCTATGGTGTTTTAACATATTAGTACTATCCTTTTATTAATTATTTACATTTAAGTTAATAATAAACATAAAAATTGTGTTTAGATGGGCACATTTCCACGTTCACTTGACATTCAGTCGATATTGTTTAGTCGTGGCTGCTAAACAGTATAACTTAATTAATTAGAGTTAAAAATTGTCAATGGACTTATTAGTATATTTTTCATTCACTATGGTTAATACTTCCACTGAGGGAATTGTTGTCTCGGTTAAAGTATGGCTTTTTAAAGCATGAAAACCAAGTTTGGGAGTGAAGTCTGATTACGTGGTGCATTAAACATAACGTCTCCGCGATGTAGAATCTTCTCAATGGCCCCTTTCGTTGTGGCATGCCACATTATTTTAAACTAACTCTTAATATTTATTATTTTAACTTAATAGTCTCAAAACAACTGTTAAAATGGGTACTTATATTCGTATGTATGAACCTTTAACTGGCTCCCTTTTCAAGAGATCCAAAACTGTAAAGGATAACACTATAGTTTAAAAACATTAAACTTTACAAGATCAAAATTAGTACTGTATATAATTATTTAGATACTAAAAAACCTTATAATATTATTATATTATTTTAATGAACCGAAACATCGTTTTACAGTTTTTACAGTATGGATATTTATATTTTATATGGATTTATATTTTATATTTATAATATTTTATAAGGATATTATGGATATTTTAACATTAAAATTTATTCTTATTTAACAAAATACTAGCTGACCTGGCGAACTTCGTAACACCTAATAAAAAATACGTGTTAACTTTATATTGGCCTTGTTCTCTGGGTCGCCGTTTAGTTGTTAATAACATAACTGAAACTATAAGATATATTAATAAAATTCCCACAAAACAAATCAATCTAATTGGATCGATTCACAACTATCCAATCAAACTTAAACCCAAATCAAACTTAATTGTAATACTGATTTTATAGGAAATTATAAATTTTCTGAATCGCGGAATTGTTTATAAAAATACTTGCTAAGCTAACATTCATTAATTCCACTTGCATAGAACAAAAAACAACGAATAATTAGTGTATTTCTGATTATCAATGTTAATCACATTATATCTCTCCAAAGAGATATTATAGATATCCAACAAATATCTATATTACAGATACATGAAGATTTCACTATAACCAAACTTTAACATATTATGATGTTATTTTAACAAACAGACAAACCTTTACAGTTTTATCTCATCTTTTTGGGTAAAACTAAGAAATATTTTTATCTTAACATTAAAATATCATATTTAGTAGAACATTTTAAGAATTTTAAAATTCATGCAATCATTAAGATACAAAGAAAAATTACATTTACTAAGTAGAGCTTCTTGTGCTGTTCTCTAACTCTGTTTTACTTATTAATTTATACCTTATTTGACTGTTATTTATTTAAAAATAATTATATTATTTATTCTTCATTTTATTTATTTACTAGCTGACCTGGCGAACTTCGTAACGCATGACAGTAAATACATGTTAACTTTAAGTTTGGCCATAGCAATACGGCTTCTTTGTAAAAGGTTATATATTCTGGGTCGCGGCATATTGAATAACAATACTGCAACGATAAGACATATTAATAACATTCCTATAAAACAAATTAATCTGAGTGGATTAATTCACAATTTTCAAATCGAATCCAAACCCAAACTAAACCTAACTGTAATACGGCTTTTATAGGAAAGATATACAACAGCTGATTATTATAATAAATGTAATAATATAAACATTTTAATTATCATATAAACACGTGATTTTAATCAGACAGAAAATAAAAATATAAATACATAATCCCCCAAAACCGTAAACTATTAACGTGGTGAATAAAGCTGTTTATTTTTTACAGTACACATTTACTTCATAGTTTTACATTAATGAATGATTCAGATGGCATTGGATAGTAAAGCATATCGCTAATGGAAAGTAAACCAATCAGCTGTAGCTAAGAAATCAAATGTTTTCATTGTAGACAATTTGTAAACAAACTTACTCTCCATAAGGTTAACATTAGAAATTTAAAACGCCATAAAATGGAAACTTATGGGATTTTCGAAAATATTTTTTCACCAAAACCTTCCCGGACACATGTAGAGCAACTTCCTAAAATTTCATGGCGATCGGATGAGTAGTTTGGCAACGCATAAAGGACATACAGACATACATACATACATACATACATACATACATACATTCAATTTCATATAAAGAGATTAATACCCTTATCATTTTTCAAGAATCGCTGGTAATCAAAATGTATCTCCCCACAGCTGCCTCATCGTCTTTTATCATTCAGGAAACGGGAAATTTATCGAGTAATTAAAACAAGCCACGTTTCTCTAATTACATGCATCCTTTGAGTAAAATCTGCAACACTAGGGGTTATTTCAAGTCAACTGCAATAAACACGGCTCTTCGAAACGATTGAACACAGATGATTTTAAAAATATTGACAAGTCATTAAAAGTTTGCTGGCCGTGTAAAAGACTTCAATAACGTTTCTAAGCGTTTCAAAGGGGGTTCCATTAATTATTCCCTAGTCAAAATCAAAAATCTTAATTATATAGTTTACTTTTATGAAATTCCAATAATTGTTTTTTTTTTATTTTGTTTGGTTTATTTTTGTTTATATTTTGATTGCGACCACACAAAAAATATATTAGATCATGTATATGTCTAATGGGTTCGTTGAATAGTTTCCTGTTAGACGAGCTGACTAGTTTCTCAAAAATAGTTTGAATTTTTACAATTTAAAAACAAATTTTTAAACAATAAAATTTTTTACAAAAGACACTACAGTTTATTTAGTAGCTTCATTAACTATTATGGAATATAACATAATTTTTTAGTATTTATGGAGTTCACTTACAAAATATTAAACATATGACTACCATCAACAAAAAAACGGTTATATGATTAATGACGTCACTTTAGCTACAAGTTTAGCATTTCGCAGATTGCAAACCCCTTGCCTTTAGTGTACCACTTAGGTGATAGGCCCGTGACAGAGTACTTTGGTTTCTCAAAAATAAAAAACAAAATTGAAAGGTATTAAAAAATGTTACCACATAGTGTAAAAGAATACTTATAGTAATAAAATCTATAAGCAGCAGCTAAGATAATTTTGCAGATACTCATCAATCAAACCCAATGTCGAAAAATAATATTAATTAAAAGTCATCTTGAGCATCGCCTGAATTTTGTTTTCAATTAAAACCAATCTTTACTTTAACTAAGGAGATTGATTTGGATTAACATTATTTTCCAAAACAGTCTATTAATAAAAGTACTACAATTTAAATGTTTGGTAATTCTTAATGTTTCATGATGGATTTACATTTAATTTGAGTCACAAAATTGTACTCCACCAAAAAAACCTACTAGCACTGATTATTTCGCGAATTTACAGGTACAATTGTAAGTGCTCTAAATAATAAATATAAATATGAAAATCAGTTAAAATGATTTATACTGAATTAGTATTATTAGCAGAATAAACAGGAGGGTAATTATGATTTTTATACTGTATTTAGATTACGGGTTTAATGATTATTTAATATATAATTATTTAGATAGCTGTATATGGAAACAGATGTTTTCATGTTACCAACAACACTTTACACTAAATCTCACCTTCCAGAATCTAAATATTATAACAAATTAAATAAAAACAAATATATCAACGAAGTAAATCAAACTACAAAAAACCATATATTTTACATTCAAAATCTAAGGTGATTTTACCTGCTAGTTTATGATATTAAGAAAAGGGAGAAAGAGAATTTATTTTTAGAATTTTTTATGTTTTATTTTAATTTTTTAGTTTAAAATGTATTTTTAGATATAAGTTATTTGGTCCATATTCAATCTCAATTGTAGCAAATAAATTCAGAAACACATTGCCTGTCAACTAATTTTTCAGGGGGCTGAAACAATCTGCAGAGCTGATAATGCAAACTCATATAGTAGAACTCATTTTAAGCCGTTATTTACGGAACACACGATTTTAACCGTTGTCTCATTATGTATTTTAGATTGTTTGTTGTACATTAGAAGTAATATACAGAATTTTCTTTTGAATAGCAGTGTCCACAATAATATTTTACTAGGCAAAGCAGATTTGTACGCATAAATCAATGTAATTTTAAAACTACCATAAATATTTTCTCTGAACTTGGAATAATGTAACTGTTTAATATGTAACCTTTCCATGTTAAAAGTTTAGATATAAGAAGACTTAATTGTGTTATCAGAAATATGTTATTTGTTGCAGAATTTTTTTGATTATTTGAAATCAATTAATACCAGTAGGCCTTATTATTTCTTATATTATATTCTGTGATTTATTGTAATTGTGATTGTTGATGTTATGTATTTATTGTTATAGTGACAAATTGAGACATGACTTTGCTATACAGAAGTATTTGTCATTCAGCAAAAAAATAAAAGAAAAAAGCTTGTTCTCCCGGAAACTTGGTTTTTTTTAATATAAGGGCACATTTACCTCAGAAACTAAATTGTTGGAGTACGTAAAATTTGTGTGTGTAAAGTTCTAAATATGTCTTATTAATGTTACCATGTTTCATTTATATACCTTATTATTACTAGGTCGATAGTTTATGTCAGGTATGAATGATTAGAAAATGGCGTAAGATGATTATGACATGATATTGCAGTCTTGTTACGTCTAACGACTGTTCCTTAGACAGGACTTTTATGAAATATAGGACAGTAATATACAGGACAAGTAATAGCCCAACAGCCAATGGCATATTTAAGCGAGCTACAGTTTAACGTGGCAGACCACTCTCGCCTCTGAATTACGATCTGATCTAATTATAAAGACGTTCTTTGCGGATAAACGTAGTACTCGTTAGTGCGTACGTTGATCCACACGACAAAATATCACACACACCGATCATCGCTCGTTACTATCCATAATTTGTGACCTCCAAGTAGCTTGATTACACCGTCCCAGTTTGTTATTTCAATCAAAAGTTACATTAAAAAATATTATTCTTAAAAAACTAGTTCTACATTTTTCCCTCAATAATTACCTTATATATTTATTGTTAAATATATTTGTTTAGTTCTAGAGGATGTTAATTATTGGAGGAAGTTTAGGGTTGTAGCTTTTATGGTTTCTAAAATAAATGTACCTTCAGTTTTCTAAATTTTACAAAGGCTGGAAAGGAACGTCCATCCCCCCTTAAACTAAACAGCAATATCTTTGTAGTAAAAAGTTGCGTTGTAATGCCTTTCTCGGTTTATTTATAAAGTTGGCCTAAACAATCGATAGGTTACTCTTGCAAAGGTGAAAGGCGAAGAGCGTGCGAAAAGTCAGTTTCTGCCAACTCATCCCTTATCATGAACAAACCCTTTGTGGGTATAGTTGCAAGAACGTCACAACACTGTGGTTATAGATGGTTCTTTGATAATGCCACGAAATTCTTTTCACAGGAAATTAGTTCAAAGATGTCTTAAAAGAAGCGTCAATAATGTTTTAATATACAATATAGTACAAAGCTATGTAAATATACCACAATATTACCGATGAGCCTGTAAATTTTATCGTAATATTTATTCTTAATTTCACGCAAATTGGTTTTATGATGTGAATATTTAGATAAGAGTAATGGAAGTCTGCCACATGCTACCAATGTGGTTCCACTTTTCCATATTGTAAAGTTTTATTTTGTGTCGTGTTTTAATGTTAATGTGTTTTTGTTTTTGTTTGAGTTTAAAGTTGACCTGAAATTCTCTTATTCACATGGCATATCTAAGAACCTACACCAATGAAATTCTCTTCATTACATGGCATGTCTAAGAACCTAAACCAATGAAATTCTCTTAATCACATGGCATATCTAAGAACCTACACCAATGATTCTCTTAAATCACACGGCATATCTAAGAACCTACAGTACAACAATGAAATTCTCCTAATTACATGGCATATCTAAGAACCTACAGTACAACAATGAAATTCTCTTCATTACATGGCATATCTAAGAACCTAAACCAATGAAATTCTCTTAATCACATGGCATATCTAAGAACCTACACCAATGATTCTCTTAATCACACGGCATATCTAAGAACCTACAGTACAACAATGAAATTCTCCTAATTACATGGCATATCTAAGAACCTACAGTACAACAATGAAATTCTCTTAATTACATGGCATATCCTAAGAACCTACATCAATAATTCTCTTAATCACATGACATATCTAAGAATCTATACCAATGAAATTCTTTTAATCACATGGCATAACTAAGAACCTACCCCAATGATTCTCTTAATCACATGGCATAACTAAGAACCTACACCAATGATTCTCTTAATCACATGGCATAACTAAGAACCTACACCAATGATTCTCTTAATCACATGGCATATCTAAGAATGTTATTTACATCAGGATATAGGGGGCATTGCGTCTGAGTATTATCTGCCGCCATAAATGTATCCGAAGTGTAGATTTGTGATGTCATATGGTTAGTTGCATTTTATGAATCGCAGTATATGAATTTTTGGAGCGACGTGACAGTATTCCTTCCGGAGTAAGATTATAAAATACCATACAAAAATTTTTAACTATAACATCCACATTCAAATATGAATTTGGAAACCTTTATGTAGTAAATCTCATTAAATGAAAGATTTGTATTGTCAGAGTCCTTGCTGTGGTCGTTTCGATTTATTAGTATCTAAGTACAGTATCTAATCATATCGCTGGTAAAGGCAACTGAGAAGGCTAGCTGTGGCTATTGTTACCTCTACATTATTAAATTTCACAATGGAAATCCTTCCTTTCAATGTACCTAATGTTTTACCCGTTTTTTTAGATTTTAGGGGGCTTGTACACAAAAATGAGGTTTTTAGGCTTTTACATACAAGGTAATTTATAAAAAAACTGAAATTTCACCACAGTTGAAATGAGATAAAAAAGATAAATAGTTTAGTATTTAGTTTCTTCACTCAATGGTAAACTGCTACTAAGATATAAAAGTTGTTAAACACAGTACGTTGTCTTTCAGAGCTCCGAGGTGTAGGTAAAAGGTTTAAAATTTATATCCTGCTAATCATTGGAAATTATTGATTCACATGTTATTCTTACAGAGTATACGTAAATTTTTGTGACTTCTTTTATTAAAATACTGTGATAAGACTTTCCATGTGGCTTAATCTACAATCAAGCTTAGTTTCCATCATCTAAAATAGCTCAGAAATTAATCAAAATTCGCCAAGTAAGCACGTCTGCTGCTACGGGGGTATTTAGTTAGTCATTATTGCAGCAGCACTTTACTAGATCTTGTGCAGATAACGTTTTACACTTTTACCAAGTAAACAAGAGCAGTGTGACGTGTATACAGAGTGTCCGAGAAAAACGTTTCAGGACTTCGGTGAGTGATTACATTAACATTAAAAGGAATAAAAATGTTCCAACGGAGATATGACTTAATACACTACTTATATTCTCAGATATCCGCCATTTTGTATTTTTCACAAAATCTTTTTAATATAAAACATTTTTAACGGATTATTTTCAAATTTGGTATGTGTGTTACACTAGTAGACTACTATTATTAAAAAAACAAGCTGCATGATACTTTAAAATTCTTTAAAATACTTTGTTAACGGTAAAATTTAAAATGGCTCCATTTTGGATTTTGAGTTTGGATCTTACTAGTTATTTTTTAATAACACTTAACTACTAGTGTAAACACAAACCAAATTTTAAATTAATCCGTTAAAAAATGTTATATATAAAAAATGGTTTGTGGAAAATACAAAATGGCGGATATCTTAGACAATAATCGTTTTAGGCCATGCCTCCACTGAATTTTTTATCTTCCTTTTAATGTACCCAATCACTCACCAAAGTCCTGAAACATTTTTCATGGACATCCTGTATAGAGATCAAAACGTGTGTTAACGTGTAATTGGCTTCATTTTGTGTAATTGGGTGGACCGATGCTTCTAGGTATCAACTGAGGCGACTCTCAAACCGATTATGATTTTCATAACCAGTGTTATCCCAAAACAGACAAAAAATTTAAAAAGATATTTTAAATTTCAATATATTGTATGCAATCAATATCAAATTATAGAAAAAAACTGTTAATAGTGTAACAGTCTTAAAAACATTCATGGAACACTTGACAACCGTACTGCACGACAGCCAAGAGTTTCGAAGAAACCTACATTTTCCCTATTGCCTGTGCATACTTTTAATAATGAATAATTTATGAATTTCATTTTACGGGCCATAACATTTGTACAAGTAGGCCACGACCAAAGTGTTGAATACAACCAAGTATTTCCACGAATAACTCAATTACGTATGGGATTATGGTAATACATTCGACCAACAGGTCACGCCAAAGGAGGTTGTTGATGGACAACACTTATTCATCTTGTAGTTGCATTAAATTTGGGTATATTACAGCACCCCATTCATCAAAAATTTGAGATCTTTAATTTGTAAGATTAAGGACTTGTTAGTAATTTGTTCATTATTTATTTTATAAGCGAATTTCCTATGGAGAGTCAGCTATTCACATGACCTGAATGGTGACAGTTAATCCCGGGAACATGATAGAAGTTCATAATTCAACTCCCCTGAACACGGGAAGGTCGTTCAAAATGTTATATGTATTATAAGGTGTATATGCTTATATATAGGTAATCATATATATTATTCATAAATGCCAAATGACTATTATAAATACCTTTTACAAAATTTAGAGTAGTGTACTGAATAAATGAGTGTTCTTGATTTGCTAATTTTTGTTTTAATACAAAACGTTTTCAAGCAATGAAGAAATTTTAACTGTGTACGTGAAAGCAAAACATAAATAAATTCAAAGAAAATTTTACGATACAAATTTTTAAATCATATGGTTTCAACTGCCTAAAACCACTGCTTTCGTGTATGATAGGACTAACTAGTTTGTCCTTATTATCCTCTTCATTATAATATTATAGATATTTCTAACGTATTTTGTGATTTTTTCATGAAATATCTCCAAATTTTTGTTTTAATTCCTACAGTACAAGGATCAAAAAATTGTCCCAAAGTCCGCATGTGACCAGCATTCCGTGTAGTCGGGATCTTTGCTAATCCCTCATCAAAGGATTTTCTACATCTAAAACTAGTGATAGCCAAAAGTGTGCACACTTCCTCCCCCCATCATACTTAGCAATCACAAAATGCGTAACCCTCTACTAGAGGAGTTACGTAACCCTCTAATAGAGGTAGAGCGTTACGTAACCCTCTCTCACCTATCTACATCTCTCCAGTCCATTTTTAGTCCTCATTGCCATCTGGTCACAGAACAACCCCTTGGATTTTGGTGAGTTATATTCACACTGTTTCCCATGTAATCTATTACTATCTTAGCGGTTTGATATTTATTTTATGATTTTTACAACTTTTCGTTTCATCATGATTTGGAGTCCGAAAACAACTCACAGGCTAAGTGGCTTCAATCACAATGATTTCGTCAAGAAAAATCTTCAATAGATTACATTAGATTTTTGAAATGACAACCTACCACAAGGTAGGTATTTTAAGCCAATTATGAATGAGAAATAAGTGTAGGATGATTGTGACGCGATCTTGTAGTCTTGTTACTGACTAAGGCTGACATGTTCCCTAGACAGGACTGTTACTTAATAACCCAACAGCCGATGACAACTAAGAGACATACTGTTGAACATGGAATCCACACCACGGCCTCTGAATTACGAATTAGTCTAATTATGAGGATGGTCTTTGCAGATTAACACAGTATTTAATAGTTCGGACGTAAATCCACACAAGAGATAACTATCCACTCATAACTATCCACAGTTCGTGACCTCCAATTAGTTGGATTACAGGACGTCGCCACCGTAGTAACATTATCTAACAGTGAAAATAAAAGACATAATAATGTATTTCTTGGCAAGTTGACGATACAAAGGTACGTAAAACGTTAGTTGTTACGAGTTTAATATTGGTCGTCAAATATCAGTTTTTCTTTTCCATTACTCTCCTTTGGTAATTTGACAAACTGTCACCAGGATTAACTGCAGCTGACATCATGAATACAGATGTTGGGGGAACCTGGCATCCATCACGCCTCGGCGAGTGGGAACACAGTTAACGAAAGTTCTACAGTTCATTTGTCAAACATTTTTTTCTTACTTAAACCTTCAATTTTCCACAAAGAATATTAAATTTGTATTC
Source organism: Nephotettix cincticeps (assembly GCA_023375725.1). Taxonomy (NCBI): domain Eukaryota; kingdom Metazoa; phylum Arthropoda; class Insecta; order Hemiptera; family Cicadellidae; genus Nephotettix; species Nephotettix cincticeps. The sequence goes on from CM041788.1 coordinate 54,303,184, forward strand.
TTAAAATTTTTGTAAATTGTATCTGTTGTTTTTTTACTTTAATATTTTTTATAAATGCCAAATTAAGTGTTTTTCAAATTATAAATTCAACAACATTTAGTTTTCCACTCAATTCTAAACTAGAAATGTGTATACTAAAGGTTAAAAATGTACGTTTAATATTTTCAATAAAATACACCCAACACCATTATGAACAAACTAAATTATATCATTATAATAGACTATGAAAATTTAAAATTAAGACTGAATATTTTGAGTTAATAAATATTATTTCTATATATAATTATTTTTAAGGTTTCAAAATAAAATTACCTTGGTTATTCCTCGAGACTTGTTTTTGTGAATGAAAAACTTCTCGTCACGTCAGAACAGCACTCAGTTCCTGAAATCAGATTTTAATATCTTCATTAAAACTTTGAAAATATAAAAATAACTTGTACTTCGTCCTGTTTATTATTCAAATATACCAACTAAACGGGTTAGTAAATAAATAGAGCTATAAAAATTCTAATAATACATTTTATTAGTCAACAAATAATAAAAATAATAACTCGTTATTAAAAATTAAATAACAATTAACATTTAACACAATATGTACAATTTATAGAAGACAATTTAAAAAATAAAGCAGTAGAAAACGAGTAAAGGCAAAACTAAGATGATTTCGTCTATAAGAAAATAAATCAATATCTCAGGTAAATCTACTTAAAAACTAATTTAAGTTAAAACGGGGTTACCAATAACCAAGGATATAAATTTGTTTCTAAATGATAAACTGGAGGCAGTTTATTAAATAGTTTTAAACCTAGATATAAGTGAGACGTTTAGGACTTAAAAGTCAACTATGGAGGAAATCCACCTCTCTATAACTTGTATCGTGCAAATGAATGTTACTTCTTAAAAGGATATCACTTAATACTCAGTACTAAAACTACTGAGATTAATATATTGATAATGAATTGTGAAAATTAGTTCGTTTTCAAACAAAGGTCTAAAGCCTGAGGGGGCAATTACTCTAATTGCCTTCTTTGCAGTAAACAAATACGATTTTTGTCTGCCCCAAAGTAATAAACCAGAGTATAGAAGGCTGGGAAAATGGTATGCTATTCTTAGTTAAGCTTTAGGAGAAAAATAAAGCCACTATTATTAGTTATAAAATTCATATAATATTTCATAAAATGGGGAACTAAAACGATCAATTAAAGAACTTCTTCGAATATCACAGGATCTCGTGTAAAAGCTTGGAATAAATTTATTAAGTGCTGTTGATGGGTCACAGTTTGAATAATTTTGGACTCTCCTTTAAGGCTTTAGCGAATTTTCCTTAGGGGAGAAGCTATGTTCTATTTATCTCGTTAAAGGCCTTATTTCTTTGAATGTGACGATAAACATATTTAACAAACCCTAAAACACAATTTGTAATGTTTTAAAAGTTACATTTACCAATATGCCACCATTTTGATCCTACATGGGTTATGGAGCTGAAATTTTACCAGAGCATTTTCAAAACGTACTTTATAAGTTCTGTTAAGTTTCAAGGTGGTCGTTGCTTAAACGGCTAAGTGATGAAAAAATAAACGTTTAAACCTGTTCGTGGGACACCCTGTATGTCTATGGTCATTGTATTATGAACTTTTACCAGATGTTTATTAGCTACAAATCCTATGGATAATAAAATAAGAATATTCGAGTAGATTAGAATAAGCTTTCTTCATTTCCTTCTTCATGCAATAACATATAAAACCTTATGAAGAAAAATTTGACTTAAAATCTCAAATTTACATAAACAATCTTAATTACGTGTGTAATACATCTGTTGTAAGATACAGTTTAAAATATTTCAACCTCAAAAATCTTTGTGCAATACTTTATACTTTTTATACTTTTAACTGAAATGGCGACCTACCCAGGTAGGTATTTTAAGCCAAGTATGAATGAGGAATGAATGTAGGATGATTGTGGCGCGATCTTGTAGTCTTGTTACTGACTAAGGCTGACATGTTCCTTAGACAGGACTGTTAAATTAATAGCCCAACAGCCGATGGCAACTAATGGACCTACAGTTTAACGTGGAATCCGAACCACGGCCTCTGAATTACGAATTGGTCTAATTATGAGGATGGTCTTTGTGGATTAACGTAGTATTCAATAGTGCGGACGTTAATCCACACAAGAGAACACCACATCCACCGACCATCTCTCACAACTATCCACAATTCGTGACCTCCAAGTAGCTGGATTACAAGACGTGGATTACCACCGTCCCAGTCTAATAGGTACTAAGCTCATTATTTGATCACTATATCATGTAAAATTGTATTTTAAAGTATTTATAAATTATAAAATGATAACCACACATATAGTGTTAAATATTTAATTTTAAATACATCCAACCAATATGAAAATGGTAGATTTATTATATTTCAAATGAACCACTTAACACTAAAACCTGTTCCAATATAATCGGCTGTTCAATAGTTTCATCAATGGTTTCTAATAACCTTATTAATGATAAACCAATTATTTTACTAATACTAATCAAACACATAATCCCAACGACCAGTAAGTCTCGGATTTGTTTCATATTAGCTTTAGTTCCAACAAAATTAATTAGTTGTTCCAAGTTTCGACAGTCAATATTGTCGAACGAAAAGTCAAATAGTAATTAAACAAATGCTTGCTGTTATATTGCTTTCTAGTGCCTTCCTAATCTCACTACACTTTCTCAATTATTGGTTTTAACTACTATTGTAAAGAAATATAATTAGATGACGTTTTATCCATACGCAACTACAGTGCTACAGAGAGTGAGCCGAAACTTCAAGAATAATATTTCATCAATACTGAACATCTAATTTTTAACCTCAACGGTCTATCACCACGGGTCCAAGGTTGTCTGATGAATGAACGTCACGGAAGTGCCGTAGTGATGTTACACCTGGGCTAGCCAATAGCTATAGGTGATCCAACAGAGTCGCAGGTTAGGGTTTTTGGGTTGAACTAACTTTAAAAAAAAAGGTCTAGAGATATCGTCATAGTGTACCTATGTACTTAATCTCTATACTACTATCTACTTAATCTTAATAAAAACCGGACTATCGGTGTGGTTTCAGGTTTTTTACTGACAGACTGACAGACAGACATACTGGCAGACATTAGTCCAGAAACCATTTATTTGAATTCAAGAAGCTTGAAAACGGATATATCCACTCTCAGCTCAATTTCTAGAATTTCAACGAAAACAATACTTTCGCCATATACTACGTATGAGGGGAGAAATTAATAAGGTAATATTTTTAAAAAAACTTTTACGCTGGAACACAATGTTAGGTGATTTATCTTAATCATATTCAATAGGCATTACGAACATAAGTTACCTACCCTGAAAAACCAACCCATATTATAACTTTGTATATTTAACTTTTAAGACCATATTTCTACACTTGATTAAAAAATGTTAATATTATTTTGCATAGATATTTTAATAAGTATATTTTTACGCCTTCTAATAAGACGCGTCTTGGTAACAATGGTCGGTGAGGAGAAAACACAAGTAACAAATTGTCGTCATCGTTCACCGTCTGGTAAAACCGTGATTCCTGTCTTTATACTGACAAATGCTGAACTTTATTAGGTTGTACTTGCAGATTTATACTTGCAGAAAATATGTTAGATGATGGTGTTGCATAAAATGTAGTATTACTGAGTTAGTGATACATGCTTTATGAGAGGACTCTACAGCAGACTTAAGTGTTAACTGATACTCAGTTTAACGCTACAACAAAGTTCAATCATTATGTTTATATTATATCGTACTATAAAACTAAACCTATACCAAATGGAGTATATTTTTGTATTGCATTCTATTTCTCTTTTTAAGGGTAACTTTCCAAAAACTAACTTGTGTGGTGATTATTTTACAAATGCAATGACCTTTTATGTTCTAATTTTTACGGGGTCTTTCAAAAACTAACTATTAAGTTTTTTTTAATAATATAACATAATTTAAAATTTTAAAATGTTAGTTACCATTTACTAAATACAGGTTAAAATTTACAATTGTCAAATCTCACTAAAAATGTTTGTACATACTTCCCTATGGGAAATTGGTTAGATCATGGATATGTCTAAAGGTAATGTTTTCACTTCATCTAAACAGCTGGTCTTATTCTTTGATATTATATATTCAATACAATAGCTCTAGTATTTTCCATAGAAACCTGTTATATGTTTTCCATCTTAAAAATCACCAACACCACTCCAGAGCTAAGCCATATCCATGTCAAAAACTTAATTCCTATCTAAAACACGTTATAAAAATATTTCTATAGAGATTTTTTACTTTATTTTGTGTATTACAAGTTTATATAGAAAATAGAAATACTAAAGCTAAAATATAAAAAGTTAGGTTACATTTTCTGTTTTATATAAGCCCGTGTACGTATTAATTTTTGTATTAGTTTAAGCACAACTTTTTAAAGAACTTTCAGTAAAATCATTTAATGAAAAATATGTTTACTTTTATAAAGTTAATGTTACCTATGTATTGGTAACATTTTAAGTGTGTGTGTTTTATTATCAAAAATCTCATTAATGTCTTTTCAAAGCTAAACAAATTTGAGGAATTGTTTTACATTTATTTGAATTGGATAGCTTTCCTCAAATAATATGGTTATCAAATAAAATATGAAACTTTCATTTATTCTAAATTGTTGTATATACAACGTAAATAACATATTACATTCTAAATCTAAATCTAAATCTAAACATCCAGCGCTCTAATATATTATCTAAATGCATTTATTCAGGGAGAAAATTTACATATACATTGCTCGCGGGGTTTCTTCTATATTTTAACTAGGTATATACTATTTTAAGGTAATCAAATACACATTTGTCAGTAGAATGTATTACCTCTACAATTATTGTGATATTTTAACAGATTTTTGAAGAGTTTGGGAAACCAGCGGTGTGAAATTACTTATGTTTTCACGTTTTATTATTTTTCAAATAATTTAACATATTTATATTTCAATACAAGAGTTTACACTGTGATTCTCACCGCGTTTTTCGGCGCGACTCGACGTTTTGGGAGGCGTTTCGCCATAGTCGCGGGGTGTATACTTTCTGACAAACGAAACTGACAAACGAAGATTTTCTGGACATGTTTGGATTCGGAAGTCTAGGTCAGAAGAGAAGGTTGCCTGAGCTAATGATTTTACAAAAATTGTACACGGCTTGGTTGATGATGCTCTAAGCCTGGTTTCCCTTTGCTACCGAGTACCAAACTACCAGCAGGGGTAGGTTGCTATTCTCTTTGCCGTACTCTCGCACGTCATCACATGCCAGCTTGCCTAATTGTTGTTTATACTGATAAAAACAAGTTAAAGGTTTTAAGAGTTATGTTGTTAATGTATTACCTATTTTTTAAATTAAAAGTACATAAAATAAAACATACATTAAATGAGAAATTGAGTTTTTGGATTAGTATTAAATTCATGTTATGAATCATCACTAAAAATGAAATCACGTAAACAGTTTTAGCAGTTTCAGAGGTGAATTTCATAGTAAAGCTAATTTAAGAGCCCAAAATAACAGAAAATTAGCTGAACACATTTGACGCAATTGGTTAGTTTCAAAGTGGGTATTCGTGCTAAAACAATAACATTTGGCGGGAACGCCGTTACGCTATGGCCGGTTACATAACCGCAACAATGAGTTGTGGCCCTGACCGCAGCGCTGCGCTGTGGTCGGCCAAACGTCGACAAACGAGCGAACAATACTTGTTAATCGCAAATATAAATACAGTAACCAGATTGTTAGGCTCTTTGAGTGTAATTAGTTTATATAATATTAGTAGTATAGTTAGTTAGTTTATATATAAGAACCATAAGAGTAATATCTGCATTAATTTGTACTTTTTTGTTTGTTAACTAACATTTTTAAAGCAGAGGGTCTTGAATTAGTGTCAACTTTTTGAATATAATTTTTTTCAAATTTTAAAATTTTGGTTAAAATTTCAGAATAATAATTTAAATATATTAAAACTAATAACTTCTGATATGTCTTCTGCTTAAAATAAATAACTTTACTTAATGAACAAAACAAAAAATGAATAATTTTGTAGGTTTTACTTCATGAGATAAATGTTACCATAACCTTAAAACCGCTAATTTTTTGAAATAGTCTAAATAAAACCTGATTTTTGACATGGATATGTCTTAGCTCTGGGGGGTGTTGGTGATTTTTAAGATGTAAAACATGTAACAGGTTTCCATAGAAACTACCAGAGCTATTGTTTTGAATTTTTAATATAAAAGAACAAGAACAGCTGTTTAGATTAACTGAGACTATTCCCTTTAGACATATCCATGATCTAACCTATTTCCCACAGGGAAGTAAATACAAATTTTTTTAACAAAGATCACTCTCATTTAAAGGAATTCCAGCTGATAGGATTTTATAAAACCGTTAATAGCTACTACTTATCTAAATAGGAAGAACTATATTTGAATTGAACGGTGTTTAATAGGAGATTAATAAAATGTATCAAACAAAAAATCAATATTATTGATCACATTAACTATCAAACTCCCCATTTTTATAGTTTTACAGGGAAAATGTGTTCAATTCACTGATAGAACTTATTTAATTTAAAAATGATTGTATTTACTTCCCTGTGGGAAAAAGGTTAGATTATGGATATGTCTAAAGTGAATGTTTCCAGTTCATCTAAACAGATGTTCTTATTCCTATATATTAAAAATTTAATACAATAGTTCTAGTAGTTTCTATTGAAAACTGTTACACATTTTCATCTTTCAAATTGCCGTATATCCATGTCAAAATGAAATACAATCAAACAGTTGGAATGAACAGTTGTATAACAGAATTGTTACACAACGGGATGCTGGAACACACCTACCGCATTGATGGAGAGATGCTTTCGATGTCACCTCCAGGGAGAACGCTTCAGAGAAAAATTCTCACTAAAACCTTTTCTATGAGTCCTCTCTATGTCTGCAAATCGTGGACATCTAACGCCACAATTTTATTATATGATTCGTTTTTCAGTAGAAATTATTTTTTCATTGTTATTTATTAATATGAGACAAAATATACTCAATACTTGTACGAAACGCGAGTATAAGATATTGTTTTACATACGTTTGGTTTCATCTGTAGTAATTGTATATACATATAATTCTCAATATGACGTAATTTACCTTAAATGTGTCGTAAATTTATTTTAAACATTTATGTTGAAATATTATTATTAAAATTGCCCTTCTGAAATAGTGACCTACCCAGGTGACCTACAAGTGTTTTGAGCCAAGTATGAACTAGAAATGAGTGTAAGATGATTATAGCGCGATCTTGTGGACTTGTTACTGACCAAGACCAGCGAACACATAACAAAATAGAAGCGCTATTTGGAACGCCGAAGTGAAGCCATCTGGCGAGCAGCGGATCATACCAAGATGGCGGCGCAAGCCTACTCCTGAGCGTCTGCTTCGCGCCAAGACGGCTGTCATTTCGTTGTTTCGCGTGCATCTTAATATATAAAATTCAAAGCCCTCACTAGGAAAATAGGAAAGTCTGATAGTTTTTGTGACGATTTTCCCATAAATCTCTACCCTATACGCCTTCAAAGTTCCCATGTTAATCTTATGGGTAAATAATTTTGTTTTGGATTCCAACATATGTATCTTACCTTTTAAGATATAAACAGCAGCTGTTTTGATTTGAACCATTGAGCAAGCCAAAGAAGCAAGCATAAAATAGTAAGCACTCAATGGTATCTAATTACTGTATAAATATATTATTTCTCAGAACGAATTTTTGTGAATATGTTTTTTGATTAAAAATCAAATGTTTATTATTATCGGTACGAAGTTCGCCGGGTCAGCTAGTTTTTTTATAAAGTGTAATTGTTTTTATTTTAACCTTTACAGAATCTTTTGTATAAATGAGAACAATTATGTAGCATTTAAATTTTTAAACAGATTAGTCCTTAATAAAATGTAGTGCTGTTAAAATTTTTTCCTGGCACATTAACTGGAAAAAATAAATTTAATTAAAAAAACTAATAAATTTCTAAAAAATAAATTTATTTCTTTAGTAAATACAATTCCTCCTCATTATTATTGTAAATTATTTGTATTTTTTGTGTAATTTCTGGAAATAAAATCTTTCATCATTCATTTATATTAATAAATATTTGTAAAAATGTATTTAATCATAATTGTGAAATCCATAGTGAACATTTAATTTAAAATGTAATTAATAACATCACATAAGGGTATCATTGACTCACATTTGGCCGCGGCCGACCCGTCGCGTAGTCGGGCGCGGCGCGATGTGACGGAAGTAATTCCCACCGGTATTATACCTAACTTTGCAAGAAAACCAAACATGATAAAAAATATTTGTGAATTGTATAATTAAATTTGGTTATTTACCTAAAACTTTCTCGCTGACAAAAAGTCTCTGACCAAAAAATAAAAAAAATCCTCGCTATACAACTTTTTCATGTCTAGATCTAGAAAATGGAACGACAAGTGTTTAAATATAATTTAATTAATAAGTTATTATAATTAATATGATCTTTAAATCAACACTATCGCTATCCTCAGTATCTAAACTACAAGTTTGCAAAATTTCAGCAACTTCATTCAATTAATAATATAGTTTATGATTGTGTATTTGTCGCGGCGTTTTAATGTGAACTGAGCTCACTGCTGCGCGGATTCAAGGCGATGGATCGAACCAAGATGGCGGATCTGGCTTCACTAGCAATGCATTGGAATAAAACGCCGTGTCCTCTCTATTGTATTATGTGCTCGCTGACCAAGACTGCCAAGTATTTTAGACAGGACTGTTGCCCCACGGCTGATGACATCCAAGGGATCTGCAGTATCCAAACCACAATGTTGCTTTTGAATTACGAACCATTCAAATTGTGGGGATGGTTTGGGCCAATTAACGAAGTAATCAGTAGTGCGGACGTTAATACACACGTCCTATTGATAATCCTTTATTTTGATCCTAGAAAAACCTCTGTTATTTATGGTAAACTTGAATCGATCCAGAGTTAAGTTTTGGAAAATATTTGCAATTTTAAAAAAAGGATGACCGTATTAAACTGTAAGTCTTTCAAAAGTTAATAATTGTTTCTCTATCAATTGCCCAATGAATTTATTGCACGGGAGGTATATGATTTTAATAAATACAAGCAGTAAACCCGGTTGTACGGTCGTAGGATTTAGTTTAAAGAAGAAAGATTATAATACCAGAATGTAACCTTGAAATCCTAAACAATTCAATACAATGAAACAAATCAATACCCAGCTTTATTATTTACCATTACTTTACAATTAAATATATTGGAACATTTATACCATTATTATAACTAGTTATACGTTAAAATAACTCGATTATTGAAAGCAACATGCGACTAATATTGCGTAAAAAGTGGGGGTTTAAAGGCTCGTGATTTACTTTTTAAGGGTCGGCGGACAATTTTAAGCATTTAAAAACCTTCTCTGGAATGTAAAAAATGTATGAAATAAGTTTAATTGTTATTGGTTCTCCCGTTTTTTTTCGGAGAAGACGGCGTAAAATGCCTCCTGGAGCGTCACAGACAGACAAACAGACACTAATTGAGATAAGACTTGTTTCGGCTTCTCTAACGCACGAAACGTAAAAATAACTAAAAAATTAATAACTGAGAAATGTACAGACAAAAATCTAATTTTTATATATATAGATAGCCATAACATTATTACTATTATACAGGAATTCGAGTATATTCTTTAAAGCAACTTCTTTAACCCTAGTTGCACCAGACTTATTCTCCCAATCTCATTTTTAGTCACCAACTATTTAAGGATCGTTGCAGAGGGAGGTTTTATTACGAGAGAGTATATTTTTTATAAAGAATATTCCTTGTTTTTAGATGTGGTTAGATAATATTCATTAGGAAGCTATTTTCAAAGAAAATGCCTCTATTTTAAAAGATCACTTATGAGAGTTTTCGTAAATGAAGCACAGCTCTGATACATGGGGAGTTCATATAATTTCGACCAAACCTAACAAATGTGCAAGATTAGTGTTAGACAAATCACTTTTTTTAAATTATTGAACTAAAATGCGAAAATTCTTTATTGTCTTTTAGTAAACTCAATGGTTACTTGTGTTCCCAAACTAATCCAATCATTTCAATCATATGTTTTATTAATAGTATAAACTGCTGTTGTAAAATTTAAGGTTTTATTTTTAACGGAGACAATTTTTTATTAAAATAATTTTCCTTAAAATAGATGAGTATTTTATGTAAGTTTATATAAGTTAAATAAAACATATTATTTGACAATCCTACAACACGTAAGGCTTATACTGACATTAATGGTTAAAAATAACAAAACCTAACTCTAACATTACAGTAGTAGTTTAAAATACAACAAATAGGAATTAAAAATCGTAAGGTTTCAGGTATTTAAATTTTACATATGGTTTGTATGTTCACGTACTCTTGTTTTTTTATTTCACTTTGTTATAACTTACCTTTTAGGTTTTCAATTAGTGCCCAAGAATATTTTGCCTTGTATTTAAATTTGATTTCGTCCTAATTAGCTTTCGTCAAATATTGTTCTAAAATTTTTCATTTAGCTATTTACTCATTTTTTCATAGATAAATAATCAGCTAGTGGATATTTTGTTATTATTAATTAATTAAATAAAAATTAATAGTTTCTTATGTTTGTTTTAATTTATTTGTAGTTTTTTAAGATACGTATTTTTAGTATTAACTGGATTATAGCAGACAGTACTGCGATTGTTGAAAATTAGTATAATTAAGTTCTAAATAAAAATATGTTTGTATTTACGTCCCTGCGAGAAACAGCTTAGATCAGGGATATGTTTAAAGGGAATGTTTTTAGTTCTTCTAAACAGCTGTTCTTATTCTTATATATTAAAAATTCAATACAATAGCTCTAGTAGTTTCTATGGAAACCTCTTTCGATTTTTTACCTTATAAATTTCCAACATCCCCCCAGAGCTAAGAATATCCAATGTAAAAATATTCTTAAGTTAATAACTATAAAAATCCTGCTTAATTTCCAAAGTGCACTTACTCAACGATGACTAAAGGAAAAGATCACTAATAACACCTAGTTCTTTCATAATGTAGCATTTGTAAAGGACTTTTCGTAAACACAAGCAGATAATGAAACATCTTATTTCATTTTGTTTTTCAAAGCGTAGAAGGATATTAATACTATTGTATAAACTACGTTATGAAGGTAGCAGAAACATACAACTGTTATTAAGTTTTTGAAATGGCAGAAATTGTTTTCTTCAATTGAAACATACAATGTTTTGTTTTTTATTGTAAAATTTAATTATTTTAGGATAAACGTTATAATATTGTTTTTTTCTTATAAATAAAATAACAATCGTGAATCTAAGTTATTTATTTAGTTGTTATTTAAATTCTATGTTTTTAAAGTAATTAAATTATGAAATTTACAAATAAAGATAATTTTTTAGCTACATTTATGTAACGGGTACACTTGAAAAGTCTAAATTAAGTTATATAAACTTTATTTAAAGGGGTTTCATCGTATATAAAATAGGTCGTTTGTAATATTAACCCACGCAAAACACTTAATTTTAAATATTGTTTACACATTTTTGGGTGTTATCTCTATATATAAAAATGAATGTATGTGAAGTAGTTGAATCTTTATATATAAAATTCAAAGCCCTCACTCACTCACTCATCAATATAATTCTCCCACTTCCCGATGTTGAAATTTCATCAATTTGAAACCTAGGATGTTGAAATTTGGTATACTGGTTCTTTAGGCCTAAAATAGGAAAGTCTAATAGTTTTTGTGACGATTATCCCACAAATCTCTACCCTATATGCCTTCAAAGTTACCATGTTAATCTTATGGAGAAATAATTTTGTTTTGGATTCCAACATATGTATCCTTACCTTTTAAGATATAAACAGCAGCTGTTTTTATTTGAACCATTGAGAAAGCCAAAGAGCAAGCATAAAATAGAAAGGACTTAATGGTATCTAGTTACTGTATAAATATTGTTTTTCTCAGGGGAATTTTTGTGATTATGTTTTATGATTAAAAACCAAATGTTTATTATTATCGGTACGAAGTTCACCGGGTCAGCTAGTCATTTATAAGAGAAAGACAATCTCACTAATATGTTTTGTACTAGCTGAACTTTAATAAAACATTGTTTCCAAAGGACGTATCTAGGGAAGAAGGTTAATTAGTGAAGCAAGAACTGTAGCAAACAGCAAGATTAGATCACGTCTGACATGGTTTTTATGCATACAGACTGTGGAATGAGAGTCAATACGTATCTGACAGGTCCATAAGCTTGTATAGGTCGTGATCTCCCTGTGTCATATCATTCACCTCATGAGTATTCCTTCCTCATACTAATGAAGTTCCTGCTATAATCATGGAAAGAATTCCTTAAAAACACGAATCAAGGAAATGTATGGGTACTGCATATTTTTATTTCATTTTTTGCAAGTGTATTCCTTAAAATTTGTATATATTTTTCACACGTGAATGCGTTCATAAATTTTTAGCTCTTTAAAGACTTAGCTCTGGAGGAGTTGGCAGTTTTCGAGACCAAAAAATCAAAGTTGATACAGTGATGTCATATGGTTAGTGACGTCATTTTGTTATAAGGACAGCTGTTTAGCGGAACTGAAAATATCCCTTTTAGATATCGATGATCTAACCTATTTTTCACAAAAAGTATCTTCTTAAAACAATTAGTAACTCAGGGACAAACGTTATTGTGACATATACTAATTAATCAAAAAAAAAATTTATCACAACAAAAAAACCAAAAATATCATACACAAATACACAACAACACAAACACAAAAAACACACAACTCACACCCCAAAACACATAAGAACATCACGTCGAAAAAATTAAAACTCAATTATTTCAACTCTCTTTTAAATACGAAAATACTTTCTCCATATTTATAAAGTATTTTTTTTTACTATTTTCATCACTAAAACCACCAAAACTTTCACAAATACACACACACTATACCACACAAACACACACACAACTACAAAACACATAGTATAACATTACCATTTTTTATATAACCCCAAAACGGATATCCACTCTAACTCTCAAATTCGAAAAAATTTGACACATCATTTATATGAATAATATACTAGATATACAGTAAACAAAAAATAGTTTTTTTTACTTTTTGTTTGAATTTACCAACATATTATAGGTATTTTATTATAGAAAGTGTTTCATATAATATAAAGTCACTAAACTTGGTGTTTAAGTGATTATACTCACAAAAACCTAAGTCCTGTTTGACAAAAACACAATGTGTGACCTTTATCCAAAAATACCGGCGAAAATTAAAATTTAAATTCTTAAATAGTATAGAGTCCGTTCTTTTTTATCATTTTATAATTTAAGAAAATTTGCGAAATTTTGTAATATTCTTATAAGTTAGGTGTTTTGAAACGACTGGTGGTGGGTGGCTGACAGATCAAGACGTGTCACCTCTGGGTAGCCTACGTAACTCAGACCACTACAGCTTTACGTGGCAGTCATATTTGAGTAGATGAAATGTTGGCCTAGCACCTAACAGACACCGGGTGGATTCCCAGTTTTTAAAATCCTATTCATTAAAAATATTCACCCAATATACACTATTTACGGTTAAAACACGATGAAAATAAACAACGTCGACAAAAATTTCAACAAACTAGGTTGGCTAAAGTGAAAACAGCTGACCGTAATGACTTGCGTATATAAGCGTAAGCAGCAGTACGGGAGCGAACGAATTCTGGCCAAAGTTGCCTAGCAACGGAATTCAGTCACTAAATACAACAAAGCCGCCATATTGGTTTTGTAAGTAATCAATAGCAAAAGCAACATCACCATGCACTCTATTGGTTATTTTGCGACATACAGCGCTGAAAATGTGACAAAATGATTGATTTCGTCTAAAGGCGCTAGCCACCCGTTAAGTTAAATTTAATGTCCATGGTAAACGCAGTACGTTGTCTGAGATAGCTAAATTTTATTCTTATGAATATTAAAAAAAATCAATTTCTTCCTTACTTCTCTTCTATTTACCATGAAACTTGGTATGCAGAGTAAGGTTGCATTACCCAATAGAACCCACTAAAAAAGTTTTTACCAGGGGGAGGGGGCGTAATGCCTCTAAAACTTTCTAACAATTAATTTAACTTATTTTCTCTTGTTGTTAGTTTAACAAATTGGATAATTATTTTTGAAACAAATATTTTAAATTATATTTAGATAAATTTTAAGATGGTTTTAGATTTTAATTCATTTTAGGACTAAAGCATGTTTCTTTCCACTGATACCGTTTATTTAACAACCCAATGAACAAAAACAGTACCTAACTATTGAAAAATTACCTAAGGATTTGCACACATAGGTATGCTATGTTTAGTTATTTTTGATCATTACATTCACAAGTGGATATTGTACTAGATTTATACATTTTGAGATTAAGGATGGTGTGGTAAAAAACATTAGACTAGGAAACATTTTTGACGTGAAATTTTACACAAATACATTCTTAAAATTCAAAAATTATATTAAAATATAATTTTTTACTGTAAGATAAAAAACAATTGCATGATTAATGTGCTACGTACCTTTTTAATTGCTATATGTTTTAGACTCACGTTTTTCCCCACAGAAATAATGTTGAACCTGCACTTACACTAGGGTAAATTTAAACCGATTTTAAGTGCCGTAAGAAGTGAATTTTATTTACAGTTCGTAATGTAGTAAACAACACGTTTAACTGAAGTAAAGTGTGTCAGATGGTAGTTGGTTTGTTGTAAGTTGTTTGGTCGCCGGTTGCAACATAACCGGTGTATATGGTCACTGGAGGAGAGTCACTAACGGTTTGTTTTGGCGACAAGTGTTGGATACTGAAAACTGTTAACCTTATTGTATGTATTTTCCTGACTTTTAAATCGCTAGTAAAATCAACTTAAGTGTAGTGGGTAGGACCTATACTTGTAATGTTTAATTCAACCAACTAAAGTTACATTTTTTCTAAAAAAAAGTAAAATTACCACCATCTTGAATTTGAAAGTGGTTTCTGCAGCTAGGAAGCTACATTATACAGGGTGATAAACGAAGATATGCGGTAACTTAAATAGCTGAAACGGTGGTGACGACTTGTAATCCAGCTACTTGGAGGTCAAGAATTATGGATAGTTGTGAGAGATGGTCGGTGGATGTGGTGTTCTCTTGTGTGAATTTACGTCCACACTATTGAATACTACGTTAATCCACGAATACTATCCTCATAATTAGACCAATTCGTAATTCAGAGGCCATGGTTCGGATTCCATGTTAAACTGTAGGTACATCAGTTGTCATCGTCTGTTGGGCTTTTAATTAACAGTCCTGTCTAAGGAACATGTCAGCCTTAGTCAGTAACAAGACTACAAGATCGCGCCACAATCATCTTACACTCAATCGTTATTCATCCTTGGCGTAAAATACCTACATTTTAGTGTGGTTACCATTTCAATGATCTAATCTAATCTAACATTGAGAGCTTATTTTACAAAAAAAAAACAATGAAAACCCCTATATAAACATAGGTCCGGAAATGCTACGTTAGTGCTAGCGCAAACTTTCACTGAGATTATGATACCTTGGGTTAAATAAGGGCTTCCTGAAATTCCAGGTAGGTAAATTAAGCTGAAAATTCTATGTCTTAATCTATTTGACGTGACAAATTGAATAAAACAGGTCTCATGACTAAAAGTTAAGTAGTTTTTGAGATAACCAGTGTAAATGCATGAAATTGGAGTAAAAAACACATTTTTTACATTCGGCCACAATAACTTTATTATTTTACCAATAAACTTGTATTTTAATTATTATTTTATTATAAATAATTTTTATAACTTTATTTTTTGTAATGGAAACTTGTAGATTTTAGTTTTGAACATAATGGTGCAATAAAGGTATACGGAAAGTGAATAAATGATATTTTTTAACAAGATATGAGGAGTTATTTTAATATTTTATTTTACAAAGTTGATATAAAATTACCTAGCACGTTTTCATTGTCGTTTTAGATTAGAATAAAATATTAATTGTACAAAAACGTACTTTAAATATGTCAAAGATTATGTGGTAGTTTTATCAAGCTATACACACTCAGTCCTGCTAATTATAAACATAAACTGTATCTTGTTTTAGTATATGAAACTGAAAAAAACAGTTCTAAGCGGGAGTATGCTTGGAAAGTCGTGGTGGCTTTCAACAGATTATGAATATGGAATTCCATTATGCAGGCACAGCATTCGTTTTGTGTGTACAAAACATTAATTTTCCGTTTTCGCAGATGTAAAAAGGTTCTCCGTGGATTCTGATTTATTTATTTCCCAGCCCATTTTCCTTTGGTAATCGTCTTTTGATAGCACAATAGAGCTTGTGAACTGTAATATATATTAAATTAAATGTCAATCAGTAGATTAACATTTTTTCTATTTATATCAATCGGACCAATTCAATTCGGTTGGCTCGAATCAAGCCAATCGAATCAATGGAAAATATAATACGTTTTCCGTTTTAATGGTGTTTTAGGGGAGGTATATAGGTAAAGTCCATGAGGTTAGGTTCACGAGATCAAGTCCAAGTAGTCTGTTCAATGACGTCAGATTCACGACTTCAGGTCCTTCGGGTCAGGTTCATGAGAGGGTTCATGAGGTGTTCATGAGGTGTTCATGAGGTCAATTACGTGATTTTAGGTAAATGAGGTAAGGTTTTTAAGCAGGTTAAAATATTTCTTAATGTATTTTAAGTAATAATGTTTCTCTTGTTAAGCTCTCACTTGGTGGTTAAAATTCAGTGTTTGCTTTCAGATACGGCCTAAAATAAAGTCAATTTTATAATTATAACATGGTTTTATACAAACGAAGCAGGTTTTTTAATTTCGCCATGTTTTATATGGTTTAAAAATTCGAATATGTTTATATTTTACAGTTTATAAGTTCCTCTGATGAGTATTAACAGAATTGTTATGTTAAAATGTGGCTAAGTCCCTTTATATTAGGGTTAACCAAACGCCTACAATTTTGGAACAATTACATATTTCAATTAAAGTACAAAAATTTGTTAAATTAAGAGACGATTTCATGTAGTTATACCTTTTGACAATGTTAGTTGTTTTTTGTGGTTGTGGGAAAACTGCAATAAAAGAATAGAAACTACGGTGTGTTTTTATATACATGTAATTAACTAGCATAAAATTATACAGGATAATCTAATTCAAGTAGACACCAAATTGATATTGGATGATAAAAGCATAAGTAAATCAATTAAGAAGAAAAGTAAAGATTTTTTTTTAATCCAATCCAATTTTTAGTTATCTGATAGTTTATTTGGAATTTTAATTTTCTTTAATGCTATGTTCATTTGCACAGTTAAAAATAATCGTTAAAATCACAACATTTCATTTTATTTCTGGAAAATAGTGTTACTTTTGCTGGCAAATTGTGTTACTTTTGATTTTACGGTATTAGAATTTTTCGTAAACGATACAGTAAGAGATAGTCATGATCAGAAGTAAATTGTTTCCATAAACCAAGGTACTAAAAATAAATTTCAACCATTATAATGGACTCATTCATAGCAAAAACGAATAAAGTTTTTATCGCCCGGTTGATGGTCGTCGACTGATTTTAATTAGTAGCTACACTACACTCATTATCATTAGCTAATGATCATAAGTCATATCGTTCCACATGTTTATTAAAACGAGAGGAAAATGATTTGGAAAAAAATGAACCAGCAATCATTTTAAAATAAGAAAGCTAAGCTGAAGTATTTAAATATTTTTGTTTGAACAATAAAAGAATAGAAACTACGGTGTGTTTTTATATACATGTAATTAACTAGCATAAAATTATACAGGATAATCTAATTCAAGTAGACACCAAATTGATATTGGATGATAAAAGCATAAGTAAATAAATTAAGAAGAAAAGTAAAGATTTTTTTTAAATCCAATCCAATTTTTAGTTATCTGATAGTTTATTTGGAATTTTAATTTTCTTTAATGCTATGTTCATTTGCACAGTTAAAAATAATCGTTAAAATCACAACATTTCATTTTATTTCTGGAAAATAGTGTTACTTTTGCTGGCAAATTGTGTTACTTTTGATTTTACGGTATTCGAATTTGTCGTAAACGATACAGTAAGAGATAGTCATGATCAGAAGTAAATTGTTTCCATAAACCAAGGTACTAAAAATAAATTTCAACCATTATAATGGACTCATTCATAGCAAAAACGAATAAAGTTTTTATCGCCCGGTTGATGGTCGTCGACTGATTTTAATTAGTAGCTACACTACACTCATTATCATTAGCTAATGATCATAAGTCATATCGTTCCACATGTTTATTAAAACGAGAGGAAAATGATTTGGAAAAAAATGAACCAGCAATCATTTTAAAATAAGAAAGTTAAGCTGAAGTATTTAAATATTTTGTTTGAAAATTCTCTGTATAAATATAGGCTACTATCGTATTTGTCATAATATTGAAATGATAAATAAGAATCATTAAAAATTATGAACTATTATTTTCAATAATATTTATTATAACAGCCTAAAATAAATGTTTTGTTGATATTTCTTCATAAAAACGTTGGTGGATGTTCACAAATGTAGACTTGAATTAAAACAGATTAGGATCGTAATTTGTAGTTTCTAAGATAAATGTAGCTTAAGTTATAGACTTAAGCTACATTTATCTTAGCTATACAATTCAAGGTAAATCGTATAGATTTACCTTGAACTGAACTTATTTGCTTTAAAATCTTTTACCAAGTCCGGATTATATAGGGCCTACTAATCTTATCAGTTCATATGAGAACTGAATCAGATCCCAAAACGTTTTAAAATTTTGTTTTACTAATCGCGATTCAAAATATTCACAATAAAAATTCCAAACAACGTAACGAGTGTTATTAAATAATTAAAGCCATTTGAATAAACTATCCCTTGTGCTATTGAACATTAAATAACCACACGTTTTTTCTCCTATATTTTCTATTTTATTCTACTTTCTATTCATCTTAAGCCTTGAAAATTCATTCACAAGTTTGAAAGATCATATTATCCTGCACATCGTTAAAAAACATTGTGTTTAGAATTGTATTTAAAATTATTTTATTTAGATATCCATAGTCTCTCAAAATAATTTAGAAAACGTACTTTCATTGCACCCAACATACTTTATCCTTCAAACAAAAGCCCCACTTTTGAACCATTTTTCTCCATTTATACTTCGTGAGTTCTGGCGTTGGGCTATTAATTAACAGTCCTGTCTAAGGAACATGTCAGCCTTAGTCAGTAACAAGACTACAAGATCGCGCCACAATCATCCCACAATCATTTCTCATTCATACTTGCTACCTATGGTTACCTACCTGGGTAGGTCGCCATTCCAAATGGTAATCTAATCTAATCTAATCTAATCTACCTTTTTACGTACCTACTGGTTATTTCCATCTTGTATTCAAATCCTCTATTTGTTCACAAAATCTAATCCCGTTGCTTCTAGCAAATGGGTATGTAAATAACAATACAAAATACGAACTCAAAAATAAAGTGGGCGAATAATTAAGACGGTTGTGATATCAAGGTAAATGTTTAATCACAAAAACGTGTCGAGGTTCGTTTAGCTGGCGTCAACATGTTTGCTACGTATTGGTTTTTCCTCTGGATGGTAAAATCATATTTGACCGCG
Organism: Nephotettix cincticeps; assembly: GCA_023375725.1. Lineage (NCBI taxonomy): Eukaryota > Metazoa > Arthropoda > Insecta > Hemiptera > Cicadellidae > Nephotettix > Nephotettix cincticeps. The sequence continues at coordinate 54,323,036 of CM041788.1, forward strand.
ACATGCCGACATATGTCCTCGCGATATATTCTGATTTGGATTTTCGCATCGTTATTCGACACTTCTCTTGTCACTTCTTGCAACATTTTAGTTGTTTTAGTATTTGACGACTTCATAAAGTTAAATCCGTGAGTTAAATATACTGTGTTAAATTTGATAATTTAACACATTAATGAAATCATTTTTTTTGAAACCCGGTTAGTTATATACTAACCTGTGGCATTTAAATTGTTTGAAAAACGGTTTAATTTTAAAACTGTTAATAAATGGTAAAAGGTTGAAAGTATACATCTATATCTACGAGTACATACGTACAAAAAATGTTGTATTTATTTCCCTGTGAGAAGAAATAAATAGGTTAGATCATGGATATGTCTAAAGGGGATGTTTTCTGTTCTTCTAAACAGCCGTTCTTATTCATATTAAAAATACAATAGCTCTACACCCTTTCCAGTTTTTTAATAGAAAATTTGAGAATTATCACATGTATTTCATAAAGTGAAATTTGTAGTTCAGTTTTATTTCAGAAAACAGCAATTGAATTACAGAAGTAGTGAATTTAATTTCAGAGGTTGTCATATGTATTTAAGAATTTGTAAATTGAATGAAAGAAAAACAAACCTCAGTGATTGTATTTGAGAAAACTACGGTAGATGATACATTAGAATATCGTAAAGAATTCACAACAGTTAACGTTATTTTTTTAAAGTTAAAACAACAAAAAAATAGCTAAAAATACAAATGTTTCAGTAATGACCTAAACAATATCATACAGCACCCTATCACACTTGCATATCTACCAGTCTCGATGCTGCTGGACGATAAATTGTTACAGATTCTGGAATTAAAATTAATAACCTGAACTAAATTTTATAATTTCTGAAATTAAAGTTACTAATCTGAACTGCAATTGATAATATATGAAATTAAAATTACTAACTACAATTGATACTTTCTGAAAAAAATTCAAAAAGGAAATATATTCTAAAGGTATAGGAGTATTCAATAATGTAGTGTTAATACACACAAGGGAATAACCTCAGTATTTTGAAATCAATGAAACTTTACTAAAATTGCATACAACTGAAGTGCGTATTTTAAATCCTTGTGTTCCTATTTCTAGATAGGAAATTTTTTAAAGAACCCCTAATTGCACTTTTGTATCTTAATACTGATATTCTTTAGACAAACTTATAACAGACAACATACTAAGAAGAAAAATAAAACTGACTCCAAAACAACATAAAAATTAGGACACTATGATGATTATTTTTTACTGAAACGTCAACTAGGCAGGTATGACCTTTTTCTTAACCTCAACATTTTCTATTCACATTTTACGCTTCAAAAACATATCAATATCCATTGTCTTAGTCGGTCACTAACAACAGCTAGATGTTTTCACTTCGATCTCATTTATAATATTCTACTTATAGTGATTATATCTGTTGACGTGACGGGATAAACATCTTTAGCACCTTGACTTGATGAGCCTGGCTGGGCCCGGGGCGGTCTATTTGCCAACTTCACACGCTGTTTAGCCATGGCAAACATGTAGGGTGACTTGCAGACGTCATTGCATCATTGCGTCTGTCTGATACATCAAGTGACTCCAACATAGATTACGTTTATAACTAACCTACCTAGGTAGGTATTTTAAGCCAAGTATGAACTAGAAATGAGTGTAAGATGATTGTGGCGCGATCTTGAAGTTTTGTTACAGCCAATGACAACCAAGGGACTTACAGTTTAACATGGAATCCAAACCAATTTTTTCTCTGAATTACGAACTTGTCTAATAATGAGGATACTCTATGTGGATTAACGTAGTACTCAATAGTGTCGATTTTAATCCACACCAGAGAATAGCACATCCATCGACCATTACTCATATCAATCCTTAACTTTACACCTCCAAGTAGCTGTATCACAGATAATTCCATCATCAATATATTATAGAGGTTTCAATCGAAAACTCCATGAAGAAGAATTGGTACTCCTTAGTACATTTTATATTTGAATATCAGAGATGACTTTAAAATTGTTTAAATTAAAAATAAAGCTACAAAATGTTATTAACTTCATCAAAAAAATCTATAAGATCATCCAAAAAAATATTTTAGACAGTAGTCAACACAGTAGCAGCCTGAAGATTATCTTAGTTTGTACCTCTACTGCAGGATTTTGTTAAAATAGTACTATTAATAATTGTAAGTTTTTCTATGCAAGATTTTTTGTTTGATCAATTCTTACTCACATCTCTTTTACCATTTGTATTTATCGTTCTTCAGAAACGAATTGAAACGATAAATAATACTTTAAAGTCCAAATTAGACTTTTGCTTCCTTTAAGCTTTCGATGTGTAATACCATTGTGATTATATAAAGCTAATGCAAACTATTAATTATTTTTATTCTGATATGTAAATATTCAAAATTAATTAGCTCAAATTCTTCGTAAATTCTAACAAACTTCAAGTTCATCCTGGTAAATATTTGGATTTCATTCGGAAATAATTCATGAGTTCGCTACGCAAAGAACGTTGCTTCCTTTTGTTTGCTCCGCTCGGAGATTGCGTTCTACAAGGAGGTAAACAGAAAACTGTATTGAGATATGATATCGCTCTTGCTTTAATTAATTCTGCGTTATTTTTTCGTTCAAATAATTGTTCAAGATTTACTTACTCTCCAATGCTACATTTTTATGTAATTTCCTTTGGTTAACAGAAAATATACTCTAATATTACAATTTTTTCCAAAGTTGCTAGTATTTTTTGAACATACTTATTTTAATTTCTTTTGTGACGCACAGACCCAACGATTAAGCCCAAATTTTTACAAATTCACGAAAACGATGGTTTTGTTAATCCACCGTTAAAATTGACTGAGGATTAAAATCACGGTTAAGCAAATCTAATTTTACCAACCAAAATGTATCAAAACTCAAGTATTAAGTTTGGATAAAATCAAGGTGGCAATGAACTATCATAACACTGGGCAAATATAATCCCAAAATAGTCTCTCAACGTTTATGAGGAAAGAACTTTTATGAACATTGAACAAAGTTGAATCAAGCATTTTGGTTGAAAAAAAATGTTTGCAGTAGTTTAATGCAAAAAACAGACGTTCTTTCCAGCAGAACTAGAAATAATGAGTGGCTCTTGGTTGACAATGAGTTGAACAGTATCACTGACCACATATCTAAGGATATGACGTCACTAAAACCTTTTGAGATAACCAAAAAGCCAATCATTAAACCTTTCTTTTAACATCCTCGATCTGAAAACAACCCACAATTATATTACTATCACTTTTAAAAGAACATCTCTAAGTTTTACGTATTTCCATATTAGCTTAAAACTTGAAATTCTAATCTAATATACCTAATAATAAAATAGTTTTAAATATTTAAACAATAAAAGAGTCATTTACATAAATAGATAAGCACTAAACCAATTGTAAACTTAACGCTACCACCACCAGGATTTTACAAAGAAATACTCATATTATATAGGTTAACGGGTCAAAAATTGAGCAGTTAATTCTCTAAAACCGAGTTAATTTGAACGGTCAGTTATGGGCTAGCTATGTTTAAACTTAGGTTTGACAGTGGTTTCAATGTATGTTTGTTTTTGTGGGAAGTAAACGCGAAAAAAACTGAAGCGACCAGAAATTTTACACAAAGGTAGATCTTAAACTAAAGCAACTCGTAGGCATATTCCTTCCCTTAAAATCAACTAGGGGTCAGCCCTGTGAGCGTCCTAGGTTTCAATGTTTAAGTTTTCAAAAAATGGAAACATAAAATGTCAACGGCTGTGGGCACTAAAATTTGACAGTTCGAGAAGCAGAAGACACAATTGCTGTAAATATCCTAGGTTTCAGTGTTTAAAGTTTCTAATTTCACCATATGTTTACATTACCTTTTACAGTCCTGGAAGAAGAAGAAGGAAAATTGATTTTTACAGCTGCATCAAATTTAATATTGCCGAAAATATTGAAATAAACGGTACCAGTGAACTGACAATTTTACTTTCTCCCTTAAGTAAGTTCCAGAAAGACAATCTATAATAAAACTATTCTTTCTCCAATATTCATCTACAATAAATATCATTTAATAATTCATTGTTTCAAAAATAATCATCCCATTTCAAAAAATAAAATTAAAAACAAGAGAGATAAAGTTAAATTAATTGTTTGAATTGTATGGGGGGAAACCCCCGCCGGTAATACCAAGCTTTTTTGAGTTGGTTCTTTTGGGTGATTTGACCTTACACTTCATACCAAGTTTCATGGAAAACGGTTAAAAAATAAGGAAGAAATTGATTTTTTAATATTCTCCATAAGAATAACATTGGACGCTTTCAGACAACGTACTGTGTTTATCATGGACAGTAAATTTAACTTTTCTCTGGAACCGTTAGTCGTAGACAAATAATTCAAAATACTAATTTGTTTAGTTTTTTAAGCTGGTTTCAATGGTACCAGTCAAGTTATACTTTACTTTTATTGTTTTCGCTGAAATATAAAAATTTGATTTTTTTTGACATTTAAAAGCCCATAACTTTTGAACCGTCATTTTTACAGATATGCGGGTGGTGTCAAATTATTTAGAACTCTGTACACTATAAACTGTCAAATTTTAATAAAAATCGTTAGAGCCGTTTTTTAGAAAATTGGATTTTTCACGTTTTTTAAGGGTTTTTAGGGGTGAACTACCCTTAAAAATCAAAAATTCAAAAAAATGAAAAAAACGCCTGGAGATACCGTGAATATATACATACATGCCAAATTTCATCTAAATCGGACCAACGGGGTAGGCTGTGGCACTGTACACATCCAGACACACACACACACACACACACACACACACACACACACACACACACACGGACACACGGACGGACAGACATCACGTCAAAACCCACTTTTTTGGATTCAGGGGACCCCAAAACGGATATATCCACCCTCAACTCAAATTCGAAAATTTTGACGAAAACAATACTTTCTCCATATACTACGTATAAGGGGAGAAAGTAAAAATTCAATATTGTCAATTTTAAGTTTTCTCCCGATGTCTGTCTCTATTACGTTTATCCTTATTCTTTCCTAATATTACTTAACAAGTGATATTTTGTCATGTTGTAGATACTCGTGTTTTGTCATTTAGTTAACAATAAAAAATTAAATAACAATTTTCAAATGGATATGCCTTAGCTCTTGAGGGCGGGGGTGTTGGTGATTTTTAAGCTGGAAAATATGTAACAATTTTCCATAGAAACTACCAGAGCTGCTGTATTGAATTTTTCTAATGTAAAAGAATAATAACAGCTGTATATATGAACTGAAAACATTCTCTATATACAGGTCTAACCTATTTCCCACAGGGAAGTAAATACAAACATTTTTAGTTACAGTATTTAAGTCAGAAAAACTCTCAGCCTTTTTTTACCCGTGTGAAGAACGGCCCATTAGCCACAGTAGTATTCATTAAAATTCAAAAATGTATTCTCGATCTCAATTTTGTGAACACTAATAAGTTTCTGATTTACGTAGAAATCGTATAAATATTTTTTTATTTTACGTTGAATACGTTGCTTAGTTTATTTTAAAATTCATTGAACGAGGGAGAAAATACAGGTTTTTGAAGCTCAAACACAGCCTTGTGCTGAAACAAATGAAAATTACAGCTAAATCAGACGATAAAGATAAAAGAGATGTGTCACAGTAAAATGTCGTCAAATATTGTCAAGGGTAAAACAAACAAGTTCATCGACATCAGTTAAACAGCTTTCATCAACAGGGGTTGGGCTGTCAACAATAATCACATATTTATTTTTAACTTTGTTCAGGATTTTTTTTAGGAAAATAACTCTTTAAATATCTTTGAAATAATATTTATTTGTTGAGTGTGTTGAGTGTTGTTGTGTAGTCACCTTTATGCATAATACCTTTACACTTAAAACTAAAAAATGTTTATTAACTTCAATTTTAATTATTTTATTGTTTGTTCTGGTATTTTATATTAATTTAACACATACAGGGTGTTCATTAAAGTTGGGTAAAAACTTCGAAGGGTGATAGTACTCATCAAAATAAATAAAAAATCCTATAAACATGTGTCGAAAAATCCTTCGTGTACTGCTAGCCGCCATTTTGTATTTTGTACAAAAACGTTATATATCAATTTAAGAGACAGAAACCAAACTTTGCGCACATATTTAATGGCCAAAGATTCCAAGAAATTAAACAGATCGAAATTTTAATTTCAAATCGAACGGTAACAAAAATCCGTTCACGGATAAGCAAGAAAACGCACTTTTAATGTTAGATTACAGGGCCCACAGGCCACCGCGTTTTAATTGTTGTGCCAGCCGTTTTTTTGCCACGCCCGCGCCGTAGTGGCGCATGGGTTCTGTAAGCTAACTTTAAAGGTGCATTTTCTCGCTTATTTTAATGAACACCCTATATACGTTTTAAATTAGTAATTTTAAAAGTCTATTATTTGTTGATAATAAACTATAAAAATTATGTTAAGTTTTTAAGAATTATTTTTAAATTTCGTTTTCTTTTATAAGTTTTGGTAAATTGTTCAGCAATGTAATCGTTTATATGATACAGAAATATAGATGGTATATTATTAAGCTATGACATTATATAATTAATTGTTGAAGCAGATTTTTATATGTTTTTACCTTTTTAACTGTTTTAGGGATGGACTGTGGTTAAAATCAAAAATTAAAAAATAGCTCCAGCTATAGCCAAATTGTAAACTTTGTACCAAATTTCATAAAAATTAGGGCACCCGTGTAATCTCGAGGTCTCACAGACAGAAAAGTAAAAGGACTGTCTGATTCCGATTGAGGTTTGATTCAGGAAGCATTAAAAAGTATTTTCCACTTTCAACTCAAATTCAAAACTTTTGACCGAAACAATACTTTTTCATTACAATGTTATACAAATATTACTATCCCCTACAGAGTACTTGATGTTTATGCAAGAAATCATCGTTGTCATGCATTATTTGTATAATAAAACGTAATTAGTACCCACAGGGAATCTTTTCTTCCAACCAAAAGGATATAGGGTATTTTGACAAGGATATTTCTTAGCTCTAGGGTGTGTTGGCAATTTTTCAGACCAAAATTTTAAACAATGATATCATTTTCTTACTTACGTCAAAGTTTACACAACAGTTAAACAGCTGTTTAGATGAACTGAAAACATTCCATTTAAATCCATGATCTAACCTATTTCCCACAGGGAAGTGTTTACAAACGTTTTTGACCAGTGGTGAGATCATGAAAATATCCTGGAAACAACAGATCCCCTGCTCAGAGTGGAGCTGAATGGTGAATATTAAGGGACCAGGCTTGCCCCAATCATCCAAAGCGCAGTTGTAGTGGTAGGTTAGTTAGTATAATGGGTTCAGACTAATGGTCATCGAGGGTACCACACTTCATCGACAAGTGTCTCTGCATTGGTCTGGTCCACTCGTCAATAATTCCTAGTAGTTACCAGCACTACAGCCTTTTTAGTTTAGTGGAACCATTTTATTTAAGGGAAAACTAAATTGATAACGATAAAGTTTTATTACCTTATAAGGTGATTATAGCTATAAAAATAAATAACAATTTTTTAATGTAAATGTGATCAATAGTGTGGTATAAAACATGATACTGAATTGTATTTCTTTCATCTGAATATTTAATGTGTAAAACACTAAACCGTCTTCCATTCGTCATAATTAGTAGTATTATCCATCCTATTCTTATACTTATATTTCATCGTGGATTCATGTTTTAGAAGCTTGCTATAATTATATCTATTCATTAATATTTAGTAATCAATTTTTATGATACACCATCAATTTCAGAATTATGTTTTGAAACTTTGTTTTTGGTTTATTAAACCAACTTATGAATGTTTAAAATACAACATAAAACATAAGCATAAAATCAAATGGCTGGTCATTTTTTTCTTTTGCCTTCGTTTTTACTTCCTCTAAGGAATATCTTGTCTACCAAGTTTTTTTAGTGGGTTTTTTGGGTAATGTAATCTTACACTGCATACCAAGATTCTTGGAAAGCGGTTCCGAAATAAGGCAGAAATTGATTTTTAATATTCTCCCTAAGAATAACACTCAGACAATGTACTGCATTTATCGTGGACAATTTATATGGACTGGGACGGTGGCGACGTCCTGTAATCCAGCTACTTGGAGGTCACGAATTGTGGATAGTTGTAAGAGATGGTCGGTGGATGTAGTGTTCTCTTGTGTGGATTAACGTCCGCACAGTTAAATACTACGTTAATTCGCAAAGACCATTCTCATAATTAGACCAATTCGTAAATCAGAGGCCGTGGTTCGGATTCCACGTTAATGTAGGTCCATTAGTTCCCATCGGCTGTTGGGCTATTAATTAACAGACCTGTCTAAGGAACATGTCAGCCTTAGTCAGTAACAAGACTACAAGATCGCGCCACAATCATCCTACATTCATTCCTCATTCATACTTGGTCTATATACCTACTTGGATAGGTCGCCATTTCAGTTAAAAGTACAAGTAAAAGTTAAAGTAAAGTTAAGTTAATTTAACATTTCTTAAACAATTACTATAAAACATAAACATTAACATAAATAAACATCTACTGTTTTCGCAGAAAACTTAAACAATTATTTTTCAGACATCAATTATTTTTGAACCAATTACAATTATTATTTGTAATTTTTACAATAATGCGGGTGATGTCATATTATGTAGTACTATATGGTCTATAAAGTATTAAATTTTAATCAAAATCGTTAAAGCTATTTTTGGGAAATTTGCAGTTTTCATGTTTTTAAGGGTTTTTTAGGGGTGAACTACCCTGAAAAATAAAAAATTCCAACAATTGAAAAAAATGCCTGGAGATACGGTGAGTATACATATATACCGAATTTCATCTAAATTGGACTAACGGAGTAGGCTATGACTCGCATCCACACACACACACACACACACACACACACACCGCGCGCGCGCGCAATAGACACAATACAAATGTGAACAATAGACATTACTTCTAAACCCTTTTCGATTCAGAGGACCCCAAAATGGAAATATCCACTTTCAACTCCAATTCAGAATAATGTTGACGAAAACAATACTTTTCACGTGTAAGGGGAGAAATTAAAACCGAAACCACATTAAGATAACTTATTATTTCCTAATTAACTTCTAACTCTATAAAATTTTATAACAGACTGAACTAATTCAAATAATAAATGGTACGAGAGTAAATCTGAACAAAACTGGATTATAAGAAACCTCTGAAAGCTTACGGCTAATGCATTTCCAGATCACCGCTACCATTTTCTAAACACCATTCTGTTATTACTCCGCAGTGGTATTCATATTTAGAAATAAACATACTACTGATAATACTGAATATACTTTCTCCCTCAATTAAATGTAAAAACTAAAACCATTAATAAAACTATAATATTGTTTAAATTTTATATAATTTAAAATGTAATGTTCCGAAAATATATATATATAAATCATCCAATTTCTTAAACTAACAAGATAAAATAAGTCAAAATAATTATTTGAAATCTTTTGGGCATTACCCTACCCCACCTCTCCACAGGTAATACCAGACTTTTTGAGTAATTTTTATTAGATAAGGTGACATTAAGCTGCATACCACGGAAAACGATTGAGAAATGAAGAAGATATTGTTTTTTTTAATATTCTCCATTAGAATAACATTAGGCGCTCTCAGACAATGTACTGTGTTCACCACGGACATAAAATTTAACTTTTCTCTGAAACCGTCATAAGCGTCCAGGGTACTAATTTGTTTCTTAAGCTGAATTTAATGGTGATATTTTTTTGTTATTTTCGTTTTGGTGGAAAATGTTTAAAAATTTAACCATTAAGAGTCTGCATCAGTGGTAGCCATCTTGAATTTTAGTCCCGTAAGAGCAATGTTAAATTCTGGCGGAACATACCTTCACTTTGGCGTCTGCAGTGGCGTTAATTATCAAAGTATCAATGTAAAACTTTGGAAGTACATTGATGAGATGTGGCTCAAGGGCATACCTTTTAATGTATTCAAAAACTTGATATTCTTAACTTGATAAAAAACAAAAATCCAGGAATATTTTACAAAATAAATCATTATTATTTTTTTATTGAGAGTGAAAATAAGAAGCTATGTAAGGTGGTGCCCTGGAGGACTGTAATACCTTTAATTTGACACCTCTTCCGTTAATTTATGACTATAGGTCAAGGAGATATAGGCGCCAGAATTTAGCATTGCTCTTACGGGACTAAAATCCAAGATGGCTACCACTGATGCAGACTCTTAAGTGACAAAGACATATAGGTATGTCTCATATTATGTGGGACCTCAACACCTATCAACCATGAAATTTTAATCATAATTCTTAGAGCGAACTTTGAGAAATTCGTATTCTTCAAATTTTTAGGAGTTTTTAGGTTAAACTACCCAAAAAACAAAAATTAAAAAAATGTACCTGGAGATTGGCCAAAGTGCACTTGTGCACCAAATTTCATTAAAAAAACGGAAGTTAAGTGTGTTCGGAATCAAACAGACTGACAGACTTACAGACAGACAGGCTAGTCAGGCTTATGGACAGAAAGATAGAGAGACATCAGTCCGAAGGCCATTTTTATTTTAGGGAGCCTCAAAACGGTTATATCTACTCTCAAATAAAATTAGGAAATTTTTGTCGAAAACAATACTTTCTCCATATACTATGAGTAGAAAGTAAATGTGATGAGCTTAGCTATATTTTACTTTTAATTATTTAATATTATTAACAGTTTTAATAATATTAGTTAGTTATTAGGATTTAATATGTGTGTTAACAGTACAATAGCATTAGCTTTGTTTTGAAGTTTTATATTGTTTCATCACTGATAAGGAACTCATTTTTTCAGCGTTCCAAAATTATTTGTCCCTTTTCCCTACGATAATATTTATTTTCTGAGTAAGGACAATCATTGTATGAATATTATTATATTATTAATAAAATAATATTATTAATATTATTATTATGAATATCATTGTATGATTGACTGGGACGGTGGCGACGTCCTGTAATCCAGCTACTTGGAGGTCACGTATTGTGGATAGTTGTGAGAGATGGTCGGTGGGTGTAGTGTTCTCTTGTGTGGATTAACGTCCGCACTATTGAATACTGCGTTAATCCGCAAAGACCATCCTTATAATTAGACCAATTCGTCATTCAGAGGCCGTGGTTCGGATTCCACGTTAAACTGTAGGTCCATTAGTTGCCATCGGCTGTTGGGCTATTAATTAACAGTCCTGTCTAAGGAACATGTCAGCCTTAGTCAGTAACAAGACTACAAGATCGCGCCACAATCATCCTACATTCATTTCTCATTCATACTTGGCTTAAAATACCTACCTGGGTAGGTCGCCATTTCAGTTAAAAGTATTAAAGTATTAAAAGTATTAGGTAGTTATATATGTTTGATATGTGTTAATTCTTCGGTTTAGACTCATAAACTTACCTTTATGAAAAACTATGTGATAGATAGGAAACTAAAATTTTGTATGTAAATTACATAAAAATATTGGAGCATGCGTGTTGTCTAGTTCCAGATATTTTAGATTCAATCGTTCTTGCCTGAATTCTTTTCGGAAAAAGGATAATAATTAAAACTAAGACATGTAATATTGGTGAAAAAATGTTCAAGAAATTACAGTCATAGATAATTTTATAAGCTCAGGTTCTATTATTTCGAACCCATTAAAATATCACATTTCTTTTACTTCCAAATTCGTTGGTATTTCAGAATATACGCAAGTACACAATAATTAATTGTAAATCTGAGATACACGTTAATCATAAAGGGAAGTTTTAAGTATCTCGGGGTAGGGTGTATAGTGCATCAAATATATATGTAAAGAGAAATTGCTGTTTAAAATGACAAATAGCACTTTCTAAAGTGTAGTTTAAAGAACTTTGTTTGAAGGCTTTTGAACTTTTCACATTACATGAACATAGAGGAGCACAAATACAAGTGTTTGTGTTGCTACTGAACGTGATGTCCAATACTGCTTTTTTACTGGTTTTATATAACAATTAGGATTTAATCGTGTTCTCTTAAATAAAAGAAAGGAGCACTTTATTTCTAAATTTCTGACTAAACTTTTAAACAAAAAACTGCTGTTAATAAAACTATTAAAGTATTTTTTGTATTTTGAAGAGGTCGGCATTAATCATAAAATACGTTTCGTTAATTTAAAACTTTCAAGAACTCTTTTACGTTACACATAATCTATACAATTAACTTTTGAAATGGTGACTTTTCAAAGTAAATATTTCAAGCCAAGGAAGATGATTGTGGCATGTTGTAGTCTTGTTACTGACTAAGGCTGTCATGTTTAAGATTGATAGTCCAAGAGCCGATGACATCAAAGGGACGTTAATCCACACCACGGGATGTCACATCCACCGACCACCGCTCATAACTATCCACAACTCGTGACCTCCAAGTAGTTGGATCTCAGAAAATGCTACCCTCCCAATCTAATAGTTCTTAAGCAAGGTAATAGAACAAATGTTGTATTCCTCAAATAAAATTTAAATTTGTTTTTGAATGTACTGTACTCTTTTTTAAATATCTATCACTAATACATATGTATAATTATGATTAATTAAAAATAAGTAATATTTTAAAACTTAAAAGTACATTTATTTAAACCATAATACATTTTTTATATAAGTAAAAGGATTTTTTAGTGCAAAGATGCTGTAAGTCAAAAATATTACCAGCTTTATCATCCAGAATTTAACTATATTTTCAAAATATTATCTAATTATATATATATTATGTCAAAAGCATATTACTTTTAATTAAAAACTCTAATCGAAAGTTCCAAAGTTCCAATGTTTGGGTTATAATAAATAACTAACCACCGCAAAAATTTTATTTGCGATTACAAAATGACTTTTACTTCTAATTTATTCTTCACTTTCAGAGCTATGTTTTCTAGCTTCCTAAAATTTGAGGTTAACTATCGAAAAAATAAACAACATTTAACACGATTTTCCTTTGAGGGCAGCCCTATCATCTACTGATATCACTAAATCCTCATCTACTTGCATGGTAATACGTCTAGATACGCGTTTGGCTTGATTATAAGTTACACTCCTATTCTCTTCAAATCGTTAAATCTTGCAGACTCGTTTTTAAAAATCTCAGTATCTTGACCTATCTGTCCCTGTACATTCTTAAAATATTAACTTATGTTAATAAAAACATAAATGATTTCCTTAACATGGTTATCAAACAAGAAGCAAATATTTTTTAAACTATCCAATACACAGAATCTCAGTAATAGAAAAAGGTCCATTTTATACATGTTTGAAATCTTATAATAAAATTCCAAATTCATTTAAATCTGTCAGCTTCACCGATCCCAATCTAAGAATTCGGATATTCTCTTAAAGAAGTGCTACAATTCCCCAACTTATTTTCTGTCTTACCAATGTTTTGAGATTCAAAATACCAGAGCAGTAATTTAGACCTTTTTAATCTGCCTATAATTTTTATTTTTTTTAATATTTTTTGTATTTTACTAGGTTCTTTTACTTTTACTTTGTGGAATAAAATTAATTGTAGACTAGAATATACTCTAATGACCAGACACCATTTACAACTTATATAGCAACTCAGTAATGTTCTCTTTGTGTCAATAAATAGTTTAATTTCAAATCATCGATATGACAATTTGGGATAGATAATTTACAAGGCTCAACTAGCTTATGCTCATCCTACATACATTTACTATGACAAAATATATAAAAATATCTAAACCCGTAACCAAATAAATAAAAAGAAATCTACTATAACAGCTGATTATTTGTTTCTCTAAAATCATTGAACATTGACCACATGTTCAGTAAAACTTGGAAATTTGTTTTCAATATTTTGAGAAAAATACTGGAATTTTGAGAGATAATTGTTTTATCTCAATACAGCGTGGGTTATTTTGAAGAAAACAGGTTACATAAAGATGAATATACAAACAGATATACATACAGGCAATAAATTAAGATAAGTTTTTAGACCAACCCAGATTTACTTGGACTATAAAACGTAAAAATAACCCAAAATATGATAGCAATGCTACAAAATTATTTTTACTCGAAATAAATTACAGCACACTAATGTTATTATAAACTAGCAGTATGGGTTGTATGGTTCAGTGATAGGAAACAAGATACTAATTATCGTAACCTAATATAAGCTTGAAATCTTAAAAAAAATAAAAAGCAAAAAGGATCTTAGCTTAATTATTTTGCATTAATTTACAGTTAGGCTCTGAAATTTTTATCACTAATAACATTTGGTTTAGGTTAAAATTCATTGTAGCACAGTTTTGAAATAGGTTTAAAATCAATGGACAATGTAAACAAATTAATATTCATGTCAGCTACCAAACTTATGGCTATTTTTCCTATTAAAACACTTTTATAGATCACATGTTCTGTAAAACTTAAAATTAACTGTCTAACATTGCTCAAAGCTAGGGTTTTGGGCGCTCATTATTTTATGTTCATAATGCGTGAACCAGTTTAAAATAAATAACAACCTTTTCAAAAACGGACGGAGTATTGAATAAAGTTTAAACTAACTAACACGTAATAAATTTTAGAATAAGTAAAAGTTTCACAACTGGGGGTTCTCTCGTTTTCACGGAAAGCTGTTACAGATAACAGACAGAGAATTGAGATAAAACTTATGTCGGCTGTTATAGCGTATATATGTAAACCTAACCAAAAATATCACAGTTCCAATCAATGCACAGACAAAACTCTAATTTTATTTATATAGATGAAAATAACTTAAAGAAAAACACAGAACAGCAGTAATTAAAAAAAATACTGCACAGATTGCGTGTCGGGAAATGTCGTTTGGCGTTAAGGGAATCAAGGATAGAGCTGGTTTTATAATGGATTTTGAATTCACAAATTTGTATTAGTTTTGTTTGACAGCAAAAAGTTTTAATCATCATCCATCCATCAAAAAGTGACAATAATCCATCGATCATTCTCTGGCTTGATTTAAGTGTACTACAACTACCACAGGTAAGGTACATCTAATTTTATTCTCATTCCTTCTTATTTAAGTGCACAATAAGCCTTGTTCACAAAAGCTAAATTACTCACCCCTAAAATTACATGGTTCCAAACAATGTACTGACAAAAATCTAATTTTATTTATATGCTTGAGAATAACAATTAACAGTAGTAATTGTAAATACTGCACAGCCTGCATGTCGGGAAATTCCGTTTGACGTCATGGAAAATGAGTATACAGCTGGCGGTCTATTTTTTTTTAATAAAGAAGTTTGTATTAGTTTTGTTCAACAGTAAAAAGTTTTAATAATTATCTATCCATCAAAATGCCACCGTCCATCAGAAGTCAGAAGTGGTTTAAGTCACTACAACTGCCACAGGTAAGGTATATCTAATTTTATTCTCATTCCTTCTTATTTAATTACACACCCCCAAATATGAAACAGCCAACAGTTATAATACTGCAGCGGCTGATGCAATGTCAATAACAATAATTATCGTCTAGAAGGGTTAATTCAAGTTACTAATTTCCTATTTGAACATCCTCTTTCAATGTAAGTCTAAACATAAAATTTCTCGCACCTGTGACATTTACATTTTCGTAGTGAGAACTTATAATTTACCCGTACTAAACAACCTTTCCCAGACGATTTTCATGCTAAATCTAGCGAAAACACCCACTAATGCATAGAAATTTATCTAAAACTATTTTTCAACTTTATCTTCCCAACATATTATGAACTTTACCGTCAGACTAAGATAAAGATTCGTTCGAAAAAAACTATTTTATATCCGTTTGGACTTTTTTCCATCAAAGAACTTTTGAAGACTAGGAAAACTAAACAGTATTTGTTCATAGATTTTGAAAAATTTATTATACTTTGTTTTTTTGCTTTTTTGTACAGTGGGAATTGGTCTTTTACATTTTGTACAATTACTACTGAAAACTGTATACTTTTTTGTATATTTACTGAAAAAGTATATTTTCTGATTATTCATACTGTGATTTTTTAAGTAAAATTTATGTTTATTAGATTTTTTTAATTTTTATGATACAATCCTCACTTAATAAATTTTTCACAACGTAATAGTTTATTATTGAATTTTCATTTTCGTATACTAATACTGCTGAAATACTTCGTATTTTGTATTTTCTAATTTACTAATATTTCCTAATTCATACAAATTGTTTCCATACACTGACCAACTGTGGGATTTTCCCGTAAAAATCTTTGGAATTATTAAGTACATAAACTTTGATTCTATTATATGTTTATAGATGAAAATATATTTTAGCTCTTCCAATTAATAAAGTATTAAAGCATGTGTCACAAAACCGTTCAAAAATGTAAGAAATCTATTACCCAAGTAACATTATCTGTCTTGAACTCGTAGTAAATTCCTCTCTTTTTTAAATAAACTAAATCAATTTCGTTTATTTATTATTAGTCACAGGAAATATTTATCATTTTACAGTACTTTCACGATGCAATACAATGGAAAAGAACCGCGTACATCATAAATATGCGTGGAGGGAGTTCTTATTGAAGTACGTAAAACAATTATTTAAATTACTTTAATTAAAAAACATTAAGTATTAATACGTTAAAGAAACATAATTTTAAAAAATAAAGGTAGTCATTAATTAATATTTAAAAGTAGATGTACAAAATTCAAACAAACAGCCAAAAATTAAGAAGAGGAATGTTGTTGAAATTAACAAAATAACATAATATTTGCTGTTTGTATAGTTAATTGTACGAAAAAATGTATGAAAATTTTATATTGTAAAAAGTACTACTATGTGGCATTTCTGGCTTATCATTGGTCGTCATCAAGTATTTCGACGTCTAAACTGGAGGTTTCAATTATTTATATAAAAATTATCATAAATCTCAATCATAATTCGTTATAAACAATCAATTTATAACATTTTGACATGGATATGTCTTAGTTCTGGTGGGGTGTTGGTGATTTTTAGATGGAAAATATACAACAGGTTTCCGTAGAAACTACTAGAGCTATTGTATAGAATTTTTAATATAAAAGAATAAGAACAGCTGTTTGAATGTACTGAAAACATTCCCTTTAGACATATCCATGATCTAACCTATTTCCCACAGGGAAGTAAATACAATTTTTTTTAAATCTAGTCAACCTTCAATCAAATCTGTAAAGTTAGTGAAGATGGTGGGTTGGCGGTGTCATATGAACCTGCAACGATTATCTTAAAACGATTGAGCAAAGCCTGATACTTTTATTAAGTCAACTTACTTATATTGAGTTACAAGTTTGTGCTCATCTTCGTGTATTTAACTGATAATAATCTGTTTAACTGAAACCCCTCCATTGTTTTCATTGTAAAAATCCTAAAACTATTTTATTTCCTTTGAATAAATAAATATTTGTACATAATTTTTATTTGATGTAATTAACCTTTTTACGCACAACTTATAAAACTCTAAATAATTTTATCATTATTTCAGCAAACCTGCGTACTCTTTTTTATGGGTTACAAGTACACCAAAACAATTATTTATTTATTCACTATTACTAATAATTTTGTGTTTAGTACAGTTTACAGCTTAGTTACTCTCCACGATTTTTGAGCCCCTAAATGATTTCATAGTAATCCTACATTTTATTTTTTCTTAGGGATTGTTGAATTTGAATGCGGCACAGCTTCCATATTGCCCTCAATTTATCTTGAGCCCCTAAATAATTTGATTCATTTCATAGCAAACCTGCATACTCATTTCCAATATTTTTAAGGTACGTAACTCACTGAGAAGTTTTATTTGTATCGTAGCAAATATAGTTTAAAGGGACTTGAAGAGTCCATAAGTTCAATAGTAAATAAGGAAAGCTTTATGCCCCATTTTCTAAGAAGCTGCAAAAGATACAATTTTCCCATTTTTATCATTTATTTAATAGTATTTGATAGACCTTCTGATCAACTTTTATGTCTTTATTGCATAAATAAAAATGTTGTGATTTTTTTACTAAACCCTTGTAAAAAATGACGATTATTTTACTTATTTATTGTTATAATTCAGTTTAATGCCAAAAAACAGCTTCATCATATATTGTAGTAATCATTGGCATCTACTATATTTACTTTACACAGTAACAACTTTAGCTTGATATACTAAATACTTTTTCGAGAAAACGGGTCATTTATACGAAAAAATACTTTTTTTCTGCAAACCGCAAAATCAGACCAGTTCTATATAATGTTATAATGAATAACCTAATGAGAGTACAGAGGTAACTTAAAAAAATATTTTAGTATGTTGGAGTAAGTTTTTTTTCTAAAATTTTATATTTTATTGTTCATAAAATACTAAAAAAATTAGAATAAAAATTAAAATCACCTAAAATTGTTATGTCTTTAGGTTCCCTTAGGGAATACAAATGTCGCGGAGTACGCAGGTCTGCTGCTACGTGTTTTGCTCGACACTCACGTGGATGGAGCGTAGTCAGGACAGCGGGCGACGGGACGACCTCAACGGCACGGACGTACTGACGCGGTCGGGGGTGTCTTATAGCGCCTCGGCGCGCGCCTACCCCTAGCACCTCACCCCCACCATGACACCGTGGGCGCCCCGTGGGCACCAACGTCATCCGGACAAACGGGCCATGAATGGGAATGACCGTGTGTACCACGACCTTGCTAGGTCCATTTGCTACCTGATGAGGTCGAAAACAAAATTCTGTGACAAGGAAATTTCAAGGGAAGCTGCGGTGGTGATGTAAACCATTATTTACAAAAGTAGGATTTCTAATTTTTTTGACGTATACAGGAAAAACCATGTCCATGAAAAACATTTCAGGACATCAGTGAGTGATTAGGTACATTAAAAATAAGAAAAAAGTTCCAATGGAGGTATGGTCCAATACGCATATTTTCTCAAATATCCGCCATTTTGTATTTTTAATAAAATATTTTTATTTCAAACATTTTAACTGACTATTTTCAAACTAATAGTACTCTACTAGTGTAAAAAACACTTGTAAAAAATCACTTCCGCGACCAATCCAACGGTCATGAAGGTTGTCATTTAGTAATTGCTTGACATGATTTGCGAAATGAGGTGGATCACCATCTTGTTGGAGGATTGCTTGATTCATTTCTGGTAACGTCAAATGGGGCAAGACATGTTCATTTAAAAATCGCGCATACCTATTCCCAGTCATAATAACAAATGAAAGTAGTTTTTATAGGAAGCAAATTGGTAAAATTTTCAATATTCCGCCATTTTCTTTCTACAAAGGTTAGGGAGCTTAAATTTTCCCACCCATTGAATATTTTTAGAACCTACTTTGTAAACTGTGTAAAATTGAAAAAAGTTCGGTGCATGAATGGGTGCTTAATATAAAATTAAACTTTTAAACCTCTTCGTGGGACACTGTGTATGTAATATACCAGCATAACACGTCTACACACGCATTAGAATTTTTCTACTAAGACATAAGTTTCATTTTTTTAACAATTTCGTTTGTTCAAAACAGCGTACATATTAAATTCCAAGACTACGGTCTTCAAAGGTTTTATTATTCGGACATTGAAAAATATAAAAAAATTAAGTGCGTTAAAATAAAAAATATATGTTTTTTTAGGTTGAAACTAATTTATCTATGAAATATTGCTACAATAACTAATAGACAAGAAATTATAAAATATATATTTTTTCTGATTTTATTCGTCAATTCTTGTTTAAAACAAGTTTTGTTTTTAAGAGTTTAAAAGGGCGATCAGCACCTCTATACCAATTTTCAGCCAATTATGTTAAGTGCTTCGAATGTGTAAAGAAACAATTTTAAACATTCACATTTTTCTTAGTATTATAGGATGATTTCTATAGTGTTTACTTTCTCCCCTAAACCCTGGTTTAAGGAGACAACAGTACTGTTTCATCCATTTTTTTCATTGAAAATATACGGTTTACGCTCCCAACACTCAAAAATTTATTTTCAAACGGATATATTTCTGGTTATGCTTTGGAACCCCTTAACCACATATGGTCCGATTTTATGAAATCTTATGTGAGGGTAGATTTACTAGTAGCTTCGGACGTTTTTATTTTGACAAGGATATACCTAACCTCCGGGGGGGGAGGAGTTAGCAATTTGCGGTACACAAAATTGATACGGAGGTGGCGTCATGCGGTTGTAAGAACAGCTGTTTAGAGGAACTGAAAACATTTCCTCTAGACATATTCATGATCTACCTTATTTCCCGCAGGGAAGAATACTGTACATTTTCCACCAAATCCCTTAAAGAACTACCTAATTTTTAACGGTTAACAACAGGCGTGTGTGCGTAAAAAAGACGGTTCAAAATTTATTAGACTTTAATTTTAAAATACTAGATATCTATAGAAATTAAATCAATAATATAATAACTTAAAATAATGACAAGTTTTAAAAATCTGTCCATAAACATGAATTATTATTTGCTATTCTCCATAGATTAACATGGGAAAGAGTGTGCAGGTTTGCTGCTGTGAGGAACACTGAAATACATTTTACAAAATAATTTTTATTTAACAATACCAACTTTCATCAACCTGTCCATAAATAAAGGAGTTTGCCTAATCTCCATATGATTAACATGGGAAAAGAGTATGCAGGTTTGCTGCCATGATAAACACATAAACTATGATTTTTAAGCATAAATGGATAGTCTCAAATGAAGCTAAATATCAAGTTTTATCCAAAAATATTCATTAATATGGAAATATTAATTTTTCCCCATCCTCCAAAAGATTAACATTGGAGCCCCACAATACAACGTACTGTGTTTAGATTTTTTAATATCTCGGTAACCGTTGGAGATAGAGAAAAACTTTAAGGAACTTAATTGTGTAGTTTTTTAAGCTGATTCTAATGGTGAAATATAAAATTAAAAAATTTTTTAAAAATACATGTGAAAAACGCAAAAAAAAAAAAATTTTGGGGTACAAAACCCCCCAAACTACCGTTTTATTGACCGATATGTTTTACGAACTCGGAGCATTTGTAGGAATACACGTCTCTACCAAATTTGGTCTGATCGGACCATTTTTTACGGAGTTATCGTGTAAAAACACAAATATATATAACAAATTATATTTATATTTATATAAATTTTAACGACTATTGTTTTTGGACTCTCACCTAAAGAAGAAAAAAAACATGTTTTAATTAAAACCTACGGTAATATTTTTCAAAAATGATAATTTTCCAACAAAAACCAATAAAGTGAATTAAACATGTTGTCACTCATGGTTTTCCACTTTTGATGGTAAGTGTTTTAGTCAATTACGGCTAATACATTTCGAAATTAGGCCGCCCACTTAGTACAAGAAAGAAACAAATACCAATCCCCAGACAGAGACCAGATGCGCGTAATTCTATTATACGTTGATTGTGATCGGACCGGAAAACTTACTTACAAGTTGATTACTGAGGGAGAATACTTGTCGATTTCTTTGTTCGTCTCCGTCACGACATACTTTTCATAAGCTAAGGTCAAACACTACAGAAACATGTTTGTATTTACTTCCCTGTGGGAAATAGGCTAGATCATGGATATGACTAAAGGGAATGTTTTAAGTTCATCTAAACAGCTGTTCTTATCTCTATATATAAAATTGAATGTATGTCTGTATGTCCTTTATGCGTTGCCAAACTACTCATCCGATCGCCATGAAATTTTAGGAAGTTGCTCTATATGTGTCCGGGAAGGTTTTAGTGAAAAAAATTTTTCGAAAACCCCATAAGTTTCCATTTTATGGCGTTTTAAATTTCTAATGTTAACCTTATGGAGAGTAAGTTTGTTTACAAATTGTCTACAATGAAAACATTTGATTTCTTAGCTACAGCTGATTGGTTTACTTTCCATTAGCAATACCGTATGCTTTACTATCCAATGCCATCTGAATCATTCATTAATGTTAAACTATGAAGTAAATGTGTACTGTAAAAAATGAACAGCTTTAATCCCCACGTTAATAGTTAACGGTTTTAGGGGATTATGTATTTATATTTTTATTTTCTGTCTGATTAATTAAAGTCATGTGTTTATATGATAATTACAATGTTTATATTATTACGTTTATTATAATAATCAGCTGTTGTATATCTTTCCTATAAAAGCCGTATTACAGTTAGGTTTCGTTTGGGTTTGGATTGGATTTGAAAATTGTGAATTAATCCACTCAGATTTATTTGTTTTATGGGAATGATATTAATATGTTTTGTCGTTTCAGTATTGTTATTCACTATGCCGCGACCCAGAATAACCTTTCACAATGAAGCCGTAATGCTATTGGATTTTAGAACATGGCCAATCTTAAAGTTAACATGTGTTTACTGTGAGGCGTTACGAAGTTCGCCGGGTCAGCTAGTTCTTTTATATTTAAAACTCAATACAGTAGTTCTTGTAGTTTCTATGGAAACCTGTTACATGTTTTCCATCTTAAAAATGATTGTATTTACTTCCCTGTGGGAAATAGGTTAGATCATGGATATGTCTAAAGGGAATATTTAAGTTCATCTAAACAGCTGTTCTTATTCTTTTATATTTAAAACTCAATACAATAGTTCTGGTAGTTTCTATGGAAACCTGTTACATGTTTTCCATCTTAAAAATCACCAACACCCCCTCCCAGAGCTAAGACATATCCATGTCAAAAATTGCTGTATGGATTAAATTAGATTAGATCATTGAAATGGAAACCATACTACAATGTAGGTATTTTAAGCCAAGTATGAATGAGGATTGAGTGTAAGATGTAGTTTTGTTACTGACTAAGGCTTACATGTGCCTTAGACATGACTGTTAATTAATAGCCCAGTAGCCGATGGCAGCTAATGAACCCACAGTTTAACGTGGAATCCGAACCATATGCTTATGACGTTATTCAATGGATCAAGATAAACTAGTTCTATAATGTGACCGTAGACATCAAGTGCGTCGACCCCAGTGTTCATTAAATTAAACCTGTCACGTTTTCCATAAAATTTTAATTTGTTACATAGCTAAAAGCTAAAATGACATTCTTATCAAATATTTAGTTTTTACCAATTTGAATCTACTTATCTTCTAGATAGTCTACAAATATTTTTTTATAGCCGACTGGCTTAAGAAGACATGACCAATTGCGTAAAAGTTGCACACAGAAAACAGGAAACAAAAGAAAATGTAATGTATTTCCTTCCGTTTGGGAAACAGCTTATATCATGTATATGTCTAAAGGGAATGTTTTCACTTCCTCCAAACAGCTGTCCTTATGTTAATATGACGTCAATTCCGTTTCAAATTTTAGTCTGACGAATATCCAATACCCCCCTCAGAGCTAAGACGCTAATACCCCCATGTCAAAATCATATTTATTTCCCTGTGGGGAATAGCAGATCGTCGCTATGTCCGAAGGTAATGTTTTGCAGTTGTTCTAAACAGCTGTTCTCCTAACCATAATACATCACTTCCGTTACACCTTTTGCGTCAGACAAATCGCTAACACACTCGAGAGATTAGACATATCCATTTCGACAGGTATTGGAACCGCTAATATGTACTGCAATGTGTGTCTTGACCCAAGAAATAGTGTAAATTAAGTCTAAAAAATTATAAAAAATGTTGTATGAATTTTATAAATTTAACTAATATTTTACTTCGGTTTGATTAAAATCCCACTCAAGTCAGCCCGATAAGTTCTAGTAAACAGCTGTTTCTAGTGCCTAATATACGCACAGAAATTTCATTATAACATAGCTATTTATACAGCAAGATGGCGTTACAAAAACATTTCCATGGTATATATAGTAAATCCCACAGCAATTTTTAAATGAAGTCTCAGAACAAATGGTCAGCTTTGAAACTCTTTAACAACTAATAAGGTTCATAGGGTACACGATCACTTTGCGTCTAACTTCGTGCTCAGGAACTCGACTTCTACCTGAGTTCAGTGATTTAGATTTATCTTTGTACCAAGTTTGCCACTAAAGGGTTAAACTGCTCCCAAGGTATGAATATATTATCGAGATTTATTCCAAAGCCCAATTTATTTTTCTAAATTAAAAGACATCCATTTGATGGCGTATTTGAGATTTTTTAACACAATTTCCCGCATAAAAATAACAATACCAAACAAAATGTTTATTTATGACATAAACACATGGTTTGTAGAACAGCCGTGTTTAATCCTTCTCATTTGTTATGAATAAAATCTCTTTTCTGATGTTATTCTTAGAATAAATCCTGGACTTTTGAACCCAACTGGCTGGAAGGTTATTAATTAACTAATGATGCTTTCAGGTTTGGATTAAAGATGCTAAAAAGGTCGATGTTAGGAAGTAACGAGAAGTGGGTTTGGACCATTACAAATCAAAACGATAAAAAATATTGTATTTATTTCCCCGTGGGAAATAGGTTATATCATGGATAATATATTTAAAGTTCATCTGAACAGCTGTTCTTATAACCATATAGCACTTCCGATAAACACTTCCACTTCACTTTTTGCGTTCCACAAATCTGCTAACAACCCCCCCTCAGAGCTTAGATATATCCATGTCAAAATGCCGAAATGTGTAGAAAACTACAAAAGCTTTCAGCAAAACTAACGCCCAGCAGAAAAATTATTTGAAAATCGAAAACCTTATTGCAAAACTACAAACAGAGACGATCTTGTTGGCTGAAACATTGAAATAACGGAGAGATTGTATTGACAAAAGCTGCTCCAAAACCTACATATAAGGATTATTTACCTCTCAACTAACATAATCATAAATCATTTTTTAATTGTATTTTATTATTTTGATATAGATGTCTAAGCTCTATGTGGCGTAGCAATTCGCAAGACGCAAAGTGTAAAATAAAAGTCATCATATGGTTATGAGAACAGCTGTTTAGAAGAACTGGAAACATTCCCTTCAAAGATATCCAATTAGAATAGCAATAATTCTTCCAAAATAGATTCTCAGAATTACAAAACTCATTCAATGTAAAACACAAACAAGAGCACGTATTTTGTTGATTAAAGGCTTTATTTCATCAGCGTTTATTTTTATCCATCATCACAGAGAGTCAGGTAGCAAAGATTTTGACTTGTAATTTTACTTTCGTTGTTCTAATATTCAAAAGTATTATCTTTCCATTCGTATGATCTAATAATACTTCAAATGAACTTTTGCAATTTAAAACTGGTTCATTCTCTGCTGGGAACGTTAGGGTCCTACGTTCTGTACATTTGCAGCTTTGAAACTGGCTTGTATTGTACTAGATAATTATCAATTATTAATTATAACTGTAAACTCAAGCTATAAAAAACTTTAATTATCTTCTAAAATATAAAAAATCCATGTTGTGTCAAGAATGTGTGTACCCGTAAAAATAAAGCAATAAGCTGAGGTGCTCACAACAGAAGGCAAACTCTCTGTTAAAGCCGGTATTAAAGTCAAGAAAATTTATAGTTAATTAGTTACTGAAATAACTACCTACCCAGATGGGTATTTTAAGCCTAATATGAATGATAAATGAGTTTAAGATGATTGTGGCGCGATCTTGTAGATCTTACTGAGGCTGACATGTTCATTAGACAGACTTGTTAATTAAAAGCCTACAGTCAATCTAAGGGACCTAAAGTTCGAGGAGTCCAAACCACTGCCTCTGAACTACGAACTGGTCTAATTACAAGAATGGTATTTGCGGACTGACTTAGTATTCAATAGTGCGGACGTTAATCCACACCAGGGAATATCACATCCACTTACCATCGCTCATAACTATCCTCAATTTGTAACCTCCAAGTTGCTGGATTACAGGACACGCCATGATCCGCCGACATATTGTATGTTAGCCTAATTAGAGTGTTGATATCTCACGTAGCTTTGTAATTACCATCTCGTGGAATATTTTCTTTGAATGTCACTCAACAACTATTGTGAACAACCAAAATGATTGAAATGATGGATGGTCATAGGCAAGACCCTAAACCTTAGACCCTAGTACCTAGGGTCTACACTCCTAATCTAGGTAAGTGTAGACCTATGTCCACTTGACTATGACTAAGACCCATGTCTCGGTTTTATGATACATTAAGCTAACCTTGTGTAATTTTACACCCCCTTAAGATGGTGGCGTCATCCTGTAATCCAGCTACTTGGAGGTCACGAATTGTGGATAGTTGTGAGCAATGGTCGGTGGGTGTAGTGTTCTCTTGTGTGGATTAACGTCCGCACTATTGAAAGCTACGTTAATCCGCAAAGACCATCCTCATAATTAGACCAATTCGTAATTCAGAGGTCGTGGTTCGGATTCCACGTTAAACTGTAGGTCCTTTAGTTGCCATAGGCTGTTGGGCTATTAATTAACAGTCCTGTCTAAGGAACATGTCAGCCTTAGTCAGTAACAAGACTAAAAGATCACGCCACAATCATCTTACAATCAACTCTAATTCATACTTGGCTTATAATACCTACCTTGTGGTATGGTCGCCATTTCAATAATCTAATCTAATCTTATCTTATTTTATCTAGCTAATTACAATAATTTAATAGTCTGTTCGTTCAAAACTAAAATTAGGTTTGACCGTACATTTATGCAGTGACTGTATTTGTATTTCCTTACTCATTGCACTCGATATATTTCACACTATATTTTAGGCCAGATGTACAGGCCAGTAAGCAAATCACAAGAGTACAAGTGACTGACCCACCAGTCACAAGTCGTGTGTGTGTGAAACATTCTCTCTCACACACGAGTACCTCGCTTTCTACTTGGCATTCCCCACTTACCGACGTATTATTATATCAAAAACATGGCACCTTAGTCTGAATATAGATTAAAAAGCTACGCTATCGATATCATACTTGTTGTATACTTATATATTAAAGTCAAGATTTATAGTTAATTAGTTACTGAAATAACTACCTACCCAGGTGGGTATTTTAAGCCTAATATGAATGATAAATGAGTTTAAGATGATTGTGGCGCGATCTTGTAGATCTTACTGAGGCTGACATGTTCATTAGATAGATTTGTTAATTAAAAGCCTACAGTCAATCTAAGGGTCCTTAAGTTTGAGGAGTCCAAACCACTACCTCTATATTACGAACTGGCTACGTAACTAACTACAAGAATGGTATTTTCGGACTGACATAGTATTCAATAGTGCGGACGTTAATCCACACCAGGGAATATCACATCCACTTACCATCGCTCATAACTATCCTCAATTTGTAACCTCCAAGTAGCTGGATTACAGGACACGCCATGGTCCGGCAACGTATTGTATGTTAGCCTAATTAGAGTGTTGATATCTCACGTAGCTTTGTAATTACCATCTCGTGGAATATTTTCTTTGAATGTCACTCAACAACTATTGTGAACAACCAAAATGATTGAAATGATGGATGGTCATAGGCTAGACCCAAAACCTTAGACCCTAGTACCTAGGGTCAACACTCTTAACCTAGGTAAGTGTATGTAAGTGTAGGTAAGTGTACCTATGTCCACTTGACTAAGACCCATGTCTCGGTTTTATGATACATTAAGCTAACCTTGTGTAATTTTACACCCCCTTAAGATGGTGGCGTCATCCTGTAATCCAGCTACTTGGAGGTCACGAATTGTGGATAGTTGTGAGCAATGGTCGGTGGGTGTAGTGTTCTCTTGTGTGGATTAACGTCCGCACTATTGAAAGCTACGTTAATCCGCAAAGACCATCCTCATAATTAGACCAATTCGTAATTCAGAGGTCGTGGTTCGGATTCCACGTTAAACTGTAGGTCCCTTAGTTGCCATAGGCTGTTGGGCTATTAATTAACAGTCCTGTCTAAGGAACATGTCAGCCTTAGTCAGTAACAAGACTACAAGATCACGCCACAATCATCTTACAATCAACTCTCATTCATACTTGGCTTATAATATCTACCTTGTGGTATGGTCGCCATTTCAATAATCTAATCTAATCTTATCTTATCTTATCTAGCTAATTACAATAATTTAATAGTCTGTTCGTTCTAAACTAAGATTAGGCTTGACCGTACATTTATGCAGTGACTGTATTTGTATTTCCTTACTCATTGCACTCGATATATTTCACACTATATTTTAGGCCAGATGTACAGGCCAGTAAGCAAATCACAAGAGTACAAGTGACTGACCCACCAGTCACAAGTCGTGTGTGTGAAACAATCTCTCTCACACACGAGTAACTCGCTTTCTACTTGGCTTTCCCACTTACCAACGTATTATTATATCAAAAAACATGGCACCTTAGTCTGACTATTAAATAAACAGCTACGCTATCGATGTCATACTTGTATACTTATATATGATATTCACTTTTTGTTTTAATATTACAAAAAAACTGATTCTTAAGTTTCCTGTAACAAAAAAATCCAACCAGTTGAAACAATTATTGTTGTATTTATTAAATAATACTTGTACTGAAGATTAGATTATTTGAAATGGCGACCATACTACAGGTAGGTATTTTAAGCCAAGTATGAATGAGAGTTGAATGTAAGATGATTGTGACGCGATCTTGTAGTCTTGTTACTGACTAAGGCTGACATGATCCTTAGACACGACTGTTAATTAATAGCCCAACAGCCGATGGTAAATTCTTAAGCCTTTTAAATGAGAATGTTTGTCTTAGAACATTCTATCTCGAACTATATTGGTACGGTGGCGTGTTTTCTGTAAAATTCAGCTACATGGAGGTCACGATTTGTGGTTGGTTATGAACAATACGAACAATGATCAGAGGATACGATATTCCTTAATGTGGATTAGTGCGGATAGTGTGGAGACGGTACTATTAAATACTATGTTCATCCGCAAAGAACATCCTTATAATTAGGCTAATTTATAGTTAAGATACCAATTTTTTTTTTAATTCAACCTTAAACTTAAGTCCCCCTAAGATGCCTTTGACTTTTGGGCTATCAATTAACAGTCCTGTTTAATGAAAAGGTCAGCTTTAGTCAGTAAAATGCAAGTTTCGTAAAACCTGCCCAAGATCTAGTGTATAGATTTTTAAGGTCGCACTACTGGTGCGTCTGACATGCCCTAACGACTATTTTTACCTACTCGGAAATTAAATTTCATGGGTTTTGACCGGGAGTCGAACCTGGGTCTTTGTGGTGGTAGGCCAGAACTCTATCCACTCAGCTATGATGGTCGGTGGGTGTGGTGTTCTCTTGTATGGATTAACGTCCGCACTATTGAATACTGCGTTAATCCGCAAAGACCACCCCTCATAATTAGACCGGTTCGTAATTCAGAGGCCTTGGTTTGGATTTCACGTTAAACCGTATGTCTCCTAGTTGCCATCGGCTGTTGCCCTATTAATTGACAGTCCTGTCTAAGGAACATGTCAGTCAGTAACAAGACTACAAGATCGCGCCACAATCATCCTACATTCAATTCTCATTCATACTTGGCTTAAAATACCTACACTGTAGTATTCAAACTGTAGTAGTAGTACTGTAGTAGTACACTGTTGGTTGCCATTTCAATGATCTAATCTAATCTAATTAAGAAAAACTTTGTTTTGTGTACATATCTATGTTTGACTTTTGTTATTTATATAATATAAAAATGAAATCTGACTCACTCACTGACTTATCACAGTTCCTGAAAAACTACAAGGCTTTGGAGCTTCAAATTTTGTACACAGATTCTATTTAGGGTCTAGTTACACACTAAGAAAGGATTTTTCGAAACTCTAAAAGGTCTCTACCCTGCAGAGGGTCAAAGTTCTCATGTTAACCTTATGGAGAGTAAATTTGTTTACAAATTTTCTACACTCAAAACATTTGATTTCTAAAGCTACAGCTGTTGGTTTACTTTCCATTGGCAATGTGAGTTACTATTTAATGCCTTCTGTATAAATCGTCAATTTAAAACTATGAAGTGAATAAATACTGTACAAAATGAACAGTTTTACTTGTCACGTTGATAGTTCACAGTTTTGGGGGTTTTATGTACCTTTTATTATTTCGTGCCTAATTAAATGTAATATGTTCATAAATGCCATAGTATTGTATATTGATTGATCTAATTTTATTATCTATCTAAATAATAAAACAAAGTCGTGTTAGTTACACCACTCATAACTTGAGAATGGCTCATAACTATACCATGACCCAGAATATCTAAATGTTTCACAACGAAGGCGTAATGTTTTGACTTCAGCACATAGCCAATCTTAAATTTAACACAAATTTACTGTAGGGCGTTACGAAGTTCGCCGGACCAGCTAGTACACTTATAAAATTGTTAATTTGCAAATAACAAAAATCATGTAATCAATTGCTTTACTTTAGATTTCTATTATGGACATATTCCATCACGATTTTAAGTAAAACAAAGTTTCACGACGTTTCGGGATCTGGAATCTGACCCCGTCCTCAGGCGAGCTATTAACTAAAACATACCACGATTGGTACATAAACTGGGCTAAGCCGGTATAAAGCTGAAAACAAAAATAGTTTAAAGCGATCAAAAAAACTTACAAACAATACTATTCACTGATAAGTATGCATACAAGAAACAAAACACGTCCCCTCGTCACAAAGACTCAAAGATAACTCCACACTGAGTTGTCTTTGGGGATTATGTACTTATTGTGTTATGTTTTAGGTACTAGCTCACCTGAGGACGGGGTCAGATTCCAGATCCCGAAACGTCGTGATTTTTTTACATAAAATCGTGATGGTAAATATCCGTAATAAAATGTAAATGGCATAAATACACCATCACAAGTAATGAATTTCAAGAATTGCTTAATGTTTTGTAATTCAGGTGGGTTGCAACGTAATGTTTGTCTGAGTCTGTGGATACACAATTAAACACGTAACCATCCAAGAAGACATCGGTTGTAGTGTTCCGCCCCAATACACAGCAACCCAGCGTGAGTGTAGTGTTGTCGCACGACTACCCGCAAGAAAACTCTCCCTGCAGGGTGCAGAGTTGCTCAACTGGTTACCTGTTTTAATACGCTCTAGTACACTTCAATTTTTTCGACTATTCTGACAACGTGCACGTTGATTTTTGGCATACTTAGACAGAACTTAAAATAGCCCAACAGTCAATGGGTAGGATCTACAGTTTAACGTGGGTCAACCACAATGTTAAAAAATATAAAGTATAAATTTATTACACTTTATAAATTTTTTTAAGTTTATTCCGGGAATAGTGCATCCACCGGCCATCGTTTATAACGCTCCACAATTCGTGACCTCCAAGTAATAGATTGGATTATTGAAATGGTGACCCTACCACAAGCCTAATATGAGAAATGAGGGTAGGATAATTGTGGCGCGATGTAGTCTTGTTACTGACTAAGGCTGGCATGTTCCTTAGACAGGACTGTTAATTAATTAGCCCAACAGCCGATGGCAACTAAGTGACCTGCATTTGACGTGAAATCCAATCCACTGTCACTGAAAATTACGAACTGATGTAATAATTATGAGGATGGTTTTTGTGGATTAACGTAGTATTCAATAGTACGGACGTTAATCCACACAAGAGAACACACTGGCCTAGGCCACCGTGGTTGTTATCGGCAGTCATTAGTGATTAGGATACAGTTAATGTTGATGTAGGAAATGTAAGAGTGAAATGTCATACCATTATAAACTAAAATAACGTAACACACTAGCAAAATGTGCAAGAAGAAGTCCCAGTTAAAATGTAAACTGTTCAGTCACTCGCATAACCTTAAAACCAAACTGTAAACAAAATAAAAAACATAAACAAATGAAAGTGCCTCAATCTTTCGAGTATATTTTCAACTAACAGATATAGTAAACTAATCAGCTGTTGAAAAGAAAATAGTTATATTGTAAACAAATATCTGGTTCCACAGTATGGGATCCTTTTTGGGATTCTTGGGAGAAACCCAATTATTAAGCTACAACAAAATTGATGATCCACAAACCTTATCCATGAAATTTTACTTACGTGTACAACTTTTCATGGTAAATTGTCTAACGGTGTTCGAGCGCATAAACTTCAAACATACAAACATCCTCTTTTATAGAAATACTAGCTGACCCGGCGAACTTCGTAACGCCTAACACTAAAACGTGTTAACTTTCCGATTGGCCATGTTCTGAAGTCGAATAGCATTACGGCTTCGTTGTGAAAAATTAGATATTCTGGGTCGCGGCATAGTTAATAGCAATACTGAAACGATAAGACATATTAATAACATTCCCACAAACCAAATAAATCTGAGTGGATTGATTCACAATTTTTCTAATCCAACCTAAAACCAAACAAAACCTGTAATACGACACAATTAAGTTCCTTAAAGTTTTTCTCTATCTCCAACGGTTACCGAGATATTAAAAAATCTAAACACAGTACGTTGTATTGTGGGCTCCAATGTTAATCTTATGGAGGATAGGGAAAAATTAATATTTCCCATATTAATGAATATTTTTGGATAAAACTTGATATTTAGCTTCATGTGGTTGAGATCTATCCATTTATGCTTAAAAATCATAGTTTATGTGTTTATCATGGCAGCAAACCTGCATACTCTTTTCCCATGTTAATCATATAGGGAATAGCAAACTCCTTTATTTATGGACAGATGTTGATGAAAGTTGGTATAAATGTTAAGATAAAAATTATTTATGGTAGAAATTTCTAATTTCAGTGTTCCTCACAGCTGCAAACCTGCACACTCTTTGCCATGTTAATCTTATGGAGAATAGGCAAATAATTTTCATGTTTATGGACAGATTTTTTTTTAAACTGTCATAAATATTTTTATATATTGATTTAAATTCGCTGGTACATATACTGTATTTTTATAATTGTAAATTCCCAAGTATTTTAACCAAGAATAATGAGGACAATTAGGATGATTGTCCGATCTTGTAGTCTTGTTACTGATAGGCTGACATGTTCCTTAGACAGGACTGTTAATTAATAGCCCAACATGCAATAATGCTACAGTTTAACGTGGAATCCGAACCACGGCCTCTGAATTACAAATTTGTCAAATTATGAGGATGGTCTTTGTGGATTAACAGTATTCAATAGTGCGGACGTTAATCCACACAAGAGAACACCGCATCCACTGACCATCTCTCATAACTATCCACAATTCGTGACCTCTAAGTAGCTGGATTACAGGACGTCGCCACCGTCCCAGTCGAAAAAACCTTGTCCATGAAATTTTATATAAGTGTACCAATTTTCATAGCTAACCATCCAACGGTGTCCGAGTGTATGAACTTCAAACATACAAATATATATACATACATACATACAAACATCCTCTTTTATAGACATAGATAAGATGTATAAATATACAATTTTTACCATCATCTTTGAATAAATGTGCAGCTAATAGTGCAAGATAGTTTTTAAAATCGTTTGTATTTTGTTGCTACCACGTCTTCCTAGCCTTTACAAAACATTTAAGATTCTTAAAATGATATTATTTTCATTCACACAACAATAATTTAAACAATATTTTCCTTCTCATTATACATCCAAACGAAGACTTAGACTTTGCTAACTTGGCTCCAAGACAGTTCCAGTTCCAGTTACAGTTCAAGTTCTAGGTAGACCATTGACCACGTTTCGCGGATGAAAGGTTTCATTAGTAACTTGAACTTCAAGCTGAATTTATAACTCAAAGAGAAATAGAAAATTATCTCTGTCTACCGTTCCTGAGCGTTTGTTTACTTTGATTGCAACACTTCAGGGTTAAAACTCGTTAGATGAAAAAAATAGTTCATAGCTACGTTTGCGTTATCGGATTAATACATTGCTAGCAAACCCAGGGGTGTGCGCTGGTCTATAGTCTGAATACACAAACTTGGCCGATGGACCTTGACTACTAAATCCCCTCCTTCCACGCACATGTGCAATGAATCACATATTGGTGGTACCACTGCATTAATAAACTTTTTAAACGACTCGAAATTTAAATATTTCTGACATTTCTGGAAAGTTCAAATGAAAATAAGAAAAGTGATACCAAACACGATAAAGTTCTCCATATAAATACTGTTTGTTGTGTTAGTTATTTTATCACGTTTATTAATTATTTATTACTCGCACTTAACTACCTTTTGTATTTTGATTCAATTTCAGGTATATTTTGTTATATTGACATGGATATGTCTTAGATCTAGGGGGGTGTTAGTGATTTTTAAGATGGAAAACATGTAACAAGTTTCTATAGAAACTACCAGCAATATATTGTTTTGAATTTTAAATATAAAAGAACAAGAACAGCTGTTTTGATGAACTTGAAACATTCCCTTTAGACATATCCATGATCTAACCTATTTCTTACAGGGAAGTAAATACAAACATTTTTTTATTTTGTTGTGGTTTATTTCAATTAATTGTTTATATAAAATTACCATAAAATATAAACTTTGTTTTGTTAATGCAATAATATTAGTACAAATAATACGAATACATTGATCGTTATTGTTGTTGATTAGGTAACAATCATACATTGTTGTATTCGAGAATACAGTCACACTTTATACTTTACTTATACTTACTTTATACTTTTAACTGAAATGGCAACCTACCCTGGTAGGTATTTTAAGCCAAGTATGAATGAGGAATGAATGTAGGATGATTGTGGCGCGATCTTGTAGTCTTGTTACTGCCTAAGGCTGACATGTTCCTTAGACAGGACTGTTAATTAATAGCCCAACAGCCGATGGCAACTAATGGACCTACAGTTTAACGTGGAATCCGAACCACGACCTCTGAATTACGAATTGGTCTAATTATGAGGATGGTATTTGCGGATTAACGCAGTATTCAATAGTGCGGACGTTAATCCACACAAGAGAACACTACATCCACCGACCATCTGTCACAACTATCCACAATTCGTGACCTCCAAGTAGCTGGATTACAGGATGTCGCCACCATCCCAGTCTAATCATTTAATCATTTGAGTCATTTAATAATAAATGACTCAAAATCACCCTTACTAAGTGTTTTTTTCTTTATGATGAGCTGTATAATAAAAATGAATAATTTATAGTTCAATAGTTTAGTATAAACAGTAGTTATATAGAGAACACTATCGTGTTTGATATCATTTTCCTTATTCTCATTTGAACTATCCGGAAATGATATGAAAAAATGAAATTCAAGTTCGAATAAAAAGTTGATTAATGCAAGTGGCATTACCAATGGGTGACACAGCTGCACGAGGGAGGAAGAGACTTATGACAATCCGGGTCGGTCCGCAGGTAGCCGAGGGTCCATCGGCCAAGTTAGTGTATACAGACTATAGGGGTAGATTAGATTGCGTGATATTGTAGTCTTGTTACTGACTAAGGCTGACATGTTCCTTACAGCCAAACAGCCGGTGGCAACTAAAGGACCTACAGTTAAACGTGGAATCCGAACCTCTGAATTACGAATTGATCTAAATATGAGGATGGTGGAGAATACTACACCCACCAACCATCACTCACAAATATCCACAATAATTGATGGCCTCCAAGTAGCTAGAGGTCACGAGGTAGAGCATAGGACGTTAGGGCCCAAGGTCCCAAGTTCAAAACCCGCCCATTACCGATGGTTTTTCTACACCAAATGTTAATGTTGCAATCCACTAGTTTCAACCTGAAGTATTGTCTAAAGTGGTTCCAGGTGATGGCCTAGACAGTTTTGGCATAAGAAGGTGGGTCAGCAAAAAAAAATAGCACACCCACTTGGATCTATGAACCACATAATAAATAATGATAACAAATTACTTCACTCCTCAGTATTTGCAATACGATTTTTTTTCTTTCATTACAACTTAAAAGTTACTGTTTTAATCAATTGAATGTGACATTATACGGAATAAAACCTTTTTACAAATTTTAGCTTTTGGGTTTAAGTTATAGTTTATAACTTTCCGAATGAAATGATACCTTATTTATAAACCAAAAAAATATCTAACGTAATAAGATTGAGCTTTGAACGAAACTACATACAACTTTTCTCCCAATTTTCGTAAAATAAGCCGTTGAAAAATTATGTTCATAAAAAAAGAAAATTCCTGAGAATTGTAAAAATGAAAATAGAAGATGCTATAAATCAAAATGACTAAGAATCTGGGACCAAAGTTTCTAGTAATTCCTACTAATCTGTTTAAAATTAATTTCCTCGGTCACAAAACATATGTCCCGCTTTCTCAAAAACTATAAAATATTGAGTTATGAATATTTTGGTATTTTGATATAGAGAAGTCAGAGGCGTTTTCTCAATATTTTACTGATGTTTTCAAACCAAATCCTAGCTTGGCTAATGATGAGGAGGAAATACAAGAATTTTTATATTCTCCTCTACAACTTGACCTTCCTTTACAAAAATTTAGACCGCTTGAAATTCAATCCGTAATAAACAAAAGTTTAAATCCTAATAAATCTCCTGGTTACGATTTAATAACAGGGAAGATATTAAAACAACTGCCAAGAAGAGGAGTTATGTTTTTAACCTTTTTATTTAACGCCATGCTTCGTCTGGAGTATGTACCTTCTCAGTTTAAAAGAGCCGTCATCATTCTAATCCCAAAACCTGGTAAACCTCCCCATCATTTGACTTCATACAGACCTATTAGTCTTTTGCCAATTTTGTCCAAATTGTTTGAAAAACTTTTTTATATACGGCTAAGGATGCTGATTGATGAAGATTTTGTGTTTCCAAGCCATCAGTTTGGCTTCAGACAAGGACATGGGACGGTGGAACAAGTTCATCGAGTCACAGACACAATTCGCCAATGTTTGGAAAACAAACAGTTTTGTTCTGGAGCCTTCTTGGATGTTAGCCAAGCTTTTGATAAGGTATGGCACGTTGGCTTATTATATAAAATTAAAAAACTTCTCCCTCATTCTGTTTTTCTTCTATTGCGATCTTACCTCACAGATAGGACTTTTCAAATAAAATATCAAGACGTTGTATCAGAGAGACAGAGGATAGAATCAGGAATTCCTCAAGGAAGTGTTCTTGGACCTTTTTTGTACATTTTATACACAGCGGACATGCCAGAAGATGAGAACACTCAAATTTCTACTTTTGCGGATGACACAGCTATTTTAGCCATTCACTCAGATCCTGTACAGGCCTCGTTAAATTTACAAGAGAGTCTTAATAACATTTCAAATTGGTTTAGAACATGGAGAATCAAAATTAATGAAGAAAAATCATCACACATTACATTCACACTTAATCGAAATTCTTGTCCCCCTGTTATATTAAACAATACACAAATCCCTCACGCTACAGAAGTAAAGTATTTAGGCTTACATTTAGACAGCAAACTGACGTGGAAAACACATATTTGGACGAAGAGACAACAACTAAATTTAAAAACAATGAAACTAAATTGGCTTCTTGGACGTAAATCAAAACTTACCATGAACAACAAATTATTGATATATAAATCTATTTTGAAACCAATTTGGACATATGGTGTACAGCTATGGGGGTCTGCATGTAGTCTGCATGTAAATCTAATATTAATATTATGCAAAGATACCAATCCAAAATTTTAAGAAAAATCGTCAATGCCCCCTGGTTTGTTTCAAACAAAACCCTACACAAAGACCTTCAAATCCCAACTATTGAAGAAGAAATAGCCAAAATTAGTAAGAAGTACATTGAAAAACTAGAAAATCATCCAAATTATCTTGCTGTTAACTTGCTAGACAATGCTAATTTCACCTATAGATTGAAAAGACGTTCCATCTTGCCGCTTGGACTTCCGACATGAAGCATATTCAAATCAAGTTAATTGTTCTGTTATAAATAGACTAACGTTTTTTACTGCCAGCAGTGGCAGGCACTAGAAAAGAAAATTCACGTTAATGTTCATTTTGTTCTTGTATAATATTTACTTATTGTTTTGTATTTAAAAACAGATTGTAAATAAAACATTCAGTTAAAAAAAATTTTTATATTGATAAAATATTATTCTATAGCTTGTACATCTGTATCTCCACGCCACTATACCACACATTTGCAAGCCAAATTGGGATTGCTCATGGTCGGGATTCGAACCCTAGCACTTCCGAATGGCTAGAACGTTACGCTCGTCAGCGTAGCGCGTTAGCCACCACGGCCATCCAGTGCCTAGGAAAAGAAAGCGCTTATTTGGCTATAAAAGCATACTCTAGCGGCAAAGTAACGAACTCAAGCGTCAGAATAGGGAACTACAGAGTAGTTGCATGTATTAGCTCGCAGATGGCAGCACCGTGACAGTAATTTTTGACTTCTATAGCGCTATACAATTGCACCTCGCTGACATCTCACAGTGAGATGTTAGCACCTGGAGGGTTAAAACGCCACACTGCAGGCTTTTTAGTATTTCTAAGATAACAGTAACGGATGCAGGACACTGGCGAGAATAAAGTGAATTTCATAGAACCAATAATATTTCTATTATAGTAATCGAATAGTAATATTCCAGACGTGGATCAGGCGTTGACGTAGCATAATAAGAGTGGGCATAATGAACTAAAGTTACTCCCAACAATGAGCAATCCCAATTTGACTTGCAAATGTGTGGTACAGAGCAGGGGGCTACCTAAAATAGACAGTCACCGGCTTGGGTGGACGTTGACGACATTTGTAGGCTTAATTGGGATTGCAGTGGAAACCTGTTCTGCTCCTTTCAAGATACGGTTGTGGTTAAGGGGGGCATGTTTTTGTTTGTTTGGTATTGAGTAGTTTTTAAATGCATAAATAACAAAAAATTCATAGCACTAAAAGGGTTAAGGTATAAAATCCTGGGAGCTCTCTCTTATATAATGGCAGAGTAATATTAATTGTATGGCAAGTATATAACGTACATCTATACAGGGTGTTCATTAAAGTCAGGGATAATTTTCATAATATGGCTTTACTCATCAAAGTAAACAAAAAATCTATAATATTATAAAGAAGAGGTGGTTTCTGTATGTGTGTTTGTGGGTTTGTGTGTTTGTGGGTTTGTTGTGGCAAGTGAACGCAAAAAATACTGAACCAAACAGTTTGAAATTTTACACAAAGACAGATCTTAAACTCATGCAACACATAGGCATACTCATTTCCTTAAAATCCTCTCGGGCTACGCCCTGTGAACGTCCTAAGTTTCAATGTTTACATTTATAGAAAATGAAAACATAAAATTACTTGAATGTCAACAGCTGTGAACACTAAAATTTGACAGTTCGAGAAGCAGAAGACATGGTTGCTGTAAATACCCTGGGATTCAATGTTTACAGTTTTTAATGTCAACATCCGTTTACTTTACATTTTGACAGTTCGGTAAGAAAAAGAAATAAAGTTAATTTTTACACATAAACTGCTGGATCGAAATTAGTGAATTATTAGTTCGAAATAGTGGAATGGTAGATTTTTAATTTTCTCCCGATGCCTGCCTCTATTACGTTAATGCTTATCCTCTCCCAATATTTGACATATGTTACTTTGTCATGTTTAGATATATACTTAGACACGTGTTTCCTCATTTTGTAAACAATAAAGAATTAATTATCAATAACTTAAATGTATCTGTAGAGCCTACACCTCTCAGCCTTTTTTACCCGTGCGAAGAACGGGTACTTTGGCTAGTATCCTATAAACATATGTCGAAAAATATTCCGTATAGCCGCTAGCCGCCATTTTGTATTTGTTGCTGTTTCAAGAGGGCAAAGTGTATTGATGAGGAATCACTCAAACACCTCAGAAGAAAAGTGGTCAGTAGGAACAATCGAAAGACCGCTTGGGAACGTGATGTACCTTATTAAATAAATCAGAAGATGGACGGTTATTAAGAAGCATTGCGACCAACTAAGAGCAGCTCAATAGGGGGAGGATTGTCATATGGCTAAATAATCAGCTGATTATTATTGTTATTCAATATTATTGTTTACATTTTTCTTGGAAGTTAGTTTATTTGTAGAATAAAGAATTATCAATTAATTTATGTGTATATATGTTTATAAAGACATATCAGTTGCGAAAACCGTTATATCTCAAGAACTATTTAAGCTACCGAAACCAAACTTTACACAAAGAGAAAAATATTCTTAAAGTATCATTTAGTTTGCTTTTATATTTTCAAAATGACGGTGGTTAAAATACTTTAATTTAAATAACAACAAAACCATTAACTTTATAAAACTTTTACAGGATATAAAAAGGCGGATTTTGTTCAACAAAGAAAATCATTATATTTTAAATTACAATCTTTTTATATCTTGTAAAAATGTTATAGGGTTAATTTAAATTAAAAGATTTTATCCACCGCCATTTTGAAAATATAAAAGAAAACTAAATGATACTTTGAGAATATTTTTCTCTTTGTCCTATAAATATGTGTGCAAAGTTTGGTTTCTGCAGCTTAAATAGTTCTTGAGCTGTAAAATTTTGTGTAAAAACTACAAAATGTCGGTTAGCGGCTAAACGAAGGATTTTTCGACATATGCTTATTAGAAATTATTTGTTTATTTTGATGATTACTATCATCCCTCAAAGTTTTTCCCCGACTTTAATGAACACCCTGTATATCTTTTGTCTACAAAAATTTTAAATATGCATATGTGCGGGCTGCCGAACTGTAACCTGTGTGGGAAGTCTGTGATTAACTCATTTAGATCTTTAATTCTCAATTAGTCTCTTTTACAATAGAATACAATACAATAGAAACTTTTAAATAATTTTGGAAACTATAGAATACAAGCAATTAATTAGCTTTATGGGTGATTGGAATTCCAAACCGAAAGTGTTAAATACCTAGGTGATACCAATAGGTATCGAGTATTATATGGGTAATTAAATACCATAGGTATTGTACCCACAATGAACCTTTAGTGTTTAATATATTTAACCTTATAAAAGTGTTAGAAAATTATTGTAGAAGTTATTATACGAGTAAGTGACAAAAGTATAGGAAAAGATAGTACCATAAAATTTTAGTTTTAGAAGAATTATAAAAGTTATTATAAAGTTATTATTAAAGAATTATAAAGACCGAAAATTTGAGTTATGTTACAAATTTCAGTTGAATATAAGTAATTAAAAAGAAGCTACGATTTTAATAATAGCAAATTAAGGTATTTTAAAACTTAAGACTAAAATAAAACTAAACTCAAATTCACAACATGTTTTGTTCACTTGTGGAAAAACCAAACAAAAAATGACGATCAACTGAACATGAACAACAATACCTAATAATTGAAAAATACATTTACAATGGAAGCTTGAGAGTCAAAGCCAGAACATATTCCCATAGGAACCCTGACCCTAGCAAGCTATTTTACTCTGATGAGTTTTCTCCCAATGAATAAGTTTAAATTGGACTTTGGGTAATTTTGTTTCCACATTTCCAAATCTAAAAACATCCCTTACCCAAAGGATTTATTATAACTTTATATTACACGAAAATAGAAATTATTATGCCAGATAACCATAATTCCAAGAATTTCCTCTTTTTAGAATTTATAGAATAGTATTATTTCTCATTAAGATTTAAGCGGAATTTTTTCTTTCTTTAG
This sequence comes from Nephotettix cincticeps, assembly GCA_023375725.1. Classification (NCBI taxonomy): domain Eukaryota; kingdom Metazoa; phylum Arthropoda; class Insecta; order Hemiptera; family Cicadellidae; genus Nephotettix; species Nephotettix cincticeps. The sequence goes on from CM041788.1 coordinate 54,364,688, forward strand.
GTGCCCAGATACCAAAAACAAAGTCGTTAAAATTTTATATATATACTATAAATATATAGTAAAAATTGTTTTTGGTGTCTTTGAACACGATAACTCTCGTAAAAATGGTGATCGTGACCATTTGTAGAGACGTGTTTAAATGTCGAGTTCGTCCAGACATATCGGACAATACTAGTTTTGTACCCCAAAATTTTTTCGTTTTTTACATGTAATTTTAAAATTTCTGATTTTATTTCACCATTAAATCAGCTTAAAAAACTACACAATTAGTTCCTTAAAGTTACTCTATAAGTTACCGAGATATAAAAAAATCTACACAGTACGTTGTATTTTGAGCTCCAATGTTAATCTTATGGAGGATTAGGAAAAATTAATTTTTCACTATTATCTAATATTTTTGGATGAAACTTGATATTTAGCTTCATATTGAGATCCAAAATGGCTAAAAAAATTTTGTTTTTATTAGGCAGCAAACCTGCATACTCTTTTCCCATGTTAATCAATGGAGATTAGGCAAACTCCTTTATTTATGGACAGATGTTGATGAAAGTTGGTATAAATGTTAAAAATAAAATTTTTGATGGTTTAAATGGCTACTTTCAGTGTTCCTCACAGCAGCAAATCTACTACACACTCTATTTTAATCTTATGGAGAATAGGAAAATAATTCTCAAGTTTATTAAATTTACAAACTTGTCATATATTATTATTATTAAATATTATTGATTTAACGCCAGATACCAGGTCTTGCGACGAATCTTTTAATATTAGAGTAATTTTTAAATAGTTTGTGCGTTTTATGCTGAATTATTTTAATGGGGTGGTAATTAAACTATCCTTTTGCAGGAAGTGCACACTCTGTTGCACCAAAAAAAGGCATAATAATTTGATTTTTTCCAAAGTTTCGTAAAAAACTGAACGACTTCCGTGTGGGAAATCCCTGCGATAATGGATATGACTTAACATTTATGACGCATCTTCATGTCCATTTTCTGTCGTTTTCACTCGACGTGAAGCCCAAACTTCCCTCATGTGTGTGCTGGGTTCACGGAACAAAAAAAACATGAACCCAGCACACGACCATACACAATAACAAAAATGGAACAAAAAAGAAAAACTTTTTTGGTATTGTGTTTCTTTCGGTTGCTTTTTCCTCTTGTTCACCCAGTCTGTCTTAATTCTCAGGCTGTGTTCTTGTCATATTTGTTCAGTCAATTGTTCTCAATTTGTTGTTTTGTAGTCAGAAGAACTAGTCAGAAAAAGCTACAATAGTCATTGTAGCTTTTTCTTCCTGAGGAGTGTTCTAGTTTGTGTTTTTTGTATTATGTGTTTTTTTTCATATCGTCTCTCACTTCGTTCATCCACTTGTTTTTTCCTTGTGTTAACCCAGTCGAAAATCTGCCTTGTTAATCTGTGTGGTTACATTCCGTTTAGGTGTTCGTTGATTTGTAGTCTTCGTTTTCTCATCTAGTTTGTCTCTGTGTGTTCGTATAGTTCCCCAGCCGGCCTCTACAGTCCAAACCTCGCCCCTTTGTGTTGCCTCAAATATTTTCCTGAATATCTTCTGATGATAATTATGATTATTATTATTATTACACAATACCAAACATATGACTGACATAAACAAAAACGTTTTTATTTACTTCCCTGTAGGAAATAGGTTAGCTCATAGATATGTCTAAAGGGAATGTTTTCAGTTTATCTAAACAGCTGTTTTTTTAAATTTTGGTCTTAAAAATTGCTAACATCCCCCCCAGAGTTAAGGCTCCGGTCTACCCCTGCCGCGCGACCGAAATGCAAGGGTTTACAAAAAGCCGTTTTTCTCTTTTAATACTGAGAATCAAAGTTGATATGTCATATGAAAGAGAAAGAAATTTTGTAGTCTGGGAGGTGCATTTCATTTTGATATTATTGACACGACACTTAGAAATAGTTGATTGTAATGTATGAAAAACAGGTTATTTTGAATAACTATAACAATTGACAGGAAATTTTGTTTGAAACGAGCCTTAGCTCCAAGACTAGAACCTTTCAGCGTCTATTAGGCCTCGTTCACTGCGACTTTTTATTTCAAATAACACGTTCAAAAAACTGCTCGTAGGAAACCTCTGCAAATGAAAATACGCAGTAAGGAAGTGGCGCTGCCTTTTGGCAGTCATTGGAAACGCGCCGCCTCAACCCCGCCGCTTTCGTATTTTTTTCTTCTAAGTGTCAATAATATCAAAATGAAATGCACCTTCCAGACTACAAAATTTTTTTCTCTTTCATATGACATATTAACTTTGATTCTACCCTCAGTATTAAAAGAGAAAAACGGCTTTTTGTAAACCCTTGCACTTCGTTCGCGCGGCAGGAGTAGACCGGAGCCTTAATCCGATCACATGATCAATGACGTCCGTTAACTTTTTTTGCGTCTTTCAAATTGCTAATCCTCCCCAGCTTTATCTATGTCAAAAATAGGTTTAGCCTATGTGAGATCACGTGCAACCTATTAACCCAAAAACTGACTATAAGATGTATATGAAAATAAACATCTACCGAAACAAAATTCTATGGTGCACATACAGTCACAGCCAAAATTTTTCTCTAAAGCAAACAATCCATAAAAACCCTTAAAACTCATTAAAGGTTCTTGCAGACATAAGAAATTAGCTAAAAAGTATTAAAAAGGCCCCTGACGTGATATATCGTCTCCCGGTAAAACAACGTTCTATGTTGTTCTGTATTGAGATGTATTGTCGTAGTTCGTTTATTTATCGCTAGAATGCGGTAGAATTCACTTATGAACTATTTCCTTACGCCTTTATACTTTTGAAAGTGACATTATAGACAAATCAAAAGAGCTGTCCAGTTGTTTGTTTACATCTTGCTATTGATAATGTTGCCCCGGTGACCAATGTCGTCGTGTTTGTTTATTGCTTTTATGTTGTTAGTTTATTTAGGGTTAGACTTCTATAAACCTCCAATATTTTGTTTTCTAAGTGCATTATAGCTTTTTCGGTGTAATCTATGCTTAAAGTTGGCTGTTATTGCTATTATGGAAAATTGTATGATTAACTGTAATTTCGTCACTAAAAATAGGTTTAAAAATGATTTTCACTTATAAATCTACATTTCTAAAATACTTAGGAAGGGATTAAGCATTTTTGGGACATTTAAGGTAAAAAGAACCATTAAGGGGTTAATGGTGTTAGGAATAGAAATATATCTGGGAGAGGGGGAGTTTGATATTATGTGCACGTTACAAACTTACGCAGTTTATGCTAAGAGGTAACATACTGTAAAGTTTAGTGAGGTAGGAGTCGAAGAAAAGAGAAGACATTACGTGAACGGTGGATCAACTGCGCTGTTATAATGTCTCAGATATTAAAATGTTAAAGAAAGTTTTAAAAAAGAAATGTGTTCCCACCACAACACAACCCATTGGGAACATTAGAGCTGTATGGACCTTATATTAAAAACATCAGTATGGTTTCTTTTGGGGCAAAAATATGTTGAAAGTGATTACCTGCATCAACATTTAGAAGCACTAAACGACGGTGATGACATTTCTGAAACTTTCATTGTCGGAACTATATTTATATGAAATTCTTAATACTACAAATAATTACATATTGGACAGTGAGTATGAAGATAGTTGTAATTTGTTACCACCTATAAAGGTGGTTTCATTTATAAGTTCAAAATCTGTCATTCAACCAGTCATTCTATCAGTTCAACTCTTGGAGTAAGGTTCTTGAGGATATTCTTTCTAAATTTTCTTTCCTTCCTATGGAAGAAGACTTTTTCAAACAACGTCAAGTGTTCTGACAGTGTGGGCAGGTTATCATTTCCTGTGTTGAGGTGGTGTATATAATTCCTTTCAAGATCTCTTTCATCCATTACTAACTACTTCTTGAAAAAACGAAGCTACTAGCGCAGTCTATAATATTACTATCCCGACCTTCAGTGTCTTCAATAATTTCTTTCTGTACGTAGATTGTTACTGTTATTTCAGAATCCACTTGAAGTTAGGTTTTTTGTTCCCCTGCTGTAAGTCTTGTGAAGTTGGAAAGGAATAAAATATAGTCTAGAAAAAGTAGTTTTATTTTATTACAAACTAGCTGACCCGGCGAACTTCGTAACGCCTAACAGTAAATACGTGTTAACTTTCAGATTGGCCATGTTCTGAAGTCGAATAGCACTTCGTTGTGAAAAATTAGATATTCTGGGTCGCGGCATAGTTAATAACAATACTGAAACGATAACACATATTAATAACATTCCCACAACACAAATAAATCTGAGTGGATTGATTCACAATTTTTCTCATCCAACCTAAAACCAAACAAAACCTAACTGTCATACGGCTTTTATAGGAAAGATATACAACAGCTGATTATTATAACAAACTTAATATGTATAAACACCGTAATTATTTTTTATTTGGCCGACATAATTATAAACACGTGACTTTTAATCAGACAGTAAATAAAGAATATAAATACATAATCCCTAAAAACCGTAAACTATTAACGTGGTAAATAAATCTGTTCATTTTGTACAGTAGGCCCTACACATTTACTTCATAGTTTTACATGAATGAATGATTCAGATGGCATTGGACAGTAAAGCATATTGCTAATGGAAAGTAAAACAACAGCTGTAGCTTAAGAAATCAAATGTTTTTATTGTAGAACATTTGTAAACAAACTTAGTCCCCGTAAGGTTAACATTAGAAATTTAAAACGCTATAAAATGGAAACTGATTTAATTTATGGAAACTGAATATGCCAAAAGCATGACCGGAGCAGAGACGAATCCAAAAAATCAAAGATCATTAAAATCGGTCCAGCCTTTCAAGAGTTATAATGCGCGTAACTAACACGACTTTGTTTTATATATTTAGATACATTTGTAGTTTGTTTGCCAATCACTGTGCAGATGCAGTTATACTATTGCGTTTATTGAAGACCTACAAACCAACTTGGGTAACATTAAAATTACATTATATACTAGCGTTGACTTGAACATCTTATTTGCAAACATTATCACGTCCAAACAAACACCTCTCGTACACAACAGAATGTTTCACAAATGTTAAACAATCTACAGTTACATAAAGGCAGGGTTCTGGAGGTAAGTTACAAAAGTATTCATGCTCGGTAACTTTTCAGAGGGAAGTTTTGACAAAGTTGAGAAACCTGGTTCAAAGACCAAGGTAGCACAAGTGATCAAAGCATTTTGCAAGGCATGGTAGACATTCTTGGGAATCCCGATACAGGGTGGAGAATGTGAGACATTTCTCTAAACTAGGTTACGTACAGGCTTTTCACACGTTTAGACGGATATACGTTTTTGTTAAAATCACAAAATTGATATTGAGTCTCTACTTATAATATATTAGGTGAAAATAATATACTCGTCACTTAGACATAATCTTTTTCATCCGAGCTTTACTGGCCAAGACGTATCTGAGGACGAAAAATAAGCAAGAACAAGACAATTTTGACCGAGGACAAACTACATTTCCGTCTTACTGCGCATTAGGACATATATCAAAATCACTGCAGCAATATTGTATGTAACTTCCCTGTGGGAAATAGGTCATGGGTATGTCTAAAGGGAATGTTTTCAGCTCATCTAAGCAGTTGTTCATGTAACCAAACTAAGACGTCACTAACCATATGACGTCACTGTTTCAAATTTTGGTCACGCAAATTTCCAACAAAAAATCACAATATTGGCCTACTTACCTTAAAACTTTGCTCATAAAATGCATTCCACATTTTTCTTGCTATTCAAAACAGCTGATTTAGATTTATCTATAATTTTCTTTCAAATCGAAAACATTACTTAAACACCAGACGGAAATATGCATTTTTGACAATGTATCATTTTTTGCAATCTGGTTTTCTAAATAAAAAACAATAAGTAAATATTATAGAAGTAACAAAGTAACATAACATGGGTTATTTACCTGCCACTGCTGGCAAATTTTCTTTGGATAATTGAAGATTTCCGAAGTTTTGAATATACCTTTTACTTAATTTGGCTATCTCTTGTTCAACAGTTCGTTTTTTTATAATATCAGCTTACCAGCTTGGACCATTTTCCGAGAGTTATCGTGTTCACAGACACACTGTTTGACAATAAACCTCTTACGGGGGACTCCATTTATTTTTTATGTTGACATATATTCTAGATTAAAATTATGATAAAGGACAAGAAAATTGAACACACCTCGCTCTCAAACTCATAACTTTACCTCGAAATCAACGGTCCGTCATTATAAGTTATTAATCATCGGCCCAGCTGATGACGGTCAAGAGTCCAATCACAAGTTGAGAGTTTGTGTCGCGTCTGAGGCATTTAGACAACAACAAGACCAGAGAGTTATTATAGTTAGTCGCCATCTTTGTTTAGGAACATTTCATTGATTAAATTCATTCTCGAATACATATTGACATGGTTTCTGAGTACAGCAATTATACCTCGAGTATAAAAGATAATTGTATGTAGGAATAGTATACTTCATCATTAGGGCCGAAGTTTAACAGCCGAGACTGCTAAATGTGCGAGTATATATCAAAAAGCCAATTTTGGGCTGTGTGAAAACCTATGTTTTTCGTTATTATGCAAATAAAATGATACAAAGTCGTAAAACATAAATTATTACCTTACAGTGTCGACCATTTTCTCGTTTTAGACTAATCAGCTGATATGTTACTTACGTTATAGCAGTTCATTCTTGAATCCTGATTGGTTGTTTAGGTTGTCATTGTTATTATTATCGATAGTCCAATCTCAACCATTCCACAGTTCGATTTAATAGTCGATTACCATTTTCAAAATTGTTATTCACCAAAAATCGATACAAATTGAAAAAATGAAACAAAGTCGTAAAACATAATTTATTACGTGATTTAGAGTGTCGACCATTTTTGTCGTTTTAGACTAATCAGCTGTTATGTTACTTACGTTGTAGCAGTTCTTTCTTGAATCCTGATTGGTTGTTTAGGTTGTCATACTTAGTTATTATTATCGATAGTTTAATCTCAAACGTTCAACAGTTAGATTTAATAGTCGATTACCATTTTCAAAATTGTTATTCACCAAAAATCGATACAAATTGAAAAAATGAAACAAAGTCGTAAAACATAATTTCTTACGTGATTTAGAGTGTCGACCATTTTTGTCGTTTTATACTAATCAGCTGTTATGTTACTTACGTTGTAGCAGTTCTTTCTTGAATCCTGATTGGTTGTTTAGGTTGTCATACTTAGTTATTATTATCGATAGTTTAATCTCAAACGTTCAACAGTTCGATTTAATAGACGATTACCAGTTTCAAAATTGTTATCACAAAAATTGATACAAATTTGAAATAATGAAACAAAGTCAAAACATAATTTGTCAACTATTTTAGTGTCACATTTTTGTCGAAACTAATCATGTTATGTTACTTACTAGCAGTTCTTTCTTGAACTATTGTTTTTTAGGTTGTCATACTTAGTTATTATTATCGATAGTTAAATCTCAACCATTCAACAGTTGTTTAAAACGATTCAGTTTTCAAAACATATTCACAAATAACATAGTATATTTTTGTAATTCTATCGACTAGCCAAAGTATTTTCACGGGTTAAAAAGGATGAAAGTACTCTATGTACATTTAATTATTGTTAATTATTTTCTTTTACAAATGACAAAAACGTCTATTTAGTAACATCTGCAAATATTGAGGAACAATTAATGTAATAAACTTTTTCTTCTTAACTGTCAAATTTAGTGTCATAGCTGTTACATTCAAGTATATTATGTTTCACGATAAAATAATTGAAATTTAGGAGTTCATTCATATTTTAATTAATATGCCTATGTTTCATGAGTTTAAGATCTACCTTTCTGTAAAATTTCAAACCGGTCGGTTCAGTATTTTTCGCATTTACTTGCCACACAAACCCACAAACAAACATACATACAAACATACAGACACCACCTCTTCTTTATAATATTATAGATTTACAATCGAATACTGACCACGAATCAAAAGTATCATCAAAAATGATCTTTTGCGGCCTAGGACTCAAAAAATCATCACAATAATACATTTAGTCCTAGGAGGAAAAAGAACGACTATTGCTCTTCAACATGTTGAACAAAACAGCTGTTTTTAAAACAGTATAACGAAAAATATTTTTACATCATAACAACAGTTTATATATATATATATGCCATCAATGTATTTTTTCAAATTATTTTGGTGTGTTACAATTTTACCAAACAGTCAACTTCATGTTGTGTATATACCTTTTACTTTTTACTCTACACATTATTGCAATACACACTTCAGGAGGGGGGGCACTAAACCCTATACTTTTTAATGTTAGTTAAATTTCATTTTTCCCAGGAACTATACATGATAAAGCTTTGATTTTTTCTGAAAGATGTGCTTCGGTACAAATATATTAATTTTTCAATTTTAAGGTATTTTTGTAAATATCCAAAATGTATTTTTTTAATAATAAAATAAAAATACTTATGGGAATAATTTTTCAAAATCCCTGTGTTAAAGTATGCTTCAAAAGCACATCTTTCAAGAAAAAAACATCAAAGCTTGTGTATGGTTTCCCAAGAATAAGTGAAACAGCCTGTCACAACTATGGATTACTGTCAGTTGAATATAAAAATGAGGGGTAGTTTCATATAAATTATTTCTCTTTTTACAAAACGAAAGTTTTAAATTGTATAAAGTTACTTCATAATTTAAACTGAAAACCCCAGCTTCATTTGAAAGTTCAATTTTGAAACAGCCAGAAGCAGACGAGGTAAAATTTTCCATATTTAGAAACTTCTTTCCCCCGGAGGATTATAGGGGTTTAGTCAATTATACTTTCTAGCTATTACCTGAGGAGGACAAGAATATTACAAAATTAACATACAAGTAAATGGAATTGTAGTTTGAACTTTAGGTACCTTTGTGTTAGCATGCAGAGAAGTTTTCATGTCAGTTTCAAGTGTTTGACTGGTACATGCATGCTATTACGTTCTATCTCCAGTTCATAAATGTAACTGCAAAATTTTAGCCATTCAGATATGGATTTAAAATGTCAAAAAACCTGTTTGAGTACAAGAAACTCTTGGGTATTAGACTCTCCAAACAAGAAATACAACAAATTTTATTAGTAATTTCAGTAATTAGAGTTAAATTTTTTTCTTTTTTTTAAGGGCTAGGAAACATTACGGTGTCATGTAATTATTTACACATTTTGTTTTCTAAATTTTAATTAAAATTTGCGAAACAATCATTTATGACCAGACTCCTATAACCAACAAGAGTAAATATGTATGAATGTTCACTATAGACTCCATAACCGGTCAAAAGATTATAATGCAAATTTTAGGCGTTATTAAGCATGATTGGAGGATGGTTTTGGGGAAGTTTGGTGCAAATCTGTTTAAAGGAATCCGACCCAGAAGGCACAAAAAGGTGCAGTGTCAAGTTTGTGTTTGTGTCAAGCCTTTGTTTATAAGAATACAAAAACAACTATACAAATTGTATAAAATATGTATTACTGTATGTAAACATTATTATGTTATGTATAATTCATTTTATAAAAATCTCAAAAATGATTGAATGAATCTAGCCGCTTAAAATATTCTTTCTGGCTTTCTTTTGGCTTAAAATAAACACAGTTTTGATTTGTATATGAATTTTGTATATATTATCTAAAAACCGAGTTTTCATGATTAAATAAATTTAAATATTTAACTTAAAACTGACATAAAAGATGTATTATTATAAACAATAATGAGATATTCATGTAAAAAACTATTTATTCACCGTAGTTTTATTTAGAATTGTAAATTGAGTCTAGATTTGTGTTAAGGCTAAAGATATTGTTAATAGATGCAAAATCGCAAATATTCTTACTTAAACCTCAGTAAATTTTAATTTGCTAATTTGTTTTCAATTAGATGGATTGATTGGATCAGAATGAAAGCAAGAGTAATGTAATAAAATTAAAGTATATCAATACAAGAAATTAAAAGTAAAATTCTATTAATTAAAATAAAAGTATATAACACATGTTTAAAACGTGTTTAATAATAGAAGAAATTTTCCATCTCAAATCGTATGCTGCCAGGCCGAGGCAAATGCCACTGCTCAGGGGAGTACCACAAGTGCCTCGGTGGAAGTAGTAATAGAACAGTGTTTAAACATGCCTAGATGAAGGCTTGCAAAACATTTTTTTAAGGCTATAAGTAACAAAACTTTAAACTTTACATTGTGCTGTATGAATTTAAAAAAATATGTGTTTGGCACCTATCACTTTAAATATTCATAAAGTTTTTGCTAAATTAAATTTAATACACAAAATTTAATAACCTCTCTCTATGTAAGCTAGTTAGTTCCTGAAATGGCGACCTGTCCAAGTATTTTCAGCCAATTATGAATGAGAAATGAGTTTAAGATGATTGTGGCACGATCTTGTAGTCTTGTTACTGACTAAGGCTGGCATGTTCCTTAGACAGAACTGTTAATTAATAACCCAACAGTCAATGGCATTTAAGGGACCTACGATTGAACGTGGAATATGAACCACTGCCTCTGAATAAAAATTACGAACTGGTCTAATTACGAGGATGATCTTTGTGGATGGATGTAGCACTCAATAATGCAGACGCTAATTACACTAGAGAAAATCACATCCACCGACCATTGCTCACAGCTAACCACAAGAAAACGCCACGGTCCCAGTATTCTCTATATGCACACGTCCCTGCAATGTTCTATCTCTATTTTGTCGGCCGACTTTGGGACTCCATGACAACGACATATCCCGGCTCGCAAAATTGTGCAACGAGCTTTATGGATTGATAGGGGTTCCAAACATCTCTCCCCGGGTGATAAAAACCTTCGTGATGGTCTTGCCAGGAGGTTTTTGAATCAGGGTCCTTCGATTGACGCACATTTGTTATCCACTACACCATGAGGACAAAAAAAGTTTATATTTACTTCCCAGTGGGAAATAGGTTAGATCATGGATATGTCAAAAGGAATGTGTTCAGTTCCATAAAACAGCTGTTCTTATTCTTATGAAAATTCAATACAGTATCTCTGATAGTTTCTATGGAAACCTGTTTCAAATTTTCATCTTACTAATTCCAACACCCAAACCTCCAGAGCTAAGACATATCCATGTCAAAATAGCAATTAGAAATTACATTTAGTTTTACATACATAATGTAAAATTATTATATTAATATTGATTGATCATCTCATTTTATCCTGTAGAACAATGATTTGGGTTATTCTCCATGTTTAAAGAATAAATAGCTTTGATGATAATTTTACAATATAATAAAACTAATTGCTATTTACGACTAACTGATAAGTTTTTAATCCCTCTTACTATAACCCCCAAGGGTTAAACTTAGATTGAATCCCTCGAAAAGAAACTAAAAGTAAGCGTGAGAATCAAGGGACTCAAATCAGGGTTGAACCTGTCCTACACATGTGTGATAAGAGGGGAGGCGGTCAGCTGATTAAAGACCAGCTGGCAATCAGCTGCTGACCATGTTGTTAAAAATGCTATTCATCATGTATTCTATCTACTTATAAAAATTAGGCATACAACACAAGTATAAACAACTAGAGGTGAAGGCTAAAAAGCTTGACTAAGATGTGTATTTTTTAGTTTACTTGTAAAGAGAGGAGGTATGTGTGTAGTTCACTGATACCATTTATTTCAAGTTAATATTGTAGAATACAGATTTGGGCTTGTGCAAATACTTCAAATTTAGAAATCATAATTAGACTAATTCGTAATTCAGAGGTCGTGGTTCGGATTCCACGTTAAACTGTAGGTCCCTTAGTTGCCATCGGCTGTTGGGCTATTAATTAACAGTCCTGTCTAAGGAACATGTCAGCTTAGTCAGTAACAAGACTACAAGATCGCGCTACAATCATCCTACAATCAACTCTCATTCATACTTGGCTTAAAATACCTACCTTGTGGTATGGTCGCCATTTTAATAATCTAATCTAATCTAATACAAAGAGATCAATTAAAATATGTGTGTGCAGTAGCCTACATAAGTCATAGTTGGGTAATACGTCAAGTCACGAATTAAATGTTATGATAGAACTCAATTATTGTGGTGTATGCCTAATAAATTTTGTTAATTGGCCTGAAAATGGGGTGTTTGTCAGCGGAATACCTTAATAAAACCAAACATAACCTGTTAGGATTGCTCCATTATTTTCCATTGGAGTTTTGTGAATTTCCTGCTAATGATGCTGAATGTATAATGTCAAAATTTACCCAAGATATATATTTTAAATAGAAAGATAATTTTTCTCTTGCTGCTCCCAGTAAGGATTAATAAATGAAAGAATGTAATTTTATTGTTTCCATTTCTACGATTGGTAAAAGTTTACAAAAATAGTTTTTATAAATAACATAAAGCTATTTAAAACCCATAAAGTTTATTTAAAAATAGAACATATAGACATAGACATATAGAAGAAATTACATATATACTTACTGCTGTACATAATATTTGGACAAAACATTCTTTTTTTGACATTTTTCTAAGTGAGAAATAGCCACACAAAATTTTACAAAAAGGGTCACAGCTTGAATCCAACTCTAAAAATGATTATAATCTAAGAGGAACTAAATCTAAATATCACTACAAATCCAAATATGGATTTCTAATGAAATTCTATATCCATATTTGGATTCGCAATAATATATTCAAAAATTCACAATTAATTCTTGTTTAAGTTTAAATAAGATAAGTTTAAGTATGTTTCAAACCATTTATAGAATTAATATAAAGACAGATAATTATTTGTAACTACTGTACTACCAGCTACATTAATTATTGTGTTATAATTTGTTTCAGACAAGCTACCAGGAAAAGTGTTTAGCACAATTTTTGTGTTCACGTTTTTTAATTATAAAGTAAAAATGACAAATCAATAGACAATGGAAGAAAGAGGTGGAGATATTGATGGTTGTTTTAAATTTACATACACCAAAAGATAAATATCTTGAAGTTTATAGCATAAATTTCAAAAAACCACTTACTGTATGTGTATTAAATGTGAGTTTCTTTAGCATGATAGATACCAGGCCTTTTTAGATTGTCCCCCTGCAGATCTAACAACGCAAAATAAGTGCAGCTAATAAATTGCGTCAAAAAGATGAAGGAGGTAAGAAATATCAGTTTTACATGATAACCATAATACGATAGTCTTAAACTTGATAACGATTAATAAGATAAACTCATTAAATAAGTATACAATTAATAAAAATGTCTACAAAATCATCTTAATTTACTACATACTTTAATTACTATATCTTGATTACTATATCTTCATTTTGATTAACTAGGTTATAGAATAAATTAGTAATCATTAAAAAAGTGAAAATTTAGTTAAATGGTTTATTTGGTACAGGAAGTAGTATTTTTACTATATTTTCCAAACAAAAATCTTTAAAAAGACTATGATAAAAAATAGTACACTGCTTCTGATATAATATGTTAAGTTGAAGAAAATTGGAATGTTTCCTTTAGTGGTTGCTTTAAAATTACTACAGGGACTCCTCATGATTTAATGTCTTTAATGCCCTAAACAAACTGATACTAACGACTTTTTAACTGCCATCATGATGAGAATATTCAAGGTGTAGCTGAAATTATGACAGTATAAAATAGTCATTTTAATTCTATTATAGTAAATGTCTATAATCTTCTGTAATGTGTTTTAGGGATGTTCATTTTTACTTACTTAGCCTGGAATGTGTTCACTGGTTGATTTAAGTTTCATAAAATAGTAGTTTTTGTCACAAAAACAAAGGTGGGGTATAATTAAGTTTTAACCTGGATATGTGAGAAGGTCCCTGAGAAAGTAATAAACTATGTTTTTTGTCTTACTTTAAACACACATGCTGGATGTATTGCATTATAATTTCATCCCAATTTCATTTTTCTATAATTCTTATTCTATTTTGAGTGAATAATATAATTTTGAGATAAGTCTACCCAAAGTTAACAGTAATTGCCCCAATTTTCAGTTAACTAAAACTTTTTGGCTTCACAGAAAGCCAAGTTGAAAAAAAAGTTGGTCAAAAAGTTGATTATTTCAATCGATTCCATCCAATCTATTTGAAACTGTTTTAAAAGAGATCTGATCTTCATAATATTAGCTGCAACATGTAAGCGTGGGCCTGAACTTTACACGGTAAAGCTAAAAGACTAGGTATATCGCATGATCCGAATGAGAATTTTACACCCAATATCACATTTTTGGAATTTTCTCAAAATAATTTACCATAAAAGAAAATGACATACAATATATGATATTTTTAAAATGTTATGTGATAGTATTGAAATATACTAATGTATATCTTAATTTCTTTCATGTTTTTAGTCAATTTGTCATCAGTGGAAGCAGTATTAAAAAATTTAATAATTTAGTAAATTTTTAATTTTAAAATTTAACGAATGTTTATAACATTAATTTCCCTATTTCTAGTTGCAATGTACATTTACAATTTAAAAATACTTGTCGCAGCACACCTGCGTACTCAGCGAATTCCCACCTCAATAATATGGCGATAATAATACAAGTATATAACAAATTGATCAATCAATACTTGTTGATAAATTATAGTATTTTCCCTATTCTCCGTAACATTACCATGCAGAGAGAGTGTACCAAACGAGTGTGCAGGTTTGCTGCTTTGAGGAACACTGAAATAGGCATTTTTACCATATAATATTTTTATTTTAACCATATACCAAGTTTTATCATAAGTAAAGGAGTTTGCCTGTTGTCTTTAAGATTAACATGGGAATGAGTATACAGGTTTACTGCTGTGAGGAAAACATAAACTATGATTTTTTTTAGCATAAATGTATTGATCCTAACCAAATGAAGCTAAATACCGAGTTTCATCCAAAAATATTAGTTAATAAGGGAAATATTAATTTTCCTTATCCTCCATAAGAATAGCATTGGAGACCCTAAATACAATGTACTGTGTTTAGATTTGTTAATATCTCGTTAACCGTTGGAGATAAAGAAAGACTTCAAGGAACTAAATTGTGTAGTTTTTTGAGCTGGTTTTAATGGTGAAAAATAAAATTTGAATTTTTTTTAAATACATGGGAAAACGCAAAAAACCCCATTTTTGGGGTACAAAACCCCCCCAAACTACCCGTTCCGATTGACCGATATGTCTGGTTTACATACTTGTCCGAGCAAATGTAAGAATACACATCTCTACCAAATTTTGTAGGGACGTGAAAAAAAGAATTTATTTTTTGCAATTAAATATACAGTATAACATTATATGATACATCTTGGCATAAAGCTTCAAAAATATTGATATGAAATATTGATTGAGTTAAAAAAAACGTGAGAGAAATCCTAACTTCCTTTGGCCTTCAGAATAAAAAAAAATACTTACATGCTCATGCCCCTTGTTCATCTTATATGGAGAATAATAAATTTATATAATTATATTAACATACTTTGATCAAATTTAGTAGATATGGAATTATTTATAGAAAGTTATTTATTAAAAAAAGTTTATTTATTAACTAGTAGTAAGCACAACCTCTGTACGGGTTGTAGGATTCAGTTTAAAGAAGAAAGATTATCATACCAAAATGTAAACCTGAAATCCTAAACAAATCAGTACAAAGAAAATAAATCAATATCCAGCTTTATTATTTAGCATTACTTTACAATTAAATAGAACATTTATACCATTATTATAATTAGTTATACGTTAAAATAACTTTTTAATATAGTATGATTTCAAAATGGGTTTAAATCGCGTATTAATACAGACTAACTAATATTGATTTGACAGCCTTTTTTTCTTTCTATTAAATCTTTAAACTACAAAGACAGCTGATTATTACCAGTAAGTGGTTCATTGATAATTGAAAGCAAAGTGTGATTAATATTGCGTAAAAAATGGGGTTTTAAATGCTCGTGATTTACTTTTTAAGGGGCGGCGAACAATGTCAAACTTTGTAAAACCTCTGGAATGTAGAGAATGCATGAAATAAGTTTCATGGTTATCAGTTCTCCCATTTTTTTCATAAAATGCCTCCTGGAGCATCACAGACAGACAAACAAACACAAATTGGAATAAGACTTGTTTCGGCTTCTCTAACGCACAAAACGTAAAAAAAACTAAAAAATGAATAACTCTGAGCAATGTACAGACAGGACTCTAATTTTATTGAAATAGATTTACATCTTCCTACCATTGTAGGTTGCTTTGAAACAAAGAATACTTTTATACTTTTACAAATATTTTTTCTTAATTATATAAATGATTTTTCAGGATGATCACTGATTGTTTTACTGCCAATAGTGCAATAAAGTTTATTTTGGTTCAGGCCGAAACGTTTCAAAAAATACGTTAAAATCATAAATTTTGATATTGTTCCTTTTGAACCAATAAATAAACCATAACAACTTCGAAATTTTGAGTTTTTTACTCATTTTTATAAAACTCAATTATTGAACTATAAATTTGGGTTTTTCTCAATGTCCACTTCTCCTGGCTGTTTTTTACTTAAGTCAAAATGAATCGTTGGATCAATTATGAAGCCATTGTTATTTTTATGGTCCAGCATAATAATGTCACTTTATCGGATTGAATCATCTGTAGCTATTGATGTAATTTCTTCATGAACCTCGTATGACTTTTTTCTAAATTCATTCGCAATCGGTGTTCTTATTTTATTGTGCCGGACATTCCTCAGAAGGCTTCCAAATTTCTAAAAGCTTTTAGATTTTCTTAAAATTAAATTTTCCTAAAATCCTGTATAAATTACTCCTTGTTACAGAAAACCTGCATACTCATTCATATAAATATTACTACTTGGAGATATATTGTCTACCTGTCATATCTCCAGTACCATAGATAGATAACACAAGATTAAACTTGTTCATTTGCATGAATAATTAATTATTCTTAAATCAATTGGAATGTTTATAGAATGCAGATCTGCTGTATTATTTTCTCTGATGGTTGTACTGATGATGACCCAGTAGATGTCAAATACGCCACTAATAAAGCTTCGACTGATGAGTTATTGCAAAAATCCTCTTCCAAACTTGTTTGTTTGGATGACAAGTTTGAAAACAAACTGTTCCTGGCAGCGTATATTTGTCCGAGTTTCAATACTTTGTGTCCCTATATTTTTCTGACAACCCAATAAAAAATCGTTTGGTGTTCAGTTTTAAGAGTTTGAAGTAGTTATGAGTCAGATTGCTTTACACAGTGTAAGAAAACGTGAGCATTTATGTACCTTGAGTTATCCCATACAATATAACATGTAATGATAATTTATTAAAATTAACTTCTTGTTAGACAATAGAAAATTCCTCTATGATAAAGGATACAAAATTATTTTACAGGTGATTTTTTAGTATCTTAATTGAGTTTTTACCCTTGGTGTGGCCGCCATGATCCAAGTTCAATTTCCTAAAAAATTCTTGGACCGATTCTGGAATTTCTTGGCTCAATTAATCCATAGTTTGTATAGAAAATCATTATAAAAAAAACAATCATATACAAAAATAATCAGTGTATACAGTTTTTATTGTAATTCAAAGCAATGTACAGACAAATTTTGATCATGTTTAATTAATAAACATTTTGAGGATAAATAACAAAGATATTTTTCATTTTTGTTTGTCCTTAAAATTGTTTAACTGAATTTCTCTTGTATATGGTAAGATAAAAGCTTTCATTTTATAAATCCTTCCACTTTTATTCTTGTTGCTAAAATTATTTTAAGCAACTTTGATACATATTCATCCACTAACAGTGTGTCATATCCAACAATCAAACTTGTGACATGTAGTTAAGTGAATTGGGCTCTCAGACCTGTTGTGCTACAATGGGGCAAATTGATTTCAGTTCAGCAATTGCTAGTCTGTTTGGCTATTGGGCACATCCATGTTGGATATTGTAATCTATACAATATCTAATATGGATGTTCAATATTTATTTAAATATTGAACAAGCAAATAATATGAATACTTTTAGTTTAAACATTCAAGCTACAATAGTAAAACTTAGAAAATTCAATTAGGTGCCAACAAACTATTTTTAACGTTGTTATCTACTCTAATATCTCAAGTCATCTTTAAATGACTGCTATTTCCAACTCGACCATCCTTTTAAAGTCGGTTTTGCGGAATTGTACTCTAATAAAAAATACCTTTAATTTGATGTACATATATAAAACTTTTTCTATAAAATTTCTTAAGATTTCATACTGCCTCCTCACGGGCCGTTCCTCATCTGAGGTTGAGTAGGAAATAAGCTTAAATAGCATTTTAGATCCAGATTGAATTAGCAAAGTTTTACTTTTGTAGGATAGTTAAAAATATAAATATTTAGCGGTTTCGGGAATTTTGACCACTCCTTTATATACTTGAAGACTCATAGAATTTGTAGAAGCCAAAACATCATCAACCCATTGGCGACGAATGACAAATATTGCCCGTCATCACTAAACAGAGGACAGAGGACTGATGAAGGCAGTGTCTGTTAGCAACTATATCATTAGTTGTATCGTTATTTCATTCAGTATTTTTTACTTGTATTACATGAACAAATAGAAAATCGATAGTTTAAGCTTGTAGAACTAAATAAATAACATCAAATCTCAATTTTAAAAATCTAATGTAAACACCGAGAAGCTATTTACAAACCGTGAGCAGCTGATCATGATGATCGTCGTGAGATGAAATGTTTCCGCGGAATTATCCGCTTTGGTGAATGAAGTTTTAAATTAAAGTGAGAGTGAGGGTGGTGGTTTGGATCTGTGTGATGTAAATGAAAATAGTGAATCTGAGAGTAGTTATTACTCTCTATCACTATCACTACTATCTGTTACTACTCTGTCACTACTATCACTGTTATAGTGATAGTGATGACGAGATTGACGGCAATGTTGAAACACCTAACCTGGAAAATTGTTTCGATATGTACCATACAATCAACAAGTACTAATACCCCTGTCGCAGCTGATCTGCGTACTCAGCCAATTTCCAAATCAATAACATAATAATAATAATATATGACAAGTTTTATAATTATCTGTCAATAAATATACAAGTATTATTTGCCTACTCTCCATAAGATTAACATGGGAAAGAGTATGCAGGTTTGCTGCTGTGAGGAACGCTTAAAGTAGGTGTTTCAAGCGTAAACAATTTATATTTTGACCATTTATATCAAGTTTCATCAAAATCTGTCCACAAATAAAGGAGTTTACCCAAACTCTATACGATTAACATGGGAAAAGAGTAAGCAGGTTAGCTGCCATGATAAAGACATAAACTATGATTTTTAAGCAGAAATGTATGGATCTCAACCACATGAAGCTAAATATCAAGTTTTATCCAAAAATATTTGATAATAAGTGAAACATTCATTTTTTCTTATCCTGCATAAGATTAATATTGGAGCCCCACAATACAATGTACCGTGTTTAGATTTTTTAATATCTCGGTAACCGTTGGAGGTAGAGAAAAACTTTAAGGAACTTAATTGTAAACCCCATTTTGGGGTACAAAACCCCCCCAAACTACCCGTTCCCATTGACCGATATGTCTGGTTTACGAACTCGTCCAAGCATTTGTAGGAATGCACGTCTCTACCAAATTTGGTCTCGATCGGACCATTTTTACGAGAGTTATCGTGTTCACAGACACATATATATATTAACGACTATTGTTTTTGGACTCAGGGCACCTAAAGACGAAAAATAACATGGTCCCGGGCTTAAGTCCTACCATGAGACCTACGGTAATAGCTTCTTCCCTATGGGAAATTCGCTAAAAGTGTGCAAAACAGTTGTATATATTGTAAATAGTGTCTAGAAAATGTTAACAGACATTACTAAACATAAATATAGTACAACAAAACTGTTAAATATAAGTATTAAAAGTTTTCTACATATTTACTATGATTTTTCAGGTAAATCAGAAAAAACTCAATCCCGGGGTGTAACATGGGTTAAAACTCCAATGAGTTAAAATGATTTTATTGAGTCATCGAATTGTTATGAAACAGAACCAATTTTTTACAGTCTTGTGCCATGAACGTTTGTACAAGCAGCCATAAAAAGATAAAGCGATAAGTGCTCACAACAGAAGCCAAACTTTCGGTCAAAGCCAGTATTGAAGTAATGTACATTTATAATTTATAATGCAAATGAAACATTGGGAAATATTTCAATAAAAGTCAACAAGTTATATTTTTAACTTATATTTTTGCAAAACTTGTTTATACTAGGTCTAACAGTTAGATTGTGCTTTAAAATAAGGTAAATAAGTAAAATAATTGTTTCAAATATACAAAATTGCAGTCTATTATGGATGGAATGGTGCAGACTTAAGGTTTGGATAAACCCAGGTACATATATCTAAAATCAGATTGTTAAAGAGTACACTGACATTTAAGATCTATCAAAGATTCGTTCTAAAAAAATAACAGTTCATTCCATTATTTGTATGTTTACAAATTAAGGCGGCACGGTACATTAAGCTCATTTTAAACACTAATCCCCTTGTGTAAAACTTAACCCTTTGCCGTCGGATGGTTTTTTTTTAGAGATTCTCCTCTCAGGTTGGTTAGGCCACTTTACTGCCCACAGCTGTTTCCATGGCAGCTCGATTAATACACTAACCTCATTGTCCTGTAAGATCAGGACGGCTACTGTTGTGGCCATAGCCACAAATTATTTGTTACCATAGTAACCGGATGATTATTAAAACCGTATATATGTTATAAACAGTTTGACGGGCCACCAAATTGGACCAACCTACCACGTAGAGAAAGCACTATACTAGTCATTCAGACAACAAATAAACGGAAGTTGCTCCGAGCTGCCTGTGAAAATAGCATCAGCCACAAATATGACCCACCCGACCAGAGAAGACAAAGCTTTTCAGCCAACATAGAGCTGGTACAGAAATCAAAAGGGCCATTTATGTGGCCCATCCGACCGCAATGGGTTAATATGAAACTTAATAGGTTACCATTACTTTTCACTTACAATGGCATACACATAAATTAAAATTAAAAAATCATCATACACAACTTTCAGCAATAACCTTTCCAAAAAGGTGAGTCAATAATAAAGCTTTCAAAATATATTTAGAGAATTTTTCAGGTATAAAAATGTAATTAAAAATATAAAATTATAAACGTATAAAATTGGAAGTAATTAATTTACAAATTCCCTTCAAGTTACTGTACATGAAAAACAAAACTTAATATTTAAAATTGGAACGAATAAAAGTATGTTATGATTATAACAATAAAAAATTAAGGCAGGGTTGGTGATTGAAGATATTGCATTAGTAAAAATCTACAGTAGACCAACAATACATAGAAATCTATCAACAAGGCATTGTCAGTCAGTTACGAGAGGAAATGAGATACAAAGCTTCAGTATGCTTTCGTACTTCCATTGTGGCAAAAAACTACATGAAAATTTTGATTGGCTATCAAATATACATTTTAGTAGGCATTACAAACATGAAAGTATTATTTTTGTTTCATGAACTATTATAAAAACAACAGCACTAAATATTATAAGTAAATATTATAATTAATATGATACACCATTAAAAAGAACATTTAATGTACTTAATTAATTTCAAACTGATTTGAATATTTTTTTGAGGCCAGCTCTGATTCAACAAAACCAAAAATACTATTTCAAAATTAAATTCTTACCTAGGTTTTACTAAAAAGGATGGGCTGGTATCGATTTCTATAATAACCCCAAAGTTCCTTCTAAAATCATCCTGGATCATCTTATTGAAAAATAAATTCTATTACAATAAAATATTAAAACCTTACATAATAAATAAGCTATCATAATTTAAAACATACATATATTAAATAAAGTAATAAAATACAAAATGTTAAAACCGTCACTAGAAATATTTAAAACCAAAAATCTTTTAACCAAATAGTAAATTTTTTTACATTTACAAATAAAATTAAAAATATTAATTAATAACATATTTTAATTATTATAAAACAATGGATGGACTGAAATGTGATTAAAATAATTATCTAAACTAAGCTTAAACTTTAAAAAATCACAACTTATAATACTCTCAGCAAGGTTTACAGTGTTCTTCAATCTGAGACCGTTATATATAGGCTATATTTATTTGTTCTTTAGCCATTAGGCATTTTTAGTCAATAATAAAATGTAGTACAGATAACAACCAGCATGAACTTGATATAAAACTATTCCCGTGCATTTAAGCTTAAGCAAGTGTACAAAAAATATTATATGAAATTTATAAAAAACAAAATGAGGAATGTAGAACTTGGAAAGAATTTATTGTTAATACAGTAGAGCGTAGATTATCCATAGCCCGGTCATCCAAAACACAGCAAAACATCGAAAAATGAAACAATGTGCCAAACTTTAGTTTTACCATCGGCAGTAGAAGCGGCCCAGCGCGGCTGACGCGATTAAACTCGCATTGCACTTATTGAATTGATGTTCAATGAGCTTTTTTAAGGTTTTCCATAAATTTGTTTAAGCTCAGAATGTTTTTGTACTCTGTGAAGAGTTCTATGTAACTTTTGTGAGTATCATAATATTATAAAAAGTAAATTAAAAAATTGTTTCATTCTTCATTACGTGCATTGAACATCATTTCCCGCCTGTGATCGATTATCCGAAAATTTCAGTTATCCGAACACACATAATTCCCTATTCTTCCACATAATCAACTCTCCACTGTATTTTAAATATTTTAATAGATGAGGCTTGGAGTAGTTTTAATGTAAAAAAAAATAATTTTAATTAATTTTTCTCATTGAACACATTTAGACTGAAAATTGAAATTCCTTGCAAGATTTCTTTACTTGGAAATAAACTAAACTAATATTGTATAATCATTTATGTAAGATATACACTTACTAAAAATACATCATCATCTGAAATGTATGTAAAGTTACACATTAAATACATTGCCAGATAAATTTTAATAAATTCGTTCTTTTAATCAGCCTCTACAATATTATCACCATTGTAACAAATTAGGTTTTTAAATTTGTCCCAATAAACATGAGAGATGATATTTGAAAACATTGAATCAATCAATTTAAACTAACCAAAGTAATCTTATATAATTACAATATTAAAGGCCTATCTATAGGACTTGTAACTTAAGCCTATAAAACTGAAACGTAAAGAAAACTAAGAGATTCTAAAAGATTTTAAAGGTAGCATGAAAAAAGTTTTTTAACTCCACATAATAATATATCAATTCTCCATGACATGGATGATCATTTTCCTATAAAACCAAATATATTACAGTAGAACCTCCCACAACGGGAACCCTTTTAACCGAAATAGCTTTTAACAGAAATGATTAAAATATATATTTTGAGGGATAAAAATCATCTGCCACATTGTCTTTCACATTCATACAGTAATCTTTTTCTGAGAAGTGAGATAGCTGACAAAAAAGTCGTTGGTGGAAAGCGGGAGAGGGATAAGGTGGGGATAGTGTTGTAGGGGGTGGGATAGGGATTGTAGGAGGGGTGCTGCTGGGAGGTGTCTCACATCCAGTCACGGGTTTGATTTTTCATATCAGCTTTTTTTGCGCATTAGTACAATACAAAGCTCACGTCCGCAGTGCTACCAATTTTACAATACCGTTTTTACAATATCTTTTGTGTACAGATATTTATCATTGTACATAATGTGTTTTGGAGGATAAAACTATTTACATATTGTATTCTATCGAGAACATTTCTAAATATCCCTTCAATTTTGGTTATCCAAAATAACTTCTGCCCCTTTTATTTCGGTTCAGAGAGGTTTTACTGTATTTCCAAAAGAGTTTGGAAATTTCAAGATACATTTTAACTGTAAAATAGACTTATTTGACCAAAGTATAATATTATATATAAGATATGTGAAAACAATATGGAAAATAGTTACATGTCTTAAGTTAGTTATTTATAACTATATTCTGATAAGATCCTTTTAAAAATTGTCATTAGTTCTAATATCTGGTAGTTATAACATTTAAAATTTACGTTTACAATCTAACAAGACACTATTTGAGGGATGGTTACATTTTGATTGTAGGTGAGCCTATGATGGTTGCGTTTGCACACTAACGCAAACTATCGCACTCTGGAGGCTATCACACAAAGCCATTGCGGGAGTGAGTATCGTACATCTGCATCACGAGATTCTTGCTCTCCCGACGCTGCTCGTAAGCCCTGTGAGCATCCTGCCAACACAAAAAACATAACCAATCAAATACAGTCAAACCTTGATGTGACTAACCTCAAAGTAATGAATTCCTCGATTCAACGAATATTTGAAAATCTCCTTGAACTGTGTATATGTATAACACAATGTATAATCAGCAATGTATGTCAGGTCACCCCAGGCAGAGCCCCGCACACCTGGGGAAAGTTTTTTAAAACTAGAGGTCGCCTAGTAACCAGAGTTCGCATACTCAAGCCAAACTCCCTCTTGGCCACTCAGTCTTGAACTTTCTTTTTCAACTTTTTTAACTTCAACTTCAACTTTTTTAACTTTTCTTTTTCTTTTCCTTTTTTTATTGTTTCAACTAAATTTGCAAAAGCCAAAGAACTACGAATCCAAAATTGGACGGCGGCAGACGACGTGTACAACAGGTGTTTTCCCGATACAATTATACCTGCGAAATGATGGCTGGTAAATTTTGATAATCGGATTATTGTAACATACTGATAAGAAACACGGTTTATAACAAGCTACTAAGTCTTAAAGCGCTGCTGAAAATCATGGTCCCTGCTCATTTAGTGTAAAAAACCAAAATATTATTTTCCCAATGTTCTTTTTGGTTTTAGATAGCTTGAATAAAGTATAAAACAGAAATTTGTTTCATTTTTAATTATTGAAGATTTTAAGACTATTTTTAGGAATTAAAAAAAAGGATTTTTCTTCGTCTGGATAAGCTATTTCAGTTAATAATTAGTTAATAAATCCTATTCAATAAACATTCACACAATATACACTATTTACTGCCAAAACACAATGAAAATAAACACTTACAGCAAAAATTTCAACAAACAAGGTTAGCGAAAGTGAAAACAGCTGGCCGTAGTGACTCGTGAGTTTTCTCGTCAAAAGCAGTACGGGAGCGCACAAATACAGGCCAAAGTCACCTAGCAACTAATTTCAGTCACTAAATATTTCAACAAAGCCGCCATATTGATTTTGTGTATGCATAGAGGCTAAAGCAGCATCACCAAGCACTCTATCGGTTGTTTCACGAACTACAGAGCAGCAAATGTGGCAAAATGATTAATCGCGAACAAACTCGATATACCACGCCGTGCGACCATGCTGTGCTGCGAGAAATGTCGTCAGCCGCCCAGTAAGGGTTACCTTTTAAAAACACCCATCAAATTAGCAAATTCAATAACCGGATGACAAACATCACCAAACGTCATGTATTTGGTATCCCTGGTATCGTATTACTGCACAGATTTAAAAGAAATATTAGTTTATTATTAAAGAATTAGGAATAAATTACTTCATTTACGCGGCTACGACAATAAACTAAAAGGATAAATTAACTCAATTCTTTTTGATACGATCTTCATCAGCCAAAGTATTTAAAAATAAACAAATAAATAATAACCTTTCAATCAAGTTTAACTTACATAGTAGAGGATGTAGGCAGCATAGGTGTGGAGGAAGAACGATAACACGCCAAAGTAATAAGAATATGAGAGATGGTTGAAGTTGGGATACATGAGCCAATCACGACGAGACGATTGGGTCCAGAACAGCCAGACAGAAATGAACATCAGAAACGCTGTGACAAAACATACAAATCATTTAGTAAATGAATTCACAATTTTATAGTTCATAGTACACTAAAACCTATTTTGAATACAACACAGTATATTATAATCATCAATTCATGTTTTTTACCAATAAAAATTATAAAATAAAAGATATAAACATTGTAAACAAACTTTTTACGCAACATTTACAGACGACAATGTAACCCACAGACCACGCCATTTAGGAAATATAATATTGCCTCAAAGTTGTCTGCAAACAAACCTTGATAAACTCAAAGACGCATTAATCGATAGTTTGGAATCTTAGCTTTCCAATAATATATATATCGCAATGGTTATAATGGACTTGGTTACAGTTTAACCTCTTGAAATCTGTGTTTTGCAGTGGCATGTATTCACTGCAGTCCGGATTTAAACACAAACAACACAAGTGCGCAGTAAAATTACAGCTTGGAGCCGAATAAGAATTATGCAAATTAGCAGTCATGCAGACTAATGGATCAAAACTAAAACTCCCACGATTTCCCAAGATTTCCTACCCTAAACCTATTCATACCTATTAGCTGTTGTAGTAGTGCAACAGCTGAAAGCTAAAACGACGAAAATGAAAAGTTGACGTCATCTCGCACATATGCGGGTGTGGACTCCAAGAGGTAGATAGATCAGTAAAGGCAGAAAATTTTGCCGATGACACCGTAGAAACGACTCCATCGGTGATAATATCACTCTTAAGGTTAAAGAATTTTTACCCTGAGATATTATCTAGATGAAAAGTTACATGGCAGAATCACAAGGCATACAACAGATATTTAACTAGGAATTAACATTTGTCCTACTTGATTCAGAAGTACAACAAAAAAGATGAACAACAAAAATTGCTTGGTATAAAAGGGAAGCCAGTCACGTTTTATGGAAAAAATACTATCACACCTTCTTTCTAATGAATAAACTATATTGGTTCTTAAGCTAGCCAAGCTTAGTTTCTTAAGCTAGTTTCTAAAGCATAGTTTAAGTTTAGTTGACAAAGTTTTTAAATAAAAACTGTTCAAAGTAAAACTTACCTGATACAGCAACACACAAGAACACTATGCCTGTGAGGTACCACTCATAGTGTAAAATCATCTTGAACTAAATTAAACTCACCCAAATGATTCACGGCATTGACAGTATCGTTATTTGGGCACTCAGGAATGGTTTAAAACTGAATCCTGACAAAACAAAACCACTCATTCTTGGACATGCACGTTTGATTCACAGAATCGACATTGACAACGCCCCCAGACTAACCGTTAACGGAACTCTTTTGCCATACTGGGAAAAAACAGTAGTCTGGGGTTGACTATTAACAACACACTTGACTGACAGACACAGTCGTTAATACGGGCAAAAAATGTATTTGCTGCTATTCATACGTTGACAAAGATGCAACTGTTTTTACACTTTCATATTAAACTGCTAGTCTTTCCTCACTTCAGTTACTGGAACTCATGTGTGTGGAATGACATTATTGCATTCAATTTCTGTTTAATATTTGTCAAGACGATCAAGTTTCGCCTTATTACATTCACACTTCTCTTTTAAAATTATCCGGTTTAAGGCAAATTTGCACTATCAAAATTACTCATACTGTAAAGAATTATAGTATTCCTCATTATTTAGCTGACAACTTTGAATTTTTGGATAACAGATGTGTAAGATAAACTTGCTCTGGCTCGTTAAATCTTTGTATTTCCCAACATAGAATAACAGTTTACAATTGGTTACAGTTACAGCTTTTCGTATTTGAAATTCCCTGCCCAATGATGTCAAATCCACAGAAAACCGCTCCCGGTGGCACTAAAAAATACTGCCTTGACCTCATGAACGCGTCGTGGCGGGAGCGCTTGCATTAGGCCTGGCTATAACAGGTGGTGTGAACGTATTTATAAGGTATATTCTTAATTTATTTTTAAATTATTCATTTATTTATCAATTAATTTGTATTTTATTTTTAAATTTGTATAGGCCTAGTTTTTAAATTAGTCAAGTTGGTTATTATTTAGTTTTTTCATTATTATTAGGCTATTTTCCGTTTTGAAATGAATTGATTTGTTAGAGGTTAAATGTAAGAAAGAACCAAATGGTCCTACTATTTTTCTTCAATGAAGAAGTAATTTTCATTCATTCATTCAAGAAAATTCCTTACAGTATACCGTCAATCACAGACCTCCCATAATTCTGATTCATCTCAAATTTTCCTAAAAGTAGGTAATTAAGGAAACAACTCTGGCTGCTTTGTATCCTAATATTAACATTTTTGAACTCCATCCAAAAACTCTGGACCAGTTTAAATATTAACTCTGTCTAAAATTTTAAGAATGATCTGCTTTTAGTTAGAACAAACCACATCAATGTGCTGTAAGTACACTTTTCCGTTTTGATGCCATTCAAATATCTCACAAAAGATCAGCTAGTTTTTATATAGCCTAGGCCCTAAATATATACCTGGTAACAGCCACTCTCTGATGACATAGTATTCATCACTGTAGATATAATGGCAGCCGTCAAACATCTTGTCAAACTGGTGGTATGGGTATCGAAACTGGTCAAAGCAGTACTGCCACAAACCCATGTTTTTGAAGGCACTTGAAGTCTCTTCATAAGACTGAACCCAGTATGGACTGAAAAAAAAAATGGTTCACGTGTAATCATATTAGAAAATACCATGTTACATTTTTTTAACAAGGCCAACAGAAATTAGCATGATAAGATAGAGTAAACAGACAAGGGGCTTTTAAAACTAATTGTCTATAATAATTAATAGGGCACAGAAAATGAGAACGAACACACTCATTTTATAAAATGAGCTCAAAAACTGTTGCAGCTTGGACAGTTCAACTTAGGGAGTTAGGCTATAAATGTTAAACCATCAATACAAAAATGTACTAAGTTAGAATGAAATGGGATTGCTCTACAGGCACTTTGTATTGTAAGTTGACTATTAACAACACACTTGACTGACAGACACAGTCGTTAATACGGTCAAAAAATGTATTTGCTGCTATTCATACGTTGACAAAGATGCAACTGTTTTTACACTTTCATATTAAACTGCTAGTCTTTCCTCACTTCAGTTACTGGAACTCATGTGTGTGGAATGACATTATTGCATTCAATTTCTGTTTAATATTTGTCAAGACGATCAAGTTTCGCCTTATTACATTCACACTTCTCTTTTAAAATTATCCGGTTTAAGGCAAATTTGCACTATCAAAATTACTCATACTGTAAAGAATTATAGTATTCCTCATTATTTAGCTGACAACTTTGAATTTTTGGATAACAGATGTGTAAGATAAACTTGCTCTGGCTCGTTAAATCTTTGTATTTCCCAACATAGAATAACAGTTTACAATTGGTTACAGTTACAGCTTTTTGTATTTGAAATTCCCTGCCCAATGATGTCAAATCCACAGAAAACCGCTCCCGGTGGCACTAAAAAATACTGCCTTGAACACGTCGTGGCGGGAGCGCTTGCATTAGGCCTGGCTATAACAGGTGGTGTGAACGTATTTATAAGGTATATTCTTAATTTATTTTTAAATTATTCATTTATTTATCAATTAATTTGTATTTTATTTTTAAATTTGTATAGGCCTGGTTTTTAAATTAGTCAAGTTGGTTATTATTTAGTTTTTTCATTATTATTAGGCTATTTTCCGTTTTGAAATGAATTGATTTGTTAGAGGTTAAATGTAAGAAAGAACCAAATGGTCCTACTATTTTTCTTCAATGAAGAAGTAATTTTCATTCATTCATTCAAGAAAATTCCTTACAGTATACCGTCAATCACAGACCTCCCATAATTCTGATTCATCTCAAATTTTCCTAAAAGTAGGTAATTAAGGAAACAACTCTGGCTGCTTTGTATCCTAATATTAACATTTTTGAACTCCATCCAAAAACTCTGGACCAGTTTAAATATTAACTCTGTCTAAAATTTTAAGAATGATCTGCTTTTAGTTAGAACAAACCAAATCAATGTGCTGTAAGTACACTTTTCCGTTTTGATGCCATTCAAATATCTCACAAAAGCTCAGCAAGTTTTTATATAGCCTAGGCCCTAAATATATACCTGGTAACAGCCACTCTCTGATGACATAGTATTCATCACTGTAGATATAATGGCAGCCGTCAAACATCTTGTCAAACTGGTGATATGGGTATCGAAACTGGTCAAAGCAGTACTGCCACAAACCCATGTTTTTGAAGGCACTTGAAGTCTCTTCATAAGACTGAACCCAGTATGGACTGAAAAAATGTTCACTCATATTAGAAAATACCATGTTACATTTTTTTAACAAGGCCAACAGAAATTAGCATGATAAGATAGAGTAAACAGACAAGGGCTTTTAAAACAAATTGTCTATAATAATTAATAGGGCACAGAAAATGAGAACGAACACACTCATTTTATAAAATGAGCTCAAAAACTGTTGCAGCTTGGACAGTTCAACCTTAGGGAGTAGGCTATAAATGTTAAACCATCAATACAAAATGTACTAAGTTAGAATGAAATGGGATTGCTCTACAGGCACTTTGTATTGTAATGTTTCTATTTTTAATTTAAGGCCTGGTGAAAAACTGATACGAAGGTCATTATTACCAAACACTCAAAAGATCTTTGACCCTATAGGTTTCACTGCCCCTCTGACACTAATCCCAAAGGTTATCCAATACTATAATATGAGCAAGGTTTGTATATATATATATATATATATATATATATATATATATATCACCTGTCGATATATATATGTCACCTGTCGATGATGCATCGACAGGTGACATCGTGAGTGTGTATTTCAGTCAGAGTACAGTAGCATGCGGTTAGTAGTGTAGGAGCTGGCGTAAAATAGTATACAGTAAAACCTCGTTAATCCGGACTAATTGGGGCTCCAAGTCGTCCGGATTAACGAAAGTCCGGATTAAAACAAATAATCCTAAACGAAGAAAGACAGTGATTTTTGGGTATCCTTTGTATATAATGAAACACCTTTTGCAGATAAACTTAAATAGTATGTATATTCTAAATATAAAAATACATATATTGTACAAACAGTACATACAGTAGTTACATTTGAACAAAAATATACACTTGGTATTTAGGTCCATACAAAAAATGAAACAAAGAAAATAGACAAAATTACTTTGAACATGAGGGTTGAAGTTCGTCCTCAAGTGACTGAACTGGTTTGAAGAAGGAGTTGAACTTCATTTGCCTTTCTTTTGTGTTAATTTCACAATTAAACAACGCAACTAAAACGAGCAGTGCAATTGACCTCTGTGGAGCAACTGACGGCCTGACACCTGACACGAGCAGGAGAAACACGTGTGACTGAGCTACTATTGGCTGACAGTAACCATGGTAACGGCACGTACGCCTTGCGCTGTGACCGCCCGCACTCGGCACACGGACACTCGCATCGCCGGGCACACTCGCGCAGTCGTACAGTGACGATCGCATGCTACTAATCAGCGTTCTGCGCATTAAAACTGCGATCCAATGGCTGTCCGGATTAAGCGAAGTCTGTATTAATGAGGTTGCATGTATTTGTTGCATGTAGTTGCAGTATTTTTTTAAAACGTAGTTTGTGAAACGTTCAGTACAGTAAGCAAGTGTTTTGAACAAACGTACTGTATATAATGTCTGGTGCAAAATGGAAGCATGTAACTCTATCCATAGCCGAGAAATTAAACGTGCTCGAAAGGTTAGACAAAGGTGAGTCTGTTCAAAAAATCGCTAGTGAAATTGGGGTGGGTATTACAACCATTAAAGACTGGCGAAAAAATATAAAATAGATTGAAAGTCATGCTATGTTAGTTAAAGACGAAAGAGGACTAAAATGTCGGAAAACTTTAAAGAAACCAAAGTGTGAAGTGCTTGACAATGCATTGTGGGTGTGGTTTGAGCAAGAGAGAAGAAAGGGAACTCCGTTGTCTGGGAAAAACCACATATTTTGTTTGCCAAAATATAGCGGAACGTCTAGGCTACATGATGCAGCAACTGTACCTAGGCCACGTACAGTATTGAACAGTATTGAAGTGTTATGCTTTCTCGTCATTCCAGCATACTCTGTAAGTACATAATGGACACTTTTTGTACGTAATTGTAATTAAATAATTAATTTATTTAATGTTTTTAGGCTTTCTGTAGCGTTCATCAGTACAGTAGCCTTTTATAAAATCTTGATGCAATATTCTTTGTTCGAAATACAGTTTAAGTTTGTTTTTATGTTAATATACGAGTTCCTCTGATAATCCGACCTTTTTGTTGTTCCGACCATACCCCCGGTCCTGCAGGTGACGGATTAGCGAGGTTCTACTGTATATATATTTGCACACGGATCTCGAAAACGGCACTAAGGATTATCTTTAAATTTTGTAAATAACTAATTTCTGAGTAGAAAATAAGTTCTAGATAGGTCTAATGTCCAGGAAAATTCGTGTTTTCTTGTAATATTAAGTTTAAAATCTAAAAATTTAACATTACGCTTATGGAGAATAAAATGTAAACAATGCAAACCAAAACAGCTGTTTATTCAACCACATAAATGTTTTCATTGAGTTATAAATGTATATTTATTTTTCTAATTAATTTTATAATACATGTCTTATTTATACAAGCAATGCTCGGGCACCAGGTACTTATATAAAAGAGTTGTTTTACTAGATGTAATTTTTTTAAACTCTTAAACTGATTTATTTAACACATTGACTGCTAATAAAATTTAAGGTTATCATCACAACGCAAACACGGGCCAGACTGCTTTGAATTAGCCACAGCTATTCTGAGCTCTAGCCGGTGGCTAGAGCGCAGAGCACAGAGGCTGCAAGCAAGGAGTATGGCGATTTACAAAAGTAAATGTCCTCAAGTGGCTGACCAAGTTTCAAACCCCTACTATGAAAACTGAGCCCACAGTAACTCAATATGATTAACCTTATACAAGGACGTCTTATGCCATCCACTATTTGCCAATGACATCTAAAGACATCTTTCGCATTCAACGTGTTAATTTAGTAGTAGAAAATCAGTAATTTTTATGGATGAGTTTTCCTTAGTATCTTTTACAATAATGACACCTAACATTGTATATCACTAGCTGTCATGGCATTGCTTAAATTTTCCATTGCTAGCTCAGTAATAGCGTAAAGACATTTTTCTTACCTTATAAAAGAAATAAGCAAAAATATCGATCCCACATAAGCCAATGTACCTCCTGCAACGAGGCCATCTGTAAAAGAACATTTTAGGTATCAAATTTAAGCAAACTACACCTATATTACTCAATTCAATTACAAACAATTGCTCAATTAATATATCAAGCTATTGATATACCTTATAACCCTTTTAACACGTTGAATTCGCGGGTCGGATAAGTTATATCCTCCCCGCGGTGACGGCACCACTGCTGCATGGCGGGAAATATTGTTCTTGAGCGATGTCAACGATCCGGCTTCAATGTGAGCTCAGCCTCGTATTGAACGTCAATCTGATTGCCGCGTTTTACGTGTGTTATGCCACAAATTTTGGCACGCTTCGTCTCCAAGGCGGCCATTCTGAGCTTTGATGATGCTTTCGTGTTCTTACTTTGTGCTTAACGTTGCACTTTAGCAATAGGCCCTACGTGTTAACAAATTTAACAAGGTTTTTAAAAAAAAACTTAACTGTTTTGTTTGACCAGATAGTTGTAGTTATTTTTGTTTTATTTCTAACAAGAATTTTTCAAAACATCAACAAAAAATAAACATCTTCCATCTGAACGACAGACCAAGAGAAAGAGAACAAATAACTTTTAAAAATAAGTATTTATATAAGTTGAATATGCTTACTTATTATGATGGCATATTCTATAACTCTCGGTGTGACATAGGAGTAGGATAAATGATGCTGATGTCAGACATATTGGATGTTATCATTTGAAGGTTAAATGGCAAAGGGATAAGTTCATAGGATTAAGTATGGGTTGTACATAGGCTACAATTTTGTATAGTATCAGTCAGTAGGCCTCCATAGTAGCCATGTAAGCCAACTCACTCAATGACTGATAGTACAAAGGACTGTATAAGTAACCCTGAAGAAGCTTTGTTTTATTGTTTTGCCGTGAGAATGGAATTCAGGTCATCCTGAATGGTCAGTGTCCACAACTCAGTCAGTCACAACTTTTCACATAGCCTATTTAACTGATGACAATAAACTTAGTAAGTGAATTAGGTTAGGCCTAATAAGACATTTTACTCAAATGTGAAATATTGGCCTGAAATCAAGAATAATAAAGAAAGACTACAAGAAAACTAATTTGAATTAGTTTGATGATAAGGAATTAGTTTGATGATAAGGAATTAGTTTTGATGTTGAAAAATTCCTGACTGGCTCGGGAGAGTTCCTATGCCTTTAGATCAAATATCTAAATTTTAGAGATTTATAACAAACAAGCCAAAAAGGCACAGTTCCTATATTTGCATGTAGGAAAGTAACATAGGGAAATGCTTTCTATGTGTAAAATACCAGGAAAGACATTTTTTCACACAAACACAGAGACATTGGCTTACTTCAAAAACCATTTTTAGGGTTCAAGGAAATGATTTGGGTAGATGAAAACCTGATTTACTCAGTAAAACTTAGATTTCAAATCATATGTAACTTGAGATAGTCCCAAAATTGCACAGTAAAATAAAATATATTAATCCAATTTGGTACGGTCTTTGAGAAGAAAGGAAAGGGAGGCTATACGGTTGCGTTACTTACTTGATGCTCTGTGGTATTCCTGATTAGTTTTCAAAGACATTTGGCTGTTTTTATCAAATATACATTAAGTAGTGGATCAACAAATCACACTCTTCAAGAATATAAAATTAAATTGAGTCCTTGATCTTAAATTTCTATCTCTGTTTACGTTATTCTCCCTGATTTATCACACATTCGCCCAACAGCGTTAAAACAAAAGTGACACACCTCCTTCAGTGTGACCAATGGCCATACCCAGATTAAATTTTTCCCTAGATTACTAATTACTTCTTATATATATAACATATATATATATATATATATCTCGTCAACCACCTTAATATTAGGTATATTCTTTGTTGATTTGATTCGGAAATAAATAAAGAAAATAAGTGAATTGACAGATACTTTTCCTTTTCTGTACGAAAAAAATTAATAGGTTGATAGGGTACCAACCTGTTGTCAATCAATGTTTGATTTTCACAGGGATCCATAGTATCGGGACTATAGTCCCATTTTCAAATTGCTATGCTTACTGAAAGACATAGAGCAACAATTCTAAATACTAAATTGTTAAACTGTAGTGTAGGTCCCTTATTTGCCATCGGCTGTTGGGCTATTAATTAACAGTCCTGTCTAAGGAACATGTCGGCCTTAGTCAGTAACAAGACTACAAGATCGCGCCACAATCATCCTACATTCATTCCTCATTCATACTTGGCTTAAAATACCTACCTGGGTAGGTCGCCATTTCAGTTAAAAGTATAAAGTGTTTATTTCTTGAGCTGATTCTAATGGTGCTGTAATGAATTCTGGGGACCTCAAAACAAAAAAAACTTGGCCCCTGATTTTCTAGGTCTTGTAATTTTTTAAATATGAAATTTTATTAGTATTTTTAAAACAATTGCGGTTCAAGAGTTTTTTAATGGAAAAATAAGTTAAAATGTTGTTAAAACATACAGAAATTTACTTTTTAAAGGAGGAAGTATGATAATTTTTATTCAATAACTAGCTGACCCGGCGAACTTCGTAATGCCTGACAGTAAATACATGTCAACTTTAAGTTTGGCCATGTTCTGAAGTCGAATAGCAATACGGCTTCATTGTGAAAGGTTATATATCCTGGGTCGCGGCATAGTGAATAACAATACTGAAACGATAAGACATATTAATAACATTCCCATAAAACAAATAAATCTGAGTGGATTAATTCACAATTTTCAAATCGAATCCAAACCCAAAACAAACCTAACTGTAATACGGCTTTTATAGGAAAGATATACAACAGCTGATTATTATAATAAACGTAAAAATATAAACATTTTAATTATCATATAAACACTGATTGTAATCAGACAGAAAATGAAAATATAAATACATAATCCCCCAAAACCGTAAACTATTATCGTGGTGATTAAAGCTGTTCATTTTTTACAGTACACATTTACTTCATAGTTTTACATTAATGAATGATTCAGATGGCATTAGATAGTAAAGCATGTTGCTAATGGAAAGTAAACCAATCAGCTGAAGTTAAGAAATCAAATGTTTTCATTGTAGACATTTTGTAAACAAACTTACTCTCCATAAGGTTAACATTAGAAATTTAAAACGTCATAAAATGGAAACTTATGGGGTTTTCGAAAATATTTTTTCACTAAAACCTTCCCGGACACATGTAGAGCAACTTCATAAAATTTCATGGCGATCGGATGAGTAGTTTGGCAACGTATAAAGGACATACATACATTCAATTTTATATATAGAGATAATGGTTTCAAAGTCAACTAAGCACTGCATGAAATACCATATCTTAAAAACCAGTTTTTGTAAAATCAATGGAGACTATGTGATACAGACAAATCCTTAAAAAATCTAATTTTAAAAATGTTATTAATTGTATATGTCATTAAAAGATAAGGAAACTCATGAGAGTTTCCTTATCTGTATCGCACCATATATTCATTACATGGTGTGAAAAAAAGGGCAGGGACATGATCTTGTACCACTATTAATTGAAAATACAAACAATCAGAGGTAATGAGCAGGCAGATGGTACAGGTAGGTGAGGGGACTGTTCGACAGACAAGAAAAAAACTCAAGTCAGAATATTAGTTTATTTGATAATAACAATAATCATCTGTTATTAAATACCTTAAACATAAAACAAAGACATCTGGTTGGAAACAGATTACAGGGCTGTTATTAGCGAATTTTCCATAGGGAAGAAGCTATTACCGTAGGTCTCATGGCAAGACTTAAGGGACCATGTGATTTTTCATCTTTAGGTGCCTAGAGACCAAAAACAATAGTCGTTAAAATTTATATATATGTGTGTGAACACGCGATAACTCTCGTAAAAATGGTCCAATCGAGACAAAATTTGGTAGAGACGTGTATTCCTACATTTGCTCGGACGAGTTTGTAAACCAGACATATCGGTCAATGGGAACGTTTTGGGGGGTTTTGTAACCAAAAAATGGGGTTTTTGCGTTTTTCCCATGTAATTTTTAAAAACTTTAAATTTTATCTTTCACCATTAGAATCAGCTACATATTAGAATATGATAAACTACATAATTTAGTTCCTTAAATTTTTTTTCCATCTCCAACGGTTACCGATATATTAAAAAATCTAAACACAGTACGTTGTATTTTTGAGCTCTGATGTTAATCTTATGAAGAATAAAGAAAAATTAATGTTTCACGTATTAACCAATATTTTTGGATGAAACTTGATATTTAGCTTCATATGGTTGAGATCTATCCATTTATGCTTAAAAATCATAGTTTATCTCTTTATCATGGAAGCTAACCTGAGTACTCTTTTCCCATGTAAATCATATAGAGATTAGGTAAACTGCTTTATTTGGGAACAGATGTTTATGAAACTTTGTATAAATGGTCAAAATATAAATTGTTTACGCTAGAAACACCTACTTTCAGTGTTCCTCACAGCAGCAAACTGCATACTCTTTCCCATGTTAATCTTATGAAGAATAGGCAAATAACTCTAATATTTATCGACAGACTAGCTGACCCGGCGAACTCCGTAGGCCTACCGATAATAATAAACATTTGGTTTTTAATCAAAAACATAATCACAAAAATTCCCTCTGAGAAAAATTATATTTATACAGTAATTAGATACCATTAAGTACTTTCTATTTTATGCCTGCTTCTTTGACTTGCTCAATGGTTCAAATAAAAACAGCTACTGTTTATATCTTAAAAGGTAAGATAATCCAAAACAAAAATTATTTCTCCATAAGATTAACATGGGAACTTTGAAGGCGTATAGGGTAGAGATTTATGGGAAAATCGTCACAAAAACTATTAGACTTTCCTATTTTAGACCTAAAGAACCAGTTTACCAAATTTCACCCTTCTAGGTAATCGGGAAGTGGGAGAATTAGTGATGAGTGAGTGAGTGAGGGCTTTGAATTTTATATATACAGATAATGATAAAACTTGTCAAATATTAATATTATTATTATTATGTTATTTATTTGGAAATTCGCTGAGTACGCAGGTTTGCTGCGACGGAGGTATCTTCTCCTGCTATAGCTCTGCAAAATTTAATCTAACCAAATTTAATTTAATATTGAGCCTTCAACTTTTAATTTAGATCATGACCTAACTTGCATTGTTTTTGCAACAAAGTAGTAGAGTGCAGAGGACATTTTAAAGGATTTTTCACTATGCGACAGAGGCCCTCCCCCGGAAATTTTTCATAATGCTGTTACCTAAAAACACATTCTCAAGACTATTTTTATTGTAATAAAAGTCTCTTACTTTTTCTTTATTAGATTTTTGTTTGTGTATTGTTTTAATGATAAATAAAAATGATTGACGTCTCCTAATTTTTTAGATAATCTTTTAATGGTTCTTGTTGTCTTTTATTTGTTAAGAAGAATATTCATTATAGAATACAGTACTTT
This sequence comes from Nephotettix cincticeps, assembly GCA_023375725.1. Classification (NCBI taxonomy): domain Eukaryota; kingdom Metazoa; phylum Arthropoda; class Insecta; order Hemiptera; family Cicadellidae; genus Nephotettix; species Nephotettix cincticeps. The sequence goes on from CM041788.1 coordinate 54,403,290, forward strand.
TTATAAGTTTACTTGGCTATTAAATGAGGATATTATTAAATAGACAAATATCAGTAGTACGATTACTTAAAATATTTTCCTGTACACTTTCTGTATAAGTAGTAGCCTACATTAGCTTTAAAAGCTCATAATTGTGTTATGGTTCCTCAATTTCAACTCTAAAGGTTTACTAGAGGTTATTTTTTAAATTCCAATACACTTGTTATGTTAATCAATTAAAATACTAAACTACCCATAATCACCGGGCGACAAAATCTCAGTACTGGGCCACATAAGTGTCACCCAGTTAACATGTCATTTTGTGCCAAAATGGGAGGAGAGTAAAATAGAAGACTTCACCGTTCCTATGGATATTATAAAGTAAATGAAATCATCAACTTAAAATTTTAGTAATTACATTTTAACATACAGTATTTAAATTTCTGTTTTGTACATTTTGATACGGTAGTTTGAAAATATAATTTCATGGTTTCTACCTAGCATATATTTACCAAAAGCATATTAATAAATAGATAAAAATGAGTGTTTTGCAAGGGGCTGTTATCTTTGTTCTATCAAGTTTGATCGGATTTGGGTCATGTATGGATGTATACAGTACTGTAAAATATGTATTCAAGAAAGATGATTCTGATATCAAAGATGAAAAGAGCCGGCATTCAATTTCTGAAAGATGGCTAGAAGAAATCAGAGCGCACAAGAAAAACGTGTCTGACCAAAAAAAGACATCTCAGGCAATCATCCCAGAACTTCAGGAAAATAATTTTGAGAAAACTAGAAAAATTACACAGAAAAATGTTGAACAAACTAAAACCACTGAAAATGTTGGAAAACCATTTTCTGACTATAAAACTCAAAAACCAGAGTCACCTACGAATGCATCTGGAGTGAAGAGTCCTATACAACCTCAGACTCCTCCTACTCCTAAAATGCAACTGTCAGATAAGAGTAAGCCTAAGACAGAAAGAGATGAAAACATTAAACCATTACCCAGTAACAAAATTCAAAAACCAGAATCCCCGGTAAATGTTTCCCAGACTGCCCCTGCCACTAAAATTCCAATAACAGAGAAGAGTAGGCCTAGTAATATAACAGATGAAAAAACTAAGGCATTGTCTGGTAAGAGAATGGAAAGACCAGAACCTCCTCTAAACATAACTAGTGTTAGTGGTACGACTAATAAAACGCCCAAGACTTCTGCTACTGATAAAATACAAATAAGAAAACAGAGTCCTGCTGGAAAAATTGACAAGACTCAGGTATTGTCTGGTAAGAAAATGCAAACACCAGAATCGTCTGTAAAAATGACTGGTGTGAGTAGTACGGCTAATAAAATGCCCCAGAGCACTGCTACTGATAAAATACAAACAAGAAAACAGAGTGATACTGGAAAAATTGACAAGACTCAGGTATTGTCTGGTAAGAAAATGCAAACACCAGAATCGTCTGTAAAAATGACTGGTGTGAGTAGTACGGCTAATAAAATGCCCCAGAGCACTGCTACTGATAAAATACAAACAAGAAAACAGAGTGATACTGGAAAAATTGACAAGACTCAGGTATTGTCTGGTAAGAAAATGCAAATACCAGAATCGTCTGTAAAAATGACTGGTGTGAGTAGTACGGCTAATAAAATGCCTCAGACCACTACTACTGATAAGATACAAATGAGAAAACAGAGTGATGCTGGAAAAGATGATAAAATTAAAAAAGCCACTACTCAAAGCCCAGAGTCCGCACCAGGAAGCAAAACTGCAACAGACAATGTACTTAAAAGGGTACAGACCCAAGGAAATAATACAAAAATGAGTGAACAGAGAAGCTCCAAAACCCCAAAACCAAAAAAATTAGCCCGATTCCAGCCACAGCCAAATATCCCAAACAAAAAACACCCATCTATTACCTTACAAAATATTCAACAAGGGTCTGTAAAAAGTAAAGTGCAATACTGGAATCTCTTATCCAGTTCAGAGAGTAAGGAAACAGTTAACTGAGATCTCGGTTTGCGAAGTCTAAACATTTAAAGAAATGACCAACCTAAAAAAGCTATGCTGTATATTTATATTTATAAATATTTTCTGATTTTTGTGTCAATTTTATCACAGTGTTTCAAGCATGGGATTTTTAATGAAGTTGCATTAATCAATTTAACTAACCAGGAAAATGTTTTTATTCTCTATATAATTTAACTCTATGTTTTAAATTGTATTTAGATAAATTTAATTGAAGGTTGTAGTTTTTTCATTTCACTATTGGATTCGGCTAAAAAAACTCACAATTTAGTGTGTTGAATCATGACTCTAGGTCAACTGGTTACTGAGATATTCAAAATGGTAAACACAAAATGGTGCATTGTGCAATGTTTATCTTGTGGAGAATAACTATAAATCTATAACTCATTTATTTAAATATTCTTCCAACATTTGGTATGTACATCCATCTAGTTCAGGTTAATTAACACATTGATAAAAACCACAAATTTAATGTTTCTTAAGGGCAGCAAACCTACGTATTCATTGCCCCTTACGGAGAATAGATAAATTGGTATAACTTGCTTAGTTATTGATATAATTTGTTGAAATGTATTTGATTTGTGAACAGCCTTAATATAAGCACCATGTAAAACAGCCCTTATTGCAGCAAACCTGCATACTCAGTACTATTTTATTACTGTGATGGAAATAATATAATTTCTATGAAATTCGCTCTACTCACACCAACATGCTGTGTGCAAACTTGTTTTAATTGTAAAATGAAATGTGAAAAAAATTCTGTTGTACTCTGTGAAGTAAAGACAACAGAGTGGTTAAAAGTAAAGAAAGACACCTAATTTTACACAGTTTTGTTGAGGAAATATTACAACTCAAACTTTTACTTTTTAAAGATCATAATCATAATTTTAATACATTTTTCACTGAATATAGACTCATTTATCATATTAGTAAGCTTATGTATGCATGGGCATTTTTAAATATTAAAATTCATTATTAGAGCTCAGAGCTCACAAACAGTTGTTGTTAAGTAGTAGTTTAAGTTTTATGATCTATTGTCAAAGATATCTACAGTCACGATTCCCAACTTTAAAATTATCTGAAACTCAAGCTATTAATTTGTCCTTTCTGTAATTTACTGAAATACTATCTTTCGATAAAATATTTCATTCCCTTTACTTTTACATGATGTTTTTTGGATAAATTTAATAACACATAGGTTTTTGTAGCATTTCTTAAGCCTTTTTACTCAGAGTAAACATTTTATTAGAATAAACATTCATTTACTCAAGAACAAGGCACAACAAATGTTACATAACTGTCCTACTCATAATAAATGAGCTACTTCAGAAAATGTTATCATGGATAAAGAAATGTTAACCGAATAATCTGAATGGATCTTTCAAAATAAGTGTTTAGGTGTGGGAACAAAAAATGATTAATTTTTACTCTGGGTTTTATCGTCAGCTGGTAGCAGGATCTGCAGGTACCTATAATAATGATTTTTATATTTATTCTAAACTTTAAACTATACAAATGATAACCAAAAATATTCTATGTAGTATACTCATATGTTTGTAATATTGTTCAATTATAATAGGAAATATAACGTACCTGCCGTATTTATATTATTTATTTATATATCAACATATTTTTATATTACCTGCATATATTTTTTTTTGTTTGTTAAAACAATCTTGAATTGTTTATTATAGTTTATTGTTGTTATTATCTCCATATATCTATTTTTGTTATTGATGTTCATCTTTACATTGTCTTAATTAATTATTAAGTCACTGCTTTTTACTGTACACTTTTGCGTTTTGTACTTATATACATATATATTATATCTCTCATTATTTCATTGTAAAAAGGGTTTTCTGTCAAATAAATATACGAGTGTGCCTAAGTTTTCTAACTACAGTATTTTATTTTTATGTCTGACAATAAATCTCTTGCAGACGACCACATTAATTTTTTATTCTACTTATTTTAGGTATATATTCCATTTTTTTAATTTCTGGTTATTTTTCTAATAAAGCTTATACTACTTTGTTTTTTCCCATGGAACACCCTGTATTTTATCATAGATTTTAGGTAGGAAAAGGGATTCTAAAAAGTTGTTAGCGTTAGTATTTGTTCATAAACCTAAACTAAACAGGGTCTAGAGCATTTTGAACCCGTTGGGGTTCAAAGACGGGCGGTGTCCGTCTCTTAACGTTACCGGTACATTAATTGATTCATTAAAAAAACCCCAAACCCCCCTCATAACCACTAACCATAAAAGCAAAACAGTTGTCCACTGCAATCCCTATTTAACCCACAAATGCCGTCAACATCCACCCAAGCCAGTCACCGTTTATTTAAGGTGTGCGCTCCCCCTCTATACCACACATTTGCAAGCCAAATTGGTATTGCTCATGAACGGGACTCGACCCCTAGCACTTCCGAAAGGCCTTGACATTTCACTCCTCAGTGATACGCCTTAACAAACTCGGCTACATGTCCCTAGGGTAACAGAGCGCTTAGTTCGCTATAAAACATACTCTAGTGGCAAAATACTCAAATCCCTGAGGTATTTCCGAGATTTGATCACAGGGGGCAGCACGGAATGTAGTTTACAAAGTTCTTGATAGATGTCACTGCCAGATGGGTTACGTTAGTCGTCGAACCGAGACGGTAGTTTTCTCGAAACATGGAAATACTACACATGGCGAAATACTTATCAAATACTGTACTAGAAATAACAAAGGTAGCTTGGTATTGGAAAATTTTAGATTAGATTAGATTATTGAAATGGGGACCTACCCAGGTAGGTATTTTAAGCCAATTATGAACAAGGATTGAGTGTAAGATTATTATGCTGCAATCTTGTAGTCTTGTTACCGACTAAGGCTGACATGTTCCTTACAAAGGACTGTTAATTAATTGTCCAAAAGCCGATGGCAACTAGGGGACCTACAGTTTAACGTGGAGTCCAAACTACTGCCTCTGAAATACGAACGAGTCTAACTATGAGGATGGTCCTTATGGAGTAATGCAGTACTCAATTGTGCGGACGTTAATCCACACCAATTTTAGGCTAGCCACCCGTAATTTCAGACAAAAAGAGTAATAACATACATGTTAGTGAGATTTATGTTGATAATAATAATTGTAATTCAATAATAACCAAGATGTATTTTTTATATAAAAAGGTACATTACATAAAGTTCTAAAATTGAAATCCTCCAAAATATTTAAAGATTCGAAGATTTTTATTGCTGTTCAATATGTAGACACAATGAGCGAAGTCAACATATAAAATAGTACAATATTAGCACGCAATTAGTATAATTAGGTATTAGATTAGTTAGTATAACTATGTTACACATGCAGTTTACTGTAATAATCAAAATAACTACCAGTAAGAGAAGGGAGACTGAAGAATAAAGAAACAAAAGAAATTAGGAATGAGATATATTGGTACTTGTTAGTTGATAGTGTGGATTAATGGATTCATTTGGTTAATTTCAAAGTTTTTAGTGATAACTTTTCAAGTTAATTTGGAAATTTGGCGGTTTTTATGAAAGTAGTGCAGGAAACTATTTATGCTTTTGAGCTCAAATTTTCGCAAAATGCCGAATAACAAATCTCTTCACGTGACATATGTAAAATTTTGGAAAAAGTCAAAATAAATCATACTTCAAAACAAGAATTCAAAGCAACATTTTTGATCATTTTTTTATTAAAAATTTCATTTTGAAGGTCTAAAAATGTTTAACAAATTACAAAAAAAATTTAACTTAAACAGGTCTCAGGAAGCTTGCATAAAACAATCACATATGCGTAACGAATATGCTACACTATATAGCGCCTACCTAGCAGATGTCAGTTGATCAACGCCGCTCGCACTGCCATAAGCCTCCTAACCATATTGTGACATAACACAAAGAACACATATGTGTATATAAATAAATTTCTATTATCTGAATCCCCTGTTTTGTCGCAGCGAGCTTAGGAGTGCTGTCGTCTGCAGTGGTGTGGGCATGGGTGACACCCATCCTTCCCGCACTCATGGAACCCGACAGTGAGATTCCAATGACAGCGGAGGAAGCTTCATGGATGGTTACTATGCCAGAGTTTGGGAACTTCATCAGTCCGCTTCCAGCGAGTTACTTCGCAGATCACTTTGGTCGCAAAACCGCCATCCTGGCATCAGCTCCTTTATTTTTCCTTGGGTGGGCAATCATCATGTACTTCAAGACAATACTAGCCCTGAATATCGGTAGGATTGTGCTTGGATTAGCGATAGGTGTTGTTTACACCGTGGTACCTGTGTATCTTGGTGAAATCGCCAGCACAAAATATAGAGGAGCTATAACGAGTCTATTTTTCTTATTCTGGTATTTTGGTTTCCTCCTAGAGTATATTCTTGGACCTTTACTTTCTTTCTCAAATTTTAACCTAGCATCAGTATGTTCAAGTGTTGTTTTTTTCCTCGCTTTTCTTTGCCAGCCTGAGAGCCCATATTATTACATGATGAAGAATGATGTGAAAAAAGCTAAAAAATCATTGCTGAGCCTTTTGAATTGTAATGATGAAATTATTAATGAGGAGATAGAAAAAATTAAGTTGATTGTTGAGGAGGATAAGAAGGAGAAAGTAAAGTGGAATGCGTTGGTGGCTAACCCGATCGACAGAAAAGCGTTGATCATCCTTTGTCTTGTAGGGTATTTCCGACAAGCAGGCGGAATATTTCCATTATCTGTTTATTCCACACAAACTTTGAAGGATACAAAAATCAGTTTCTTCATCTCTCCTGATAATGTAACAATAATCATGGGTGCCATGATGTTAGTTGGTTGCTTCTGCAGTTTTTTGACCATGGATAAACTTGGCCGTAAACCATTGCTGTTCATTTCTTGCACCATTTCGGGATTCTTAATGTTTTTCACTGGAATTTTTTACATGTGCCAAACTGTTTTAAAGATGAATGTGACAAGCCTCAGTTGGATACCTCCAGTGTCCATGATTCTTCTTTCAGCAGTTTCGGTTCTTGGAATTTTTCCAGTAAGCATAGCCTACACCTCCGAACTCTTCTCATCCAACACTAGGGGCTCAGCATCTGGCATATTCAGCATATACACTACTTTAGTAGGAATTATTGTTTTAAAATTTTACTTAACTGTTTTCGATAATTTTGGTGTATTTGTGAACTTTTACTTTTTTGCCGCCACTTATTTCCTGGGATCTTTTTTTTCCTGTTACATGATGCCAGAAACAAAAGGGAAATCTTTCGAACAAATAAGAAAAGAGCTTCAGTAAAGATTAAATATTTTATTTGTAATTTTAGATCAAATAAAATGTTATTATTGGTAAAATTATTTATATTTAATTCCTTTGAGCATTTCCAAATACAGTACTGAATCAGATTATTATATATAAATGCATATGAATATATTACATGAAATTATGAGTAACTTTAGATTAATGACATTAAAGTCTACTTTGCTAATTAGTTAGTTTGTTAGTTAGTGAAATGGTGGTCTACCCAGGTATAGGTATTTTAAACCAAGTATAAATGAGAAATGAGTGGAAGATAACTGTGGCACGATTTTGTAGTCTTGTTACTGACTAAGGCTGACATGTTCCTTAGAACTGTTAATTAATTGCCTAACAGTCAATGACATATCTAAGGACCTACAGTTTAACGTGGAGTCCAAACCACTGACTCTGAAATAAAAACAGATCTAATTATGAGGATGGACTCTGTGGATTATGTTCAATAGCCATCGTTCACAACTATCCAACATGTGTGCCCTCTAACTAGCTGGATTACAGGACATCCCACAGTAGATTATTCCTGTCACAGTTTTTTTTTTAAATTTCACAAATAAATCTCTCGTCCTTTAAAGTTAAAAGCTTATAAGGCTTGGAAATTATTTATTAAAATATAGTTCCTGTTGTTAAATATGTGAGCGCAATATAAAATGAGCGGAGGACCGTTGAGAATACCTTTATACGTGGCAATGATGAGATGACCAGGGGTGAGAGGCGACGACGAGAAGTGGAGTGAGGGCCCTCATTCTGGCAGTCATCTTCATGGAGATGGAGTTGAGTTGCCACGTACAGGTGTTTACAAAATTGGAGGTTGACACTGACTTTATAATAATAATAGAAAAACACTTTGCTAATATGTTAGCGAGATTAGTAAAAGAAAAAGAGGTGGTCGATCACCTGGTTCTGCCTTGAAGATGTGCTTAAATATATAGCACAAAAGAGCTGTAGGCCTAGTAGAATACAGACACAAAGAATTCAGTAGTAGTGTAAAATGAGCAAAATTTTTATTTGCAGCAGTATAAATAATTTAGTAAAGGAATTCTATCAGATGCACATCTGCTGTAACAGGTGTATTGTACACACACACACACACACACACTATATATTTATTTATACTTATTTGACATTATAATTTAAAACTTTGACATGGATATATCTAAGCTCTGGGGGGTTCTTAAAAGATTTGTGGAAGATAAAAGTGCAGTGGAAATGTTTGGAATTATTGCTGTCATATGGTTATAAGAACAGCTGTTTAAATGAGAAAACATTCCCTTTTGACATATCCATGATCTAACCTATTTCCCAAAGGGAAGTAAATACAAACATTTTTATTTTACTTTTCACTTCAAGTAGCTAACTGAAAAATTAACAATAGTCTGTATTCATTCATGAATCTCTCAAGGGCAAGTCTGTCCTAGCTTAGGAAGGGGGAGGGAATTGACAATCCTTCAGACAAAAATTTGAAATGGAAGTGACCATATGGTTCATAAGGACAGCTGTTTTAGAGCTACTGAAAACAATCCTTAGAGATGTCCAATAAGACGTCACTTCATAAAATTTTTGCATCCCGCAAATATTGCAGCCCCCAGAGCTTAGACCATAATTGGTACAAGCTTTGTACCATGGTTGAGTACCGATATTGAGTTAAAATCCAATTTCACCTTTTTTGGTATCAATTGAAACGTAAAAAACAAAAATATTACTTTCAAGCAATGTACAAACAAATCTCTAATTTTATTTATCTACTAGCAGTAAACCCGTCTTTTGTACGGGGATTCAGTTTAAAGAAAAAAGATTATCACACCAAAATGTAAACCTGAAATCCTAAACAAATCAGAACAAAGAAAATAAATCAATATCCAGCTTTATTATTTAGCATTACTTGGCAATTAAACCATTATTATAATTAGTTTATAAACGTTAATATACAAGTTAAGATAACCTTTGCAATATAGTATGATTTCGAAATGGGATTTAAATCAATGACCAACATAAACTAATATATAATATAATATATTAATATAATATAACTAATATTGATTTGACAGCTGTTTGTTTTTCTTTCTATTCAAGCTTTATACTACAAAGACAGCTGATTATTACCAGTAGATGGTTCATTGATAATTATAATTGAAAGCAAAATGCGACTTAGGCCTATATCGCGTAAAAAGTTGGATTTTTAAATGTAGTGATATACTTTCTTTTAAGGGGGCAGTTTTCAGTTTTTTCGGAGAAGACGGTCCGTAAATATGCCATCCTGGAGAGTCAAAAGACAAACAGAAAAAATATTTTGATATGAACAGTTTAGGCTTAACGCACGAATACGTAAAAAAATAAAATAAATCATGGAATATCTCAGAGATTTTGCTCAGGAACAAAACTCTTTTTTTATTTGTTCTACTTGTTTTTAATTGCTATTTATTTATCTGTCGATTCTATTTATATATGTATTAAAAAAACTGAAACAAGGATTTGAAATTTTTTATAGGTATAAAACAAAATCTATTTAAAATAAAAATTTGTTTTTTTTGACTTTACACAATTCTAAGTCTTTTTTGGGGATACATACAGTCATAAAATCTGTTAAATGAACAATAACTCATCTGACCTGACCTTCTACTTTCACAATAGGGGTTAGCAGGTATTCCCCGCTTATGTGCCTAAAATAGAAATTGGGGATGGAGCGGCAGACGGGAAACAAAACAAACTGGTTTTGTGTTCCATTTCCATCCCTAGTCAGTCACAGTGGTCAGTGGTAGTTTGCTTAAGTTCGCTGAAGACGTCAATTCTCGGCATCAAGACTTAATTTATGTGTGTATTACATTTAATTATCTAAATCATAGTGCACAACTAGGAACAGTTTTTTTAATAGGTATAAATATATTTCCTACATTGACGAGGTAGGTACTAATTTAAATAAGAAAGTAGATCTATATTTATTATAAAACTGAACTAAGCCTTTAAAATTTATTCATAATAAAAAATAAAACCAAATAAAAACCTTCATTTTTCTACAAACATGATTTTTATACAAATAATATTATGCCCAGACAAACTGTGAGCGATTGTTTAGTTGGTTTTATTGCTATAAATTACTATAAGTTACTGTCTGCTAGTCTCTTGAAGATCCCTAGGCCAAAAACAGTACATCTGTGCGTTGTATCAGTATCATACAGTTTGAAGGCGGTAATACTAATTTTATTTTCTCCCATATATATGATAAGATAGGGGAGAAGAAATTATTGTTTTCATCAGTTCTCGAATTTGAGTTTTCAATAGATGTATCCATTTTGGGATCCTCTGAACCCTAAATCCTAAAAGTAGTTCGAAATTATGCCTGTCTGTGTGTGATGCGTAGGCTATACCGATACCCAGCCTCAGCATTTCTTAAATCAAATTTGATATGCATATAGTATCTCCAGAGTTGTTTTATTTCTTTAAATTTTAGTTTTTAAGCGTGGTTCCTATTTTTTAAGCGTGGAAAACAAAAATTTATTAAAAAACCTGCTTTAACGATGTTGGAGCAGCAATTTTTATAGGTTGTAGTGCTTAAGATTCCAAACAACTTGACACCACCCCACTTTTCTGTATAAATGACGATTCAAAATAAATAGGCTTTTCAATACAAAAATAAATAGCTTTTCAAGATTTTCCGGCAGAACAATTAGGTTATAAAATAATTGTACTATCACCTAAGGTTACAGTAGTGTTTAGAAGTTAAATTTAATTCCCGTGGTAGATCATATTATAATGCCTTTACTAAACATTTAATAGAACACTAGGGGTGAATTCTTTTCAAGAAGATATCCCCCTGACCAAGCACTCTACGAAATAGAGTAAAATATTAAATGTAAATCTCAGGCCCATCCAAAGAGTATAAAATAGGTACTTATAAAATGTTGCGGAGTTCTACTGTACTTAATAACATACTGAATATTATTTTAGGGGAAGGTAATATAGTATATGTAGTAATAAAAGCGAAATTTTCAAGTGTTACGTTGTCTTTTGTTGATTCTGATATAATAATCTGGGAGAAATCTCATGAAATGAATACTTACATACATGTTACTAAATCAATAATTATTATACTAACTGTACAAAAGATCGGCTATGGTCGGCAGAGCCTGGCCAGCTTTGTTTGGACTTCCTATCCCTATTCTGACAATGACAATTGCAATTTTTGAGAATTATTGTACAGCAAATTTATTCTAAAACAGAATTATTCGAAAACTTGTATTCCGCTTAGGGCGGCTGAGTTAGAGTAGCCCTCAGAATATTGAAATGACACGTAAATGGGGGGCCCTCCTTGGTTGAACACTTTATGAAATTTCCTATTTTTCAGCAACGAAGACATGGACACTCGAGATATTATTCCTGACGTCAGTAAGTAAACGATTATTTTTCGTATTTTGTTATTTCAAATTAAAAGAAATATGATCTTCATAAAGCTGTTATCTTGTTGTTTATGGTTTTTATGTTAAAATGGGATATTAAAGTTAGATGTGTAACTATATAGATAGTTTTAGTTTTAGAAATAACTGGCTTTAAGGTGGATACCAAATAATACATTATAAAGAATAATAATTAATTGTTAGCTGCTTAATTATTAGCTTGATTAATTAATTAGCTGCTGTCTCGTTTTTATGTCTATACTGCCACGGCAACCAAGAAGGTGTTTATGTTGCTACGGTACAGTACAACGTTATTGACAGATATTTTTAGTTAAATACAGTCCTACCATTCATTGTTTGGCTAGAGATTGCTTTAAATGATTATAATTTAATATATGATCAGTTAAAACATTCAAAACTAAAATAATACGTCCTACGTCCTTATCGGCCAAATGGAAGTGCAAAACCCGCATTACTTTCAAAGTGCACTTTGAAAATACCTAATTGTTGGGGAGAACATTGACGAACGACTCCTCAATTGTACGGATTACGGTAAAGATTGATGAAGTAGAGTAAGTAAACGGCAGAAACCGTTTACGTCAAATCGCCTGCTATAGTTAGCATATTATTGTACAACTAATTACTATTAGAGCTTCCTTATTTATTATTTTACCAGCAGCCAAATGTAATACAAATTATACAATTTATCTGCTATGCATTTTTTTAAATTCTTACTGTACTGTTTCTAGATATTCTTAAAACATTTCAAGGTCAATAGCAGACAGTCTTGAAAATCAACTGTTTCGTGTTTTTGTTTGCTTCTAAACTGCTTGCCTGTTCTGTTGACAGTTTGCCTGACGTATGTATCGTCTTCGTTTCGAGTGATCTATGTCAATAGCCAGTGTAAATAGTTTCTTTTGTTTTATTGCTGATTTAATCCATGTACCTCTTTCGCAATAATGAATATTTGTTGCAAAGAAAGATTGGTTTATAGCAAGGTCAAAATATTTATGTGTAATAAAACTCGCACTTAGGGAAGAAAGAATTTATGGTAAGGACGCGAAGGTTATAACTTAGTTCTTCTTTAACTTATTCCCATTTATCATGCTTTTATTTGCACTTGAGGTCATGGTCTAATCTATCAATTTCCTTATTATGCGCGGTTATTATTTTTATCTTTCGAAATAACGAATGCTAATACAGTCAATTAAAAAGTGTTATGTGACTATATACTGCTAATCGTACCAGCTGGGTTTGACACTTCATGCGAGCCCAGGCATGATAATCAACTTCTTGTTTCGACCTGAGCTCAAAATATTTTCTGTTTATTAATTAGCTCAAACACACCTCCATCTCAACAGGTAAAATACTACAAAATCAATAATTTTCACTAAAACTATATGTAACATTAATATGGTGTCTTGTAACTTATTTTTTTAATAGGGCTAGTAATGATACTATCAATAAAAACCAAATTAATCCTGTAGAACACTGAATACACTGTTAAGTTATGTGTTATGTTGTTATGTTGAGTAATGCGGAGTTAAGTTAGGTAAAGTTTTGATTGAGTACAGGTTTGATAAGGTACAATACTGATATTTCCTAAATTAGCTATCCTGACCAGGTTATCTGGTGTATTGAATTCAAGTGTGAATAGACGTTAATCCGCAAAGCCATACTAAACATTAGACCAGTTCGTAATTCAGAGGCACTGGTTCAGACTCCACGTTAAACTGTAGGTCCCTTAGATATGCCATTGACTGTTGAGCTATTAATTAATAGTTCTGTCTAAATTACATGTCAGCCTTAGTCAGTTAAAAGACTACTAGATCGCGCCACAATCATCCTGCACTCATTTCTCATTCATACTTGGCTTAAAATACCTAGCAGGGTAGGTTGCCATTTCAGTTTTAACTATAAAGTGTGGTGAAGCTAATTATAACGTAACAAATTTATTTTGTCAAGAACTTTAAGCTATTTTTTGGATGAAAAACACTTTTCTGAAGCAAATCATTGAAAAATGGGAATCTTAAAAGTTAAAAGCTAGTTTAAATAGTACATATGGCAACAAATGCTATTGATTTGTGTAAAAACAACAATTCTATTGCTAATTCTGTCTAATTGTAATTTGTAACTGTCTTAATTCTGTAGGTTGAATCCTACATAATTAAGACTCAGTTTTATGAGGTTACAATATAGTGAATTTCTCTATAAGGGAAGATGCTATTATTGTAGATGGCATGATAAGCTACGAACAGAACAACTCAAAATCTTTTAATCTTTCCCATCAACAGCCTGTGCTGAAGCTCATTGTCATTGATCTCAACCATTTATTGCTGAAATAACAATTATTGAAGTATATTTATTCTGTTTTTAGTAAGACTTCCGCTAAAGATGAGGCCTGGAGTGGAGGCAAGCTACCAACAGTTTGGCAGTGGGGATACTGACGACTTGGAAGAAACTCCACATGACCTTCCACCTATAACAAATATAGTCCCAGAAACTACCAGATGTAAGTAATAAACGAAAAAAAGGTTTGCTTCACTTTAATGAGCTTTCTTTTTAGATTTTTTTGCCAGAGTTATTTTATATAGGCCTAAGTTGAAGTTTTATTTAGATTTTTTGTATTTTATTTACAAGTGGCATTTTTATCATTTTAATATGGAACCCAAACTCTGGTCTTTTTACAACCTAACATGAACCTTTTTGTCAGAAAAATAATTGATTAATAGCCTAATCAACAATGTAGACTGGGTCTGGATTTGAGATGGTAACTTCATATTTCAAGGTGTGCATATTACCACAGAGCTCCTCAGCCAGTGTTTTTTCTCTTTTTTAACCTAAACTGCCTATCACCCTAGGCCTTGGGTCTGTGCGGTGATTTAAAGACAGGTAATGTAGCGGCATTAGTCACATGGGCTAGCCAGAGGTGATCGTTCTTGATCTGACAGGAGTCACCGGCCATTGGTTTTGATCCAACGGAAGTGTGTGATGTCAATGACATCACTCAAACAATATTGCAACACTCCGAAACCGATTGTCTCAAGTGAAATGATCTGTTTTAGTGCTCTAAGTATTGGACACTATTTGTTCATTCCGGCCCAAAGATTAACTAAAATATGTAATAAATTTTATTAGTTTCTTATCCTTCTCTACTAGCATAACTTCTTATACTAGGACACTTGGGAGTGTGCTAGTATAGAGGTAGAGTAGGGCCTACTTTGCTCCCCGATGTCCTGGATTCAAATCCAGGAAATTGTTTGTTCAATCATTCTTATGGCCTAGAGACATTCCTAGGTTAAAAAGGTGGGAACCAACACTAATACTACCACTGCAAGGATTGTAGTGTAGAAAAATAAAAATGAATTAAACAAATTGGCATTTTTGTTTGTGTTTATTCTAACCTTACTGTAATAGAAAGCTATTTTGACACTGACTTTTATACTTAAATATTCTTACAGCTCGATGGCATCATGTGGAGGACCTAGATTCCTTTTTCACACGGATTTACATCTACCATCAAAAACATGGATTCACTTGCATGATGCTGCAGCAAGTTCTGGAACTCATACAGTTTATTTTTGTCGTAGTTTTTTCAACGTTCCTCTTTAACTGTGTTGACTACCAAATACTCTTTAGGTATGTGTCATTGTTCGTACTATCTAAAATACATAGAATCATTATTCTGTAAAGCTTTATTTACTGGGTAGTGTTTGGCTTACATCATTCAAGTTGAATAAATTTCTCAAATTTGTCACTGACCCTAGAAGTGGCAAGCTTTTTACTCTTAACTGTAACATTATAATAATTACTTATGTCTTCTTAAAATATTTAGTATAAACAAAAAAAGCATAAAATATAAAGCCCATTATAATCCCAAATAAGTCTAAAAATGCCGTCAACTTCCACGCAAGCCGGCCACTGTTTATTTAAGGTGGGCCCCCTCTCTGCATTGCATTTAAATGCATCGTAAATTACGACTTTACCACTTCTAGGGTTAAGGTGGGGCCCCCTCTCCGCTCTACCACACATTTGCAAGCCGAATCGGGATTGTGTGTCAGAATTTGAATCTTAGTGAATGTTACACTCGTCAGCGTAGTGGTCTAACCGGTCCAGCCACCAGTGCATAGGAGTAGAAAGTGCTTACTTGGCTATAAGACATACACTAGTGGCAGTTTAGTGAACTGCATGAGCAGGTTTGGTTGCTTGCCCCCAGAGGGCATCACAGTCACGAAGGTGATAAGTTCACTAAATTGATGACAGATGCCTTCACCTGCCATTTCTTATTGAATTCGTAAATGTGTCGTGAATTTCGACTTAACCACTTCTAAGGTTAAAGCCAGAAAATTTGTAGGTGCCAGTTAACTTTGTTTACGTGGTGTTTTTTTACTACATATAACATCACAAAATATGACTACTCAGTGTATTTGTTATTGAGTTAAAAATTCACCATCCTCGGACGAAATCGATCGCCAATTGAAACACTTTTGTATATACTTACCATTGTATATAATTACAATATAAGTGTAAATATATTAAGTAGTGTTGGAAGACGTGAGTTTTTACTTTATCCTAAAGATTAAAAAAATATATCAAACATTATTTAAAGTATTATTTGGTATAAAATAAATACAATACCATCCACAATAAAAACAAAGCAATTGTTTACAACTATGATCTATATAAACAATTAACTGCAGCACAGTCAGGTAAATACAGATGGAAATTCCTTAGTAATATAGTATATGATATGCATTTGAATGCTCCGCATAAACTACATTTGAGTCCTGACAAAATAATCTTCACAAAATTCAAACCAGAAAAAAGTGTTTTTTCAGTTTCACAAAAGTGAATTTTAGATCAGTTGGCAGAAATGCACAATTTCTTATTTTTTTAAGTCATTTGCAAGAGCAGAGTTAACTTCTGGGTTTTCCCAGTATATTCGACATTACCAATTTAGAATAATGCCTAAAGGAGCCAAAGTTTTTGTTTGTGGTATGTAATATGTAAAGTTAACTGACATTACCTAAGCTTTAGCATGTAGGAAGGTTAATAAGTTATAAAAGGGAATGGCAATTATTAAATATATTGTTCTCCAGAGGTTTATATCAATACTCATAATCCATACTTTCGAATTGTTTAGTTGTTGCTATTGATGTGGTGTTCTCTGTTATTAACTCTATTGTACTACGTTGCTCATAATTATTTTGGCCTTCTTACGAATTTTAATTTTCAGGAATAAGGAAAACAACAGTCCTGTAAGGAACAGTAGCCTTAGAGTCAAGTACAAGATCGCGCAAATCAGTTTCACATTACTCATTCATATTGGTTCACCTACCTGGTAGGTCGCCATCAGTGTATTAGTATTTATATCTTTCTGCATTAAGCTTTACAGTTGCTATTGAATCTGTTATTTATTACTACTAATTTGCCTTCCAGTTTTATTTGGCCTTCTTACGAATTTTAATTTTCAGGAATAAGGAAAACAACAGTACAGTAAATCAACGAAAGATAGCACTCAGCGATGCCATAGTTCCAAGTGATCAGTGTATTGGCAATATCAGTTTCATCGGTTGGCTTGTCATTTTTGTTTCCTTTGTGTTCTGGCTCATCCGAGCGATTAGAATATTCTATCACCTCTTCCACTACTGGAACATAAAAGCATTCTTCAACCAGGCACTGAAGATCCAAGATGTGAGTAATATTTTGATATTAAATCAAACTAATTTGGTTATACGAGGGCTATCCAGAAAGTAGATTACTTTTTCGTTTGTGTCCTCAAGGGTTGGGGCTAGTGCAACAATCTTGGTATATATATATTTCTAATAATCATCCAGTTTCTATGGTAACAAATAATTTGTGGCCGTGGCCACAAAAGTGGCCGTTGTGATCTCACAGGACAATGAGGTTAGTGTAGTAATCGAGCTGCCATGGAAACAGCTGTGGCCAGTAAAGTGGCTCATCCGACCTGAGAGGACAATCAGACCTCAAGAAACCTAAACATCCATCCGACAGCAAAGGGCTAAATTTCTCACAGGACAATGAGGTTAGTGTAGTAATCGAGCTGCCATGGAAACGGCTGAGGCCAGTAAAGTGGCTCATCCGACCTGAGAGGACAATCAGACCTCAAGAAACCTAAACATCCATCCGACAGCAAAGGGCTAAATTTAAAAAATGGCCGGACTAATGTTCAGGACGAAGTGTTCCCAGCATAGTGACTGATAAATTGTCAAAAAATGTTTATACCAGAGCCCAGAAAACTTAAAATTTACATTAACTGAACCAAGCTATTCGGTGATTATTTAGTGCAACAAAAGTTGCAACTGCAACTGGAAAACTCATAGAAAGTTCCAATATTGTGATTTTTAGCGAATTCCCCATAGGGAAGAAGCTATTACCGTAGGTCTCATGGCGAGACTTAAGCCCGGGACCATATTATTTTTTCTTCTTTAGGTGCCTAGAGACCAAAAACAAAAGTCGTTAAAATTTATATATATATTTATGTGTGTGTGTGAACACGATAACTCTCGTAAAAATGGTCCGATCGAGACCAAATTTAGTAGAAACGTGTATTCTCACATTAACTCGGACGAGTTCGTAAACCAGACATATCGGTCAATGGGAACGGGTAGTTTGGGGGGGTTTTGTACCCCAAAAATGGGTTTTTTGCATTTTTCACATGTAATTTAAAAAAATTTGAATTTTATCTTTCACCATTAGAATCAGCTTAAAAAACTACACAATTAAGTTTCTTAAAGTTTTTTTTCTATCTCCAACGGTTACCGAGATATTAAAAAATCTAAACACAGTACGTTTTATTTTGGGGATCCAATGTTAATCTTATGGAGGATAAGGAAAAATTAATATTTCCCATATCAATTATTATTTTTGGATTAAACTTGGTACAGTGGAACTTGGTTATAACGTCATTGAAGGGACCACACAATTAATGACGCTATATCAGAGTGACACTATAAAAGAGGTTACATACTTTAATTTAATACTGAGGAAAAATAGGGAAACACATTTTTTACATGAAATTACGACATTTAATGAAGGTAATTTGAAATACACCGTAAGTTTATGTTTATGACTGACTGACTACTCTACTATATAAAAAATCGAATTTGAAAATATTGCAATGAAGTTCGGCTTGGTGAATTCAACTGTTGGTTCGATTTTAAAAAACAAGCCCGAACACACGTCTGCTATCTTACGTCCCTCCTCACACGCTCTTATAACTCACACCTTTTTTTCAGCAAAACCTTTCTCTTAACACTTGCCATTATTTTTCAATACTGTATTCGTAAATTAAAATAACGACAAACAAACTGTAAAAGACATACACTGAACTAACGATATCTACACGAACTGTAGGTACGTACGAACGGCATCACAGTGCTTTGATGCGACGTGAGTCACTGACACTGACCTTGATGACCGACGACAGTGGATATAGGGTAGGGGAGGGGGTTAAGGTGGTTAGCGGTAAGACAGCAATAAAATGCCGTTTCTAAAAATAGAATGTAGCTAAACAATAGCCGCAGCCCTCATCTTGCACCACCGACCGAACTTTCTCTATTTAGCTATATGTTGCCTTCATCTCGGCCCGATTTTCTTGACGTTATATACGAGGTTTGAGAATTCACTGACGATATATCCGAGGTTTTTTCCTATGTAAATACATATAGTTTGGCGGGACCTAAAAATAAATGACGTCATATCTGAGTTGACGTTATGGCCGAGGCCGCAATAACCGAGTTGCACTGTATTTACCTTCATGTTGTTGATACCTATCCGTTTATGCTTAAAAATCATAGTTTAGGGGTTATCATGGCAGCAAACCTCCATACTCTTTTCCCATGTTAATCATATAAGGAATAGGCAAACTCCTTTATTTATGGACAGATGTTGATGGAAGTTGGTATAAATGTTAAAAATAAAAATCTAAACACAGTACGTTGTATTTTTGAGCTCCAATGTTAATCTTATGAAGAATAAAGAAAAATTAATGTTTCACTTATTAACCGATATTTTTGGATGAAACTTGATATTTAGCTTCATATGGTTGAGATCTTTCCATTTATGCTTGAATATCATAGTTTATCTGTTTATCATGGCAGCTAACCTGCCTACTCTTTTCCCATGTCAATCATATAGAGATTAGGTAAACTCCTTTATTTGGGAACAGATGTTTATGAAACTTGGTATAAATGGTCAAAATATAAATTGTTTACGCTAGAAACACCTACTTTCAGTGTTCCTCACAGCAGCAAACCTGCACACTCTTTCCCATGTCAATCTTATGGAGAATAGGCAAATAATTCTCATGTTTATGGACAGATTTTTATAAAACTTGTCATATATTATTATTATTATATTATTGATTTGGAAATTCGCTGAGTACGCAGGTCTGCTGCGACGGGGGTATTTTCTTTTTTCTTAATATAAGCATATTACCATTTAAAACCATCCTTATTGTAGCAAAACTGCGTACATTCAGTACTATTCAATTACTATGATGGGAATAATGTAAGTTCTATGAAATTTGCTCTACAGACGCAGCGTGCTGTATGTGATCTCGTTGTGATTTTATTGAGAATTTTTTTTCCAGTCGGACCTGGACAATGTGACATGGCACGAGGTGCAGAAGAGGACCCGGGAAGTGCAGAAGGAACAGCAGATATGTATTTACAAGGAGGACTTCACAGAACTGGACATTTACCACAGGATACTCAGGTTTGTTCCCTTTGAGAAACTGGGGGTAGGTGAAACTAGAATATCTTATTCTGAAAAAGAGTGTGACAGCCTCATTGCCGATACTCTATCCCCTTACATACGACAGATCTATGTGTGATGTATTTAGCAAAGGTTGTGTACAAAAATAAGCTAGTAGTTAAACTCCCCTCTTATAAATGTGAGGACGTAGGAATATTGTGGTTACTGATGAGACAAACTATTTCCAGGTTCAAGAACTACATGGTGGCAATGGTGAACAAGTCTTTGCTCCCGGTTAGATTCAATCTTCCGATCTTGGGTTCCGTAATTTACTTCACCCATGGGCTCAAATACAACATCAACTTCCTGTTGTTCTGTGAGTTTATTTAGCCTACTACTAGCAGTAGCCCGTTCTTTGCACGATTTGTAGTATTCAGTTTTAAGAACTGAACTTCTTATCATGACAAAATCAAAATAAATAGGCTACAAAAAAATGTCTCAGATTAATTATTCAGCATTAATTTATGGATATATAAATTATAAAACGTGTGAACCCCTCAAATCCGAACCCTGGATTTCCAAAATCCCGGCTAATCTGAACACGTTCTCAGAAAAAAATGAAATAGCTGAAAATTTAAAAAAAATTGATATAATCACATAAATTTGTTTTTCAAGGTTTAACATAAAAAATACAATACAAGATTGAAAATAAACATAATTTTTTACTTAAAATATCTTATCTTTAATTGTCGAAGTGAAAAAAATCTTTACGCAGACCCAATTCTAAGCCATCATTGCATCAACATCACGTCATTCGGCCGTTAGCGATACACACTAATCAGCAGGTAGACGCCTACTAGACAGTAGACAGGCGTGAGTATACCAGTATGGGTGGAGGTAGGGGGAGAGTGATTTATTTTTAGCACACGCTCGTCTAGCAACAATGACATGTACATCCACCTGCCAAGGTCACTGCCCTTTCGAACACTAATTCACCCAGCCAGTATAACCCCAATCGCTATGTATGCCTTGCTTACCACGAATACAGTGACGAAATAAGTGCCGCCCGGGTAACCCGAACACTTTTAAATCCGAACAGGCTTCAGCCCCAATTAGTTCGGATTTGAGGGGTTACACTGTATATTTAAAATTTATAATAAGTTAAGATAACATTTTAGTATATTATAGTTTTGAAATGGGTTTAAAATCACTGATCAATGTAAATAAACTAATATTGATTTAAATATGATAGCTGTTGGCTATTTGTTTCTATTAAATCAATTCTATAGATAACATGTTCCATAAAATTTAGACATAATATATCTAATATTACTTAAATTTGGATTTTTTATTAATTTATTTTCATAGTGTTTGGGTATAAAGTGACAAAAACTTTCTCAGATATGTGTAGAATAAGAAAAATAAGTTTTATAACTCTGGGTGCTCTCGTTTTCATGGAGAATCGTACAAAAAAAAACATTGAAATGAGCCAAAACTCATTTTTTCTTTTCTGGGTTTAAACGTAAAAATAAACAAAAATATCATGATTCCAGGAAATATACAGACAAACCTCTATTTTTCCTATAGATTGGTAAGATATTTCCAAAAATGTATTCTATTTACATTTTGTATGATCAGACCTACTTAGTTAAGCTGATTTATTTTTTCCTCCTTGGACGGAAAAGATGTCTTTTAATTTCAATTATTATTTAATTGAATTATTTAATTTCAATTTTTGCTTGTACAACAAACAGACTGTTCTCCAATCAGTATGACAGAAATTAATTTTTTACCAAACATCCTTCTACGGCATCTAACCAGGATAAGATGATTGCAGGGGGTCCGTGGTCACCGTTCCACAACAACTGGCACCTCCGGGAGGACTACAAGAAGTCGAACCACCGGGTGGAGCTGGCTCAGCAGTTGTCGAAGCACATCGCCTACATGGCTCTGGCTAACCTGGCCCTCAGCCCCCTCATTCTGCTCTGGCAGATATTGTACTGCTTCTTCAACTACACTGAGGTAAATTTGGTGAACTCTACAGGAAATTGATAATGTTTTTGCTAGTCCACACATTCTAGAACAATTCAAGTGTCTTATGAGCAAAACCCAATTATTCTACTTCATTTCTCTGATACTCATCAACCAGAAAGTACACATGGTATATCTAATAACAATACTATGCCATTGATTACATAATGAACCAGTGTTAAGGTTTTGTATTTATTTTCTTCAACATGTCAAATAAGTAATAAATAATACATCACAATTCAACATTAGACTCCCTAGTAGTAGGGTCTAGCAGGGTAGGAAGAGTTGGGGCAACAGGGGTTGGTAGGGTAGCAAGGGTTGCAGGGATTGTATGGTTTACAGGGTTTGCAATAGCTACACTGGGCTCTCTTGTCGACCCAGTCGGTCACGGCAATGACTCCTCCGCAGCAGACGAGAAACATAAACCCTCCAATAATGACACAGAACGCTGACAACATCTTCAAAGATTTGGTTCACCTTATTCCACAGTAGCTTTTACTAAATCTTGGTTGAGTTCTTTATCGATTGAGTAAGATATTTGTTTGTACCTTTAACGACGTCCAATTGATATCGCAAATCCACCTGAGAAGACGATGATAATAATTCCAGCGACTATAAGCCAGAATAAGATATCCATACTTAAAATTTTGACACTGTGATTTTGTTTTTAATTTGTTGTAAATGTTGAAACTATGGCAACATGTACATTGTAGGAGAAGGTTGAACAACAACCTTCTCCTACAGCCAGGTTAGTTTGGGGTGGTTTTGTTTTGGAGACAAAATTTGTTCTTTACAGAAAAAAAATCTCGTCAAATACTAAAATAACGATCCTGCTATCACAGATTTTTTTACTTTATTATTTGAACCCATTGCAGTTTTTTTACCAAAAAGTTTTGATAATAGATTACCAAACTTCAAGATTGATTTTTTTAAATTTAAATTTTATTTCATAAATAAATTGTTTACATCCAAATAAATCTATACAAATGTGATGTTTCGTCAGTTTTCAATAGTAGCTCAGCAGTAGTGCTGTTCACCTTTTTCAAATCAGTAGCTACACACAATCCTCATAAACCTTATTCAATGAATTTTTAAACCAAATTAATTTAATGTCCTCAAGTCAAATCGGTCTTTACATTTTCCTTAATGGTTAATAATTGTTTAAAACTGGTATAAACCTAAATAATATGTTTTTTAGCAGATTTTTCATAGGGAAGAAGCTATTACTCTAGATCTCATGGCAAGACTTAAGCCCGGGACTATGTTATTTTTTCGTCTTTCGATGCCCAAAGGCCAAAAACAATAGTCGTTAAATCTAATTATATAAAACAAAGTCGTGTTAGATACACACATTATAACTTGAGAACGGCTGGACCGATTTTAATGATCTTTGATTTTTTGGATTCGTCTCTGCTCCGGTCATGCTTTAGGCATATTCAGTTTCCATAAATTTAATTAGTTATGTATATTAATCTAACCTATAATAAGTTTGTTTACAAATTTTTCATTTGATAATAAGTTTGTTATATGATCAACTTTATCTCTGTATAAGTTTGTTTACTTCTTTCCAATTAAAACTTTTTTTATAGTATTTTTAATTTTTTTAATTTTATGTAAAACTATGTTTAAATATTTGCTATAAACAATAAATATTAATTTTAACAGTTTGTTTTATTTCTACAATCAAAATCATTTGATATGTTATTATTATTTTTTTATTTCAAGTAATTAAAGCCATGTTTTATTATTGCCAAATAAAATATGTTTTTAATTTTTAAATATTTATATATTTTTAAATATATTAAAATATTAAAATTTTGTGTTTTTTTGAATGTATAAGACCATGGCACTGGCTGTTAGGCGTTACGGAGTTCGCCGGGTCAGCTAGTATATTATATATGTGTGTGTGTGTGTGTGTCTGTGAACAATAACTCCTGTAAAACGGTCCAATTGAGACCAAATTTGGTAGAGATATGTATTCCTACATTTGCGAGTACTTCAGACGAGAGTTCATAATCCAGACATATCGGTCAATGGCAACAGGGGGGGTTTATCCCAACAATGGTTTTTTTAAGTTTTCCCATGAATTTTTAAAAAAATTCAAATTTTATCTTCCACCATTAGGATTAGCTCAAAAAATTTCTCAAACGGTTACCGAGATATTAAAAATCTAAACACAGTACATTGTATTGTACGTCCTGTTCGTCAGTGATTACAGTATCACCCTTCTCTAGTACAAATCTTGGATGTCTTGTTGAATTATTGTTGATAATACTGTTGATAAACTTACCATTGCTTTCTAGCATTCTTTACATTGACTTGAAACAACGTATTGTGTTAAGTTTTTTTAGCTATTTTAATCCAAAGGGATATCTTACACTGATAGTTCAAATATTTATTTTTATTTATTTCAGAATATAAAAAATATATACAATATACAATAGCATTCCAGAACATCTTTTCTAATTATAGACATATTGGTAGTAAAAGTTCAAGAACGACAATACTCATTTTATGTAACAACACCTTACTCGCAAAAGGGTCAAGACTGGTAATGGTCTAATTCTGATGAATGAGCTATAATTAGTATACATATGATACTGTTCTGTAGGCCATCAAGAGAGAACCCGGCAGTCTAGGCTCACGTTGTTGGTCCCAGTACAGTCGGCTCTACCTGCGCCACTTCAACGAGCTCGACCATGAGCTCAATGCTCGACTCAGCCGTGCTTACCGGCCCGCATCCAAGTACATGAATATCTTCACTTCCCCCGTCATGACTATTGTTGCCAAGTAAGATACGGATTAAGCTATCAATAGCGTCGAAGGTTTAGTTGGTTGTATTGGTATTATGTTTTATGAATGTAAACTAAGAATTTAATTACCTATATTACAAATTTTTATATTTATACCCTTTGATAAATTAGGACTCTTAAGAAGACTTAAATAAGATGGTTCGTAGGTAAAGAAATTTGTTGTATATTTTGTGACTCATTGGCATACTTTGCAGCGTAATGTCAATGTCCTCCAAACTTGAAACATAGTAATGTAGTGGTTCAAATCATGGTATCTTTGTTTGATGTCCCTAAATGACGTTCTGACGGTTTGGTTTGCACTTCAGAGGCCATAATTGGGTGCAATAAAATGAAATTGTCACAATATTGGTAAGTAGTTTGGTTATCCAAAGTGAACAGCTTTATTTACACCTTTGGTTCCTCTTTTAACCCTTTGGAGTAGACTTACAAACGTGACTCGTAGCACCAAGTGCGGACTGAATGTTGAGCCACAAGATAGGCCCGAGATCGGTAAATACGTAGTATTTCTCCTCGTAGTTCCAAAAATTTTTTCAACAGATGGTATTATTATATATTTTTAACAATAGAAAATTCTCTTTATTTGCACTTTCATTAAGAAATACAGTGGTGTCATTATAAACAAATTAATTAATTAATCTCGCTTTACATGTTTCAACATATTTTAAAAAATTCCTTGATAGAGTATACTGGTTGTTCAACTAGCCAAACTCTGAGGTGCTTCTTAAAAATTGTTTCCTGTCATGTTCTTTAAGTCTTGATGAGTCAGAGCGGTAGTTTGCCGGTTCGTGAGTTGTGAGCGCTTTTTATTTTATTTTTCTAAAATACATTTTTTATTATAAATGCATGGTTTTTTTATATTCCGTGTAAAAACTTAATGTCTACATTCTCTATGTCAACGCAGGAATGTAGTGTTTGTGTCGGGTGCGGTCCTGGCAGTTCTGCTGACTCTGACAGTCTATGACGAGGATGTGCTGACGGCCGAGCACGTGCTGACGGCTATCACGGTCCTGGGAGCCGTTGTCGCCACCTTCAGGTAATACTTGCGACATTAGATTACTCATCATCATATTAGATTACTACATCATATTACTTATAATTCTTTTAGCCAAATCATTTGATTTGGCTAAAAGAATTATAAGTGTAAATACACTTCTGGATTTGAGCTAGTACAACATTAACAACAGTAAGATTTATATTTTGTAAGACTAGGATGGTCCAGTGCAGTTAGCAAAACATGCCTCTAATTTTTACAGTAGATTGTTGTATAGACATTGGTAATGTATGGTTCATTAAAATGGAAAAAGATTGTAATTATTGATTAAGGATAGAATATCAACCCAACCAATTGGGTGTTTTGGAGTAAATATGAATGAAATATGAATATGGTGACTTTCATAGATTAAATTGAATATATCCTAGTGTTACGACTGAGCAAGGCCAGGTGATTTGTTATAATTAGTTAACTAGTTAATTCAGGAACATTTACCACTATCCCAAGAACAAATACAGCTTTGTTTAGTGTTCAACCATCACAGACTTTTTTAGGATTTTGCATTGTGTAAATTTTACCTTGGGGTCATTTTAAAGATTTTGGTCGGACTGGGAGTTTAGCTCTTTAAACTCAGACAGGACAAGAAAGGCTCAAAGAAAATATTTGCCCCCAAACCAGGAAACTCAATCTAGTGGCCATGGAGAAACAATAGTAAATACACAGCAGATCTGCGTACTCAGGGAATTTCCAAATCAATAATATTATATGTAAGGTTCAATCAATATCTGTCGATAAAAATATGAGAGTTAGTTATTTGCCTATTTTCCATTAGTTTAACATGGTTAAGAGTATGCAGGTTTGCCGCTGTGAGGAACACTGAAAGTAAGCATTTCTAGCATACAAATTTTTATTTGGACAATTTATACCAAGTTTCATCAACATCTGTCCATAAATAAAGGAGTTTACCTATTCTCCATAAGATGAACATGGGAAAAGAGTATGCAGGTTAGCTGTCATGATAAACACATAAACTATGATTTTTAAGCATAAATGGGTGGATCTCAACCACATGAAACTAAATACAAAGTTTCATCCAAAAATATTTATTGATAAATGAAATATTAATTTTCCTTATCCTCCATAAGAATAACATTGGAGCCCCAAAATACAACAAACTGTGTTTAGATTTTTTAATATCTCTGTAACAGTTGGAGATAGTGAAAAACTTTAAAGAACTAAATTGTGTAATTTTATAGGCGATATTCTAATGGCGAAAGATAAAATTTAAAAATTTTTAAAGTACATTTGAAAAATGAAAAAACAACTATTTTTTTAGTACAAACCCCCCCAAACCATCAGTTCCGATTGAACGATAAGTCTGGATTACGAACTCGTCTGAGCAAATAAGGAATACACGTCCCTACCAAAGTTGGTCTTGGTCCAATCAAGACGTTTTTACGACAATTATCGTGTTCACAGACAAATATATATAAATTTCAACGACTACTGATTTTGGTGTCTGGGCACCTAAAAATGAAAAAATAACATGGTCCAGGGCTTTAAGTCTCGCCATGAGACCTATGGTAATAGCTTCTTCCCTATGGGAAATTTGCTAAAAGGAGCATACTCATTAACCAATAGTGTTCATGTTCTTAGTTCATGCCTTTAAGATTTTGGGGTGCAAGCTCATTGTTTTTTAAAGGCAAAAAATCCTTGATTTTCTTATTACATTAATCATTTTGTTAAGGCTGTTTGAAAGAAAATTATTTATTTTAACTGAACTAAGAGGCTTCAATGGTTGATAAACTGTTAGTAGGACATGTAACCGTCATTATATTTACACTGTAATAATAATGTAATTAGTTGACTGTAATAATGGAATACAGTAGAACCTCCCTTATCCGACCTCCTGATAACCGACTCAACCTAATATCCGACCTAGTGTCCGACTCTGTCATTCCCACGCTCTCGTCTTTGCTGAGCCTGTTTGAGCCCTAAGGAACATCTCAGCATTAGTCAGTAACAAGACTGCAAGATCATGCCATAATCATCCTAAACTCATTTCTATTAACACGTTCGCTCTGATAATTTTTTCCCTGATTTTGAAGTTTTTGGAAATACTGACGTGTACCACTGGTGGTACACCCAGTGATTCTCAAAACTCTGACGTGCGCCACTGGTGGACACCGTTACTATGGCGATCGCACTCTATAAATTGGCATTCCGGAGTCTTTTTTAATGGTTTAATAATGTATTCGTGGTTTTAGAAGGCACACAAAATGTGTCCACAGGTCGTATATGAACCAAATTTAGGTTACAGTACAAATAAAATACCAAGTTAGAAAAATTGTTTTTATTTATGACAATAAAAACATTTTATATATGAAAAACTAACTTGAAATTCAGTCTTTGCAGTTAAAATTCAGTCTTTTAGTTAAGGATTTACTGGTTTTTATTACAATAAAAAATATTTCATATATATGAAAAATACAAGAAAAAGCCTTTTTTTACTGAAGTTCATAGAATTACTTATTTTTATTACAATAAAAACCGTTTTATATATATATATATAACTGAACTAAAAAGTCTTTCTTCACTGTAGTTCAAGGATTACTTGTTCTTCTTGAGTATGTAGCATGGCCACTGGTGGTACACGTCGACCCCGAGTTATATCGACATGATGACAGGTCGACGTGTACCACGGGTGGTATACGGTTTAATTAGCGTAACTAATATCTTAAATTGTTACTAAAACTGTACCAAAATAGTACTGTTGATAATTAATTAATGATGTCTTATTTCAATTATAAACAAACTTTCGTTATTTTGAAAAGTCTATTGTAATTTGAACTCGTACTTACTTTTGACTTAAATTTAATTCGTGCGCCACCGGTGGACACGTCGGAGCGAACGTGTTAATACTTGGCTTAACCCGCAGTACAATTGGGTCATTTGAGACGGTTAACATGTTTACCCGCGATCAATCATTCAGCCACATTTACTGCGATGTAGTTGGTGAAACAACCGATAGAGTGCATGATGATGTTGCTTTTGCCTCAATTTGCACTCACAAAACCTATATGGCGGCTTTGTTGGAATATTTAGTGACTATTTAGGTGACATTGGTCAGTATTTGTTTGATCCCGTACTGCTTTTAACTTGTGTATACGTGAGCCATTACAGCCAGCTGTTTTCACTTTTGTTAACCTTGTTTGTTGACATTTGTTGATGTGTGTTAATTTTCATTGTGTTTTAGCAGTAAATAATGTATATTGTGTGACTGTTTTTAATGTATAGGATTTATTAACTAATATATAATATTATAAAGAAGAGGTGGTTTCTGTTTGTTTGTTTGTCGTGGCAAGTAAACGCGATAAATATTGAACCAATTAGAATATTCAATAAATAGAAATTATGCAAATTTCTGTGTTCTACTATATTTAAATTACCTAGGCTAAATCCAAAAAGTAATTTGAGAAAATAATATTTTACACTAATTAAGCAGGGACCGTGATTTTCAGTAGCATTTAAGGGTTCAAATACCTACCCGGGTCACCATACCAGTTAAAAGAATAAAGTATAATTTTTATTGGCAACCTTTTGAAAATAGGAGGAATCGCTAACTTGGATGTTACATCTGTTTTTCTGTAGAGTGTTCATCCCTGACGAGAACCTGGTGTGGTGTCCGGAGAACCTGATGACGGCAATCCTGGCGCAAGTGCATTATCTGCCTGACAGTTGGCGCGGAAACGCACACACCTCCCGTGTGCGCAACGAACTCTCCCAGCTGTTCCAGTATAAAGCCGTGAGTACCCAGGCAAACATTTTAGGAACACTTTTTCAAGTTTGGTAAAAATTGGATATTGCTATAGTATGATTATCTGATCCAATAATATGACTGCTAAAGTGAACACTTACAAAAATATTTACGGTTGAGTGTTTCCACATTTATGTTTTATTTACAATTTCTTTAAATAAAATAGAGGCGTACAGGTAAGGAAATTTTCTTTCAGGTTTGGTAATTTTTATATTAAGATACATGTAAAAGCAAAATGAAGCCATGTATCTCTAAGCAAACCCTCTTAAAGTTATCCATAGTTTTATTTATTGTGTGTATAAACATTTCATCCATAATAGTAGCTAATTTTCTCACAGGAAGTTTGCTAATCCAAAAGATTCACAATTACAACATTAGAGTACATGACATAGTACATACAGTACATACACTGTGGAATAAAATTAACCTTCTCTTTGGAGTTTAAACTACTCTCAGTGGAGAAGATAATCATTAATAAGGTTACTTTGTATTGTCATGCACTTAAAACCTTTTTTAAATTAAAAGGTTACAACAATAATCTTCTCAAAGTCAGACAATCATATTTGTCTGTTTTGTCAAACAGACCTACCTGCTGGGAGAGTTGCTGTCCCCTGTTCTCACGCCATTCGTTCTGTTCTTCTATCTCCGTCCTCGATCGCTGGACATCGTAGACTTCTTTCGTAACTTCACTGTCGAGGTTGTGGGAGTGGGAGAAGTGTGCTCCTTCGCTCAGATGGACATCCGTCGCCATGGCAACCCTGCTTGGCAGACCAACGTTACTCCGGCACGACCTGCTGCCATCCAGCCACCCAACCAATACGACCAGGTCAGAGGTCATCATGGTTATCTTTGGGTATGAGAGAATGATGTTGTCACAGTATTGTTAACACTTTAACCCTGGAATTTTAAGAGCCCTTCCAACACCCCCGGATGGTATCATTTTGGGATTTAGAACACCTATTACCAGCAAACCTGAACTGTAACTGATAACTGTTCATCCAACCACACTGCAATGGTATCATCTAAGTCCATTACAAACAAATATTTTATTGAAAACATACAAAAATAACCTAGTTCTGGGCAGTACTCACGTCAGTTTACATAACATCCCTGAAATTTTGAAAATTCATGATTGCGTAGGCTATTAATTATTAAAATAACAATTAGTTGTACTTTTCCAACGCATCTTGGCTTTAAAATCCACACAACGTTTTTGAGAGTTGGTTAAACTATTCCTGTTTTCAAGTGGTGGTCTGACCTTCGTGTCGTGCGGTCCCAATTGTTTTTACGTCCGCTAGCTCGGAGGCGGAGTCGTATTGTCGTTGAATGGCAATTTTCCGATTGAACAAAATAGGCTAAGTAGAGTGTTTTGTTTACTATTTAATTCTATAGCTATACTTTTTGTTGTGTTTTTGACCGGTTTCTTTTATATATGGAAATAACCCTTTGTTTGTATAAATGTGAATATCGTTAGGCACTTGAAAACGGGAGTGGTGTAACAAACTCTCAAAACGTTGTGTAGATTTTAAACACAATACGCGTTGAAAAAGTTCAACTAATTGTTAATTTAATAATCCCTGAAATATAATTTCTCAGAGACATGTGATTCCACATCAGAATTTGAAATTCATCCGAGGCTAGCCGTAACCATCTGATCCGAACTATCTGATTGAATTTAAAAATCACCATTCACAGAGCTCTAGTTTACTCTCCCCTCCTGGGTGATCCATGCTGTCCTCTCAAGCATTTCCACCCCCTCATTTCCAGTGTTTGTACATAAAGTGAACAATGGTTGCAGTGTCTGGCCAGCTTTTCGTTGTAATAGACAATAGACAATATTCTTTATTTACATATTCATTAAGAACAGTAGTAGAGTCAATTTACAATAATTCTAGTCGAAGATGTGTTGGTAGTATTCATTTAGGGAGTAGAATGGTCGATTGATGAGCCATTGTTGCAGAGCTGGTTTTAGGTCATCTTCCGTTTTGCTTCTGAGATCTGGGGGTAGCCTGTTGTGGAGATTAATTCCTGCGTATGAAGGTTTCTTTTCAAACTGTGCTGTGCGATGTTGTGGAAGATTGTACTGCATGGTGTTTCTTAGGTTATGTTGGTGCATTTCGCCACGCCTTGTAGGGTTATTTCGTACTGCAAACAGTATAACTTCCTGGATGTAAAGTGCAACAATGGTAAGCACTTTGAGTGACCTGAATGCTTCCCTGCAGCTGTCGAGTCTGTGGAGTCCTGCAATTATTCTGATTGCTTTTTTTTGTTGTTTGAGGACTCTTTGCATGTTGGTGGATGAGGTTCCACCCCATGCTACAAGTCCATATCTCATGTGCGACTCGAAGAGTGCAAAGTATGCTACTTTTGTTGTGATGTCATCAGTTGCATTTTTTATGCGTTTAAGAGCATAGATGCTTGAACTTAATTTTTTACATACATTGTCCACATGAGGGGTCCAGGTCAAATTCTTGTCAAGTGTGATGCCCAAAAACTTAGCTTCATCTTTCACTTCTACATCTGGATTTTGTGGCACTTCGTGGGATTTACGACCAAAAGCTATTTATGTTGTTTTAGACATGTTAACTGCGAGGTCATTGTTATGGCAGTATTGGTAGGCCATACTGAGTGACACATAAGATTTTACTTCTAAGTTTTCGGCTAGTGGTTCAGTAAGCACTAAGGTTGTGTCATCAGCATACATAAGAGTAAGGTAGGTGTAATCCTGTTCTGACTTAAGGCTCTGGTTTACCCGTGCCGTGTGAAAATGAAATGCACCTTCCAGACTATAAAATTTCTTTCTCTTTCATATGACATATTAACTTTAATTCTACCCTCAGTATTAAAAGAGAAAAACAGCTTTTTGAAAACCTTTGCATTTGGGTCGCGCAGCAGGGGTAGACCGGAGCCTTAAGTTACCCTTTATAAGTCCCAGTTAAAGGTATAAAGCTTGCCACTTCTAGGGTTAAAATTTTAATATGTATTTATTTTATAACCAGAGTCGAAAAAAAAACTAAGTTCAATATTTTTAATATACTGTAGATAGGCTGATCTACAGTATATATATATATATTTATTTATGAAATGAAATGAATAATGCCAGAGTATCCTTTTATTTTCATTTTTAATTCTGACACGTGTTTCGGGGATTACCCCATGGTCACAGTAATAATTTAACCTTAAAAGTAAAATACATTATATCCAAACAGTGTAGTGTTTTTTTGGGATTATATGTTTTTTCTTGATGAAGTATGAGATGTTATTAGTTAGACAATACTTTTATATTTTCATGTAATTATTTATTTAATTTTTCAAAAATTGGGTTCTTTTGTTGTGTTTGCATTATGTTCAGTATGTTGTCTTTGTCTTCAGTATAGTTAATGTTTATGTATAGTTAGTTAGTATTTTATATATATATATATATATAAAATATGCCAAAACTATTTTATTTAACTTAGCACACGTGCTAGGCTCTCCTTAGGTGGAATGAAGCTATTCACTTTCTTCTAGGATACAGATTAGACGCTTTCCACTTTTTCAAAAAGATTGTTGAAAGAGCGATTTGAGGTTCGGAAATATCCAAAAAATTTTGTCCAAAAACTGCAAGTTGTTCTGTCAGACGCTCGACCGCGCAACTCTAGTTGCCAATCCAGTTGGGTACGCCACAGTTGTGACGTACCCAACTGCTCAGTTCTAGCGACTAAGCAGCGCATAATAAGGCCGTAAGGCAGTACATCATCCAACCAGTCTGGTACGGACTGGATCTTCAAAATTGATTAAAGGTCTACAGTATTCTTCATCATAAAACGCCTCATTTGAAAACAAATTTTCAAATAATCATTGGATTAGTTTGAAATCAGGGTATGTCCATCCATCCTAAAGCTATATATATCAGCAATCTATCTGTTTAAAATGTCATTTAACCTTTTATTTAATGTGTAATAATTTTTTTTGTTTAACTATTTTTTAAATGATGTTGATCTTCAATTCGCTGAGTAAATACAAATATTGAAATTCTAATCAGATAATTCCCTAGACATTATAATAGCTTATAAATGATACCAAGTACAAGGTTTTCTGGTACAAAACAACATTAAGACGATTGTTTGGATTTAACATTGTGTTTTTGGGAAACTAAAAAAGGGGCAGTTACTGCAAGTTATGCATTATACAATGTTACTTATGATTTCGGTTGTTTTGTGCTTAGGCGGAGGATGGAAAGACGGAATTGTCGCTTATACACTTCACAGTGACCAACCCCGGCTGGCGACCTCCTACAGAAGCCGAGACATTTGTGTCAGCATTACGCACACAGACTCGCTGTGAACCTATGGCTCCTGGCTTGCTGGTCAACGACAACTGTCTGTCTTCCCTTGGAGCCGGGGTGAGTTGTTAGGCCATTCCCTAACTATAATGTGTTTGTTTTTATTTAAATTTAAAAAGCCCTAGTGAGTTAAATCATGAAGTATATAAAAGGAGAAATCACAGTAAGTGAATATTATTTCAAAATTAGAAAGGATAGGGTTAAGTGGGGATAGGATAGGGGATAGGGTTTTGAAAGTCAGTAATTGGTCAGCTTAGAAGAAAAAAGGCTCTTGAAATAGGACATTTATTATTAGTGTAATTTCTAAATTCTTTGTCAAACTTATAAAATCTAAGTAGGCTAGGTCTAGCTAGGATAGCCTATAGTTTCCCATACCTATTATTATTAATTAGTATCTGCTTAAATTCGCTATTGTCAAAAGACTTAAATATAAATTAACTAATTTAATGTTTTAAAATCAAATAATGGAATTTTATTAGGTTAGACCTTGAAACCAGTCACACCACTTACCTGATAACGACCCTGAGATAAGATCATTTTTATCATAAATTATATTTGAATTTCAAGAGACGAAATTAAAATATATAATAAAATTTAATATATAGCCTAATAGGGGAAATAGCGGCAGAATTTATTTCTCTTTATTTATTTATTTTACTATTATGTCATCATAAGTATTTAGCTTCCCAACACTAAGCTGTACATACCTTACAAAGGACAGGCGTACAGCTAGTCTTTTAGCGAATTTTCCATAGGGAAGAAACTAATACAGTAGATCTCATGGCAAGACCTAAGCCCGGGAACGTGTTATTCTTTTGTTTTTAGGCGGCCAGAGATAAAATGCCCCTGTCGCAGCAGATCTGCATACTCAGCGAATTTTCAAATCTAAATATATAAAACAAAGTCGTGTTAGTTACACGTATTATAACTCGCGAACGGCTGGACCGATTTTAATGATCTTTGATTTTTCGGATTCGTCTCTGCTCCGGTCATGCTTTAGGCATATTCAGTTTCCATAAATTCAATTAGTTTCCATTTTATAGCGCTTTAAATTTCTAATGTTAACCTTATGGAGAGTAAGTTTGTTTACAAATTGTCTACAATCAAAACAATTGATTTCTTAAACCAGCTGTTTGTTTACTGTCCGTTAGAAAATATGCTTTACTATCCAATGCCATCTGAATCATTCATTAATGTAAAACTATGAAGTAATATGTGCTGTACAAAATGAACAGCATTATTCACTACGTTAATAGTTTACGGTTTTTGGGAATTATGTACTGTATTTATATTTCTTTATTTTCTGTATAATTAAAAGTCACGTTGTTATAAGTTTGCCAAATAAAAAATAATTACAATGTTTATTCATATTGAGTTTATTATAATAATCAGCTGTTTATATTTAAGCTTTCACAAGGAAGCCGCAATGCTAATTGACTTCAGGACATGACCAATCTTAAAACGGCAAAACGGTCGCAAAGGTGATAAGTTCACTAAAATTGAAGACAGATGCCTCCACCTGCTACTTCTTATTGAATTTGTAAATGCGTCGTGAATTATGACTTTACCAAACAAACACTCTTAAAACAAATAATTTGAAAGCTTAGTAAGACTGTTTTTGTAGTAACAATGTATAAAATCAGAAGAATTGTACAAAATATTAATTTTGATAAAATAAAAGACTTACTAATAACTTACTAATGAACACAATTTATCATATATTTGTTATAATTTACGATAAAAAGGGGTAAGGCAAATTTTGGAAGCCTACAAATTACTTATAATTATATTTCAAGATCAATACACATTTGTGTTCATACATTCCTTAGTCAATTCTAGGTAATATTTATATCTGAGTCAATTTTAAACTTATCCTTAAACCTTTCTGAATCAGCCTGCCGCCATCACTTACCATCATTACTTCATCATACTTACCAAATGTCATCACAGTGTATTCTATAAATAAAGAAGATACATTAATTGAATGTTCCTAAAAACTCAAACAAAATCACTCATTTAATATAAATTCCATCAAAAAGTATTATTTTAAAAGCACTTCGTCGATTTCTTGTTTGTTACGTTTCTTACTACACAACACATAGGC
This sequence comes from Nephotettix cincticeps, assembly GCA_023375725.1. Lineage (NCBI taxonomy): Eukaryota > Metazoa > Arthropoda > Insecta > Hemiptera > Cicadellidae > Nephotettix > Nephotettix cincticeps. Next base: position 54,439,789 of record CM041788.1, read on the forward strand.
ATACTCATTTCCTTCAAATCCTCTCGGGCTACGCCCTGTCAACGTCCTAAGTTTTAATGTTTACATTTTTAGAGAATGAAAACATAAAATTACTTGAATGTCAACAGCTGTGAACACTGAAATTTGACAGTTCGAGAAGCAGAAGACATGGTTGCTGTAAATACCCTGGGATTCAATGTTTACAGTTTTTAATGTCAACATCCGTTTACTTTACATTTTGACAGTTCGGGAAGAAGAAAAAATAAAGATGATTTTTCAGATAAACTGCTGGATCGAAATTAGTGAATTATTTGAAATAGTGGAACGGAAGATTTTAAGTTTTTTTCCGACGACTGTCTCTATTACATTAATCCTTATCCTCTCCGAATATTTGACAGATGTTACTTTGAAATGTTGTAGACATTCGTGTTTTGTCATTTTGTAAACAATGAAGAATTAATTAACAATAACTTAAATGTATCAGTAGAGCCTACACCTTTCAGCCTTTTTAACCCATGCGAAGAACGGGTACTATGGATAGTGCTTAGTAATCATAGTTTAGGTGTTTATCATGGCAGCAAATCTGCATACTCTTTTCCCATGTTAATCATATAGAGATTAGGTAAACTCCTTTATAAGTGGACAGATGTTGATGAAACTTAATATAAATGGGTAAAATATAAGCTGTTTACGCTAGAAACACCTACTGTCAGCGTTCCTCACAGCAGCAAACCTGCACACTCTTTCCCATGCTAATCTTATAGACCAAAACTTGTCAAATATTATCATCATTATGTTATTCATGTAGAAATTCGCTGAGTACACAGGTCTGCTGCAACGAGGGTATTATTTTAAGTTAAAACGCCCTAGTAAATTAAAGGGTCCATAAAGTTAAATCATGAATTATATAAAAGAAGAAATCATAGTAAGTGAATATTATTTCAAAACTAGAAAGGATAGGGTTAAATTAAAACTTGCAATTTACAATTGAACTGAAAGATAAAGTAGTAGTAAGTAGCAGTAGTAGAAGAAAAAAAGGCTCTTGAAATAGGACATTTATAATTAGTATGATAATTTCTAGATTCTTTATCAAATCCAATCCTTATCTAATCAAAGTAGGCTGGTCTAGCTAGGATAGCCTCTTGTTTGCCATCCCTATAATTATTAATTAGTATCTGCTTAAATTCACTATTGTCCTACAGCTTAAATTCAAATTGACTAATTTAGTGTTTTAAAATCAAATACTGGTATTTTATTAGGTTGGACCTTGAAACCAATAACGACCCTGAGATACCAAGAGATACCTGAGATTCCCAACTAAATCGTACAAACCTTACAGAGGACAGGCTTACAGCTGGTATTATTATGTTTCTATGGTCATATCACCTCTATACAGCACTCGTCAATGCTGTATAGAGGTGATATCAAATTTGTACAGTGTGCTGACCATCTCCTGACTCTAATAGTTATGAAATTTTAAAATTTTTATAGAAAATTAGGCAACAACAAAAAATAATTTATTAACCCTAGAAGGGGCAAGTTTTTTACTTTTAACTGTAACAAAAAAATAATTATTTATATCTTCTTGAAATATTAAGTATAAACAAAACAACGTAAAACATGCCTCTCCCCCTTATAACCATTAACCACAAAAGCAAAACAGGTGTTCACTGCAATCCCAATTAAGCCTACAAATGCCGTCAACTTCCACCCAAGCCAGTCACCGTTTGTTTAAGGTGGGCCCTCCTCTCCACTCTACCACATATTTACAAGCCAAATTGGGATTGCTCATGGTCGGGATTCGAACCCTAGCACTTCTGGATGGCTTTTTAGCCATTATACGTGACAGTCGTCAGTGTAGCGTTTTAACCAATACAGCCACCGTGCTCAGGAGTAGAAAGCGCTTACTTGGCTATAAAACATGCCCTATTGGCAGTTTAGTGAACTGCGTGAACAGGTTCGGTTGCTTGACCCCAGAGGGCAACACAGTCATGAAGGTGATAAGTTCACTAAATTGACGACAGATGCCTCCACCTGCAACTTCTTATTGAATTATTTTGTAAATGCGTCGTTAATTACGACTTTACCACTTCTAAGTTAAAGGACTAAAATTGTATTAAAAAAATTACGAAAAAAACACTCTTAAAATAAATAATTCGAAAGCTTAATAAGACTGTTTCTGCCGTAACAATGTATACAATTAAAAGAATTGTATAAAATATTAATTTGAATGCACTTTATACTGTAGGATAAAATATAAATGTTGATGAAAAACTTACTAATAAACACAATTTATCATATATTTTTTATAATTTACGATACAAAGAGGTAAGGGAAATATTGGAAGCCTACAAATTAATTATAATTATATTTCAAGATCAATACACGTTCGTCATCAAGTCAATTCCAAGTTTTATGTCATTCTGAGTCAATTAACAACCTATCCTTAAAATCTTTTTGTTTAGCTTGTTGGAGTCCTATCCACCCGTTGATGCAATTCTGATGGTTCTTAGTGGAGCCTCTAGAGTTCATCTTTGGGCAGGGTTGATTACTGTTTACTAATCTGAACTTCTTCAAATCAAACACATCCATCTTGCAAATCTTGTTCTCATCAACAATGAAAATTCGCACTGATGAGCCCCACCCCCACCAGTCTCTCACAATAGACACTGACCTCAACAAGTCCTCCTCGCATATCAGTACATCCATTGTTTTCATCGTGATGTAAGCACTTCTGTCTTCTTCATGAACAAAAATAATAGCCCTAAAACTGCCTTTGTTTTCAGCACAGGTCATAAAAAACGTAGAAACATCATTTGACCAAGAGTTCTTCATCGTGACTTCTTCGTTCCATATATACCCGTTTGTCCTCCGCCCGCTAAACGAAATCGCTTTTTCCACTTTTTGCCATTGAAATTTTTCTGTTTTGTCCAAAATCGTAATGACTTGACCAGGTTTCTCTGACTGTTCACTGAAAAACCAGCACTCGGATTGGCCAATAAAAGTGACCAATAATAGACCGATTGTGATGACCTCTGTCGCCATGATATCCACCACTCTAGCTGTGGATCTGTTTGGAATGTTCTGGTATCAATTTTGTAGTAGAGCGTCACAAACTGACAATTAATCATACCACATATGTTCGTGATTAAATGCACAGCTATTGGCAGCTATAAACTCGCCATACTAAATCATAACATGTAGCAAACTAGTTTTTGCACAAAAATAAAATATCAAAATCAGTTATGATCATAAATATCCCCATCACAGCAGACCTGCGATGACTTTCCAAACTAATACCATTAAAGTCTAAAAATAAAAATATTAAAAGTATATAAATATTTGCACCACTCAAGTACAAAACCGTAAAATATTAATTTGAAATAGTGATGTGTCAAAATCAATTTGGGGGAATGTTTTATGTTATATTTGGTTTCCTGTTGACTTTGAGATGATTAAAGTAGTCATGCTTAGAGTTAAGTCCGTTAATTTGAGCCCTCCCCCATAATTACGTTAAGACAAAACCTTCTTGAGAAATTTTCCCCGACGGAATTATACAGGAAAGAAGTACGCAGGTTTGCTGCTATAAGGAACACTAAAATGTAAGCATTTTTAATATTAATAGTTTTAATTTGACCAGTTAAAGCTCTATGACAAGTTTTATCAATATCTAGTTACACAAATAATAGTTTGTCTATTCTCCATAAGATTAACATGGGTTAGAGTGTGCAGGTTAGCTGCCATGATAAACACATAACATGGTCCTGGGCTTAGGTCTTGCCTACAGTAGCTGGATTACTGAACACACCACTGTGCAGTAAAGTATGTATGAACTGTGATTAGTTTTTTTTTAGGACAAAACAGTCACACAAAGAGACAAAGAGTATTTCAGTATTAGTGCCTTTTGTTAGCTTATTGTTTTGACGGAAGAAAGCCCAAATGCATTTTTTAGAGATAAATGTTAAATAATAAACCGAAATTGTTTTGAACGTATCAATAATATTTAAGTTTTGATTGATATAAGTAAAATAAAGAGGATCACTACCTTTAAATCAGTTCAAGTAGAAAGAAATTAAATTTGTTTTATCTATTATATTTTTTACTTTTTCCTTTTTCCATTCTTAGGTGTAAGTTTCAAGGCACTAAAATTTATAAGATGCTTTTGACGATTGATTTTGTTAATTTTGTCTTCCAAGTTTCTTTATTTTTAAAGTGAACACCTTCAAAAGTTGATTTGTACAAAGTATAATGTACAGTAAGTCTTTTCTGGTCCTTCCATTAAACTAATGCTTTTTTCATGGGGTTACTTCTGGGTGCAAGATGGAAGTCTTTTCTTTTAGTTCTGGTCTTACAGAAATTTTACTTTTGGTTTTGTCATGTTGCCTTTTCCAATATTGTAGTGTAACTATCACTTCAAGAACAGCACCTGCAATAAACATACCCACTAGTACAAGATGAATGAGCCAACCAATAACGATCATCTTCCTTTCTTGTTTGATGAAAAGTTAAACAAAAAAATATCAACAATTCTCAGTTTCTTATTTAATTTTATACACATATCCTATTTCTTTAACTTGTGATTGAAAATTTGTCTTATATCATTAAAGTGTTAGACATAAACTATTACTAATAAAACATGGGATGTTTATAGAATGTTAATTTGATAACTTATAAATAGAAAATGTCAGATTTGATTAAGACTGACTGTAAACAATCAAATGTTTTTATTTGATTTTAAAAGCAGGTAAACTAAACCATATGATCCCAATGCATACTGAAGAGTAAAAGAATTTATGATATTTTTGTGGAAAATCTATCACTAAACAGTCAAATCCTTAATGGTAAATCAACCTTCAATTAACCTTAAAAAATTGTCTTTGATTCTATAAAATTACCACAATTAAAAATTATCTAAACTTGTTTATCTTTATTTGCCTTTATTTATTTATTAGATATAAATTTTAAAGGTCTAAAAGCTGGAATCATAAAATATAAAAAATTATCGTAGAGTTCTGATCTTTGCTACAACAATTAAGAGTAAGGACACAATCCAAAACATCTTTATAAATCAACTAAGAAAACTCAAACAAAATCACTCATTTAATATAAATTCCATCAAAAAGTATTATTTTAAAAGCACTTCGTCGATTTCTTGTTTGTTACGTTTCTTACTACACAACACATAGGCATACTCATTTCCTTCAAATCCTCTCGGGCTACGCCCTGTCAACGTCCTAAGTTTTAATGTTTACATTTTTAGAGAATGAAAACATAAAATTACTTGAATGTCAACAGCTGTGAACACTGAAATTTGACAGTTCGAGAAGCAGAAGACATGGTTGCTGTAAATACCCTGGGATTCAATGTTTACAGTTTTTAATGTCAACATCCGTTTACTTTACATTTTGACAGTTCGGGAAGAAGAAAAAATAAAGATGATTTTTCAGATAAACTGCTGGATCGAAATTAGTGAATTATTTGAAATAGTGGAACGGAAGATTTTAAGTTTTTTCCGACGATTGTCTCTATTACATTAATCCTTATCCTCTCCGAATATTTGACAGATGTTACTTTGAAATGTTGTAGACATTCGTGTTTTGTCATTTTGTAAACAATGAAGAATTAATTAACAATAACTTAAATGTATCAGTAGAGCCTACACCTTTCAGCCTTTTTAACCCATGCGAAGAACGGGTACTATGGATAGTGCTTAGTAATCATAGTTTAGGTGTTTATCATGGCAGCAAATCTGCATACTCTTTTCCCATGTTAATCATATAGAGATTAGGTAAACTCCTTTATAAGTGGACAGATGTTGATGAAACTTAATATAAATGGGTAAAATATAAGCTGTTTACGCTAGAAACACCTACTGTCAGCGTTCCTCACAGCAGCAAACCTGCACACTCTTTCCCATGCTAATCTTATAGACCAAAACTTGTCAAATATTATCATCATTATGTTATTCATGTAGAAATTCGCTGAGTACACAGGTCTGCTGCAACGAGGGTATTATTTTAAGTTAAAACGCCCTAGTAAATTAAAGGGTCCATAAAGTTAAATCATGAATTATATAAAAGAAGAAATCATAGTAAGTGAATATTATTTCAAAACTAGAAAGGATAGGGTTAAATTAAAACTTGCAATTTACAATTGAACTGAAAGATAAAGTAGTAGTAAGTAGCAGTAGTAGAAGAAAAAAGGCTCTTGAAATAGGACATTTATAATTAGTATGATAATTTCTAGATTCTTTATCAAATCCAATCCTTATCTAATCAAAGTAGGCTGGTCTAGCTAGGATAGCCTCTTGTTTGCCATCCCTATAATTATTAATTAGTATCTGCTTAAATTCACTATTGTCCTACAGCTTAAATTCAAATTGACTAATTTAGTGTTTTAAAATCAAATACTGGTATTTTATTAGGTTGGACCTTGAAACCAATAACGACCCTGAGATACCAAGAGATACCTGAGATTCCCAACTAAATCGTACAAACCTTACAGAGGACAGGCTTACAGCTGGTATTATTATGTTTCTATGGTCATATCACCTCTATACAGCACTCGTCAATGCTGTATAGAGGTGATATCAAATTTGTACAGTGTGCTGACCATCTCCTGACTCTAATAGTTATGAAATTTTAAAATTTTTATAGAAAATTAGGCAACAACAAAAAATAATTTATTAACCCTAGAAGGGGCAAGTTTTTTACTTTTAACTGTAACAAAAAAATAATTATTTATATCTTCTTGAAATATTAAGTATAAACAAAACAACGTAAAACATGCCTCTCCCCCTTATAACCATTAACCACAAAAGCAAAACAGGTGTTCACTGCAATCCCAATTAAGCCTACAAATGCCGTCAACTTCCACCCAAGCCAGTCACCGTTTGTTTAAGGTGGGCCCTCCTCTCCACTCTACCACATATTTACAAGCCAAATTGGGATTGCTCATGGTCGGGATTCGAACCCTAGCACTTCTGGATGGCTTTTTAGCCATTATACGTGACAGTCGTCAGTGTAGCGTTTTAACCAATACAGCCACTGTGCTCAGGAGTAGAAAGCGCTTACTTGGCTATAAGACATGCCCTATTGGCAGTTTAGTGAACTGCGTGAACAGGTCCGGTTGCTTGCCCCCAGAGGGCAACACAGTCATGAAGGTGATAAGTTCACTAAATTGACGACAGATGCCTCCACCTGCCACTTCTTATTGAATTATTTTGTAAATGCGTCGTTAATTACGACTTTACCACTTCTAAGTTAAAGGGCTAAAATTGTATTTAAAAAATTACGAAACAAACACTCTTAAAACAAATATTTCGAAAGCTTAGTTAGACTTTTTTTGTAGTAACAATGTATAAAATCAAAAGAATTGTATAAAATATTAATTTGAATGCACTTTATACTGTAGGATGAAATATAAATTTTGATGAAAAACTTACTAATAAACACAATTTATCATATATTTGTTATAATTTACGATACAAAGAGGTAAGGGAAATATTGGAAGCCTACAAATTAATTATAATTATATTTCAAGATCAATACACGTTCGTCATCAAGTCAATTCCAAGTTTTATGTCATTCTGAGTCAATTAACAACCTATCCTTAAAATCTTTTTGTTTAGCTTGTTGGAGTCCTATCCACCCGTTGATGCAATTCTGATGGTTCTTAGTGGAGCCTCTAGAGTTCATCTTTGGGCAGGGTTGATTACTGTTTACTAATCTGAACTTCTTCAAATCAAACTCATCCATCTTGCAAATCTTGTTCTCATCAACAATGAAAATTCGCACTAACGAGCCCCACCCCCACCAGTCTCTCACAATAGACACTGACCTCAACAAGTCCTCCCCGCATGTCAGTACATCCATTGTTTTCATCGTGTTGTAAATACTTACGCCTTCTTTCTTAACAAAAATAATAGCCCTAAAATTACCTTTGTATTCAGCACAAGTCATAAAAAACGTAGAAACATCATTTGACCAAGAGTTCTTCATCGTGACTTCTTCGTTCCATATATACCCGTTTGTCCTCCGCCCGCTAAATGAAATCACTTTTCCCACTTTTTGCCATTGAAATTTTTCTGTTTTGTCCAAAATCGTAATGACTTGACCAGGTTTCTCTGACTGTTCACTGAAAAACCAGCACTTGGATTGGCCAATAAAAGTGACCAATAATAGACCGATTGTGATGACCTCTGTCGCCATGATATCCACCACTCTAGCTTTGGATCTGTTTGGAATGTTCTGGTATCAATTTTGTAGTAGAGCGTCACAAACTGACAATTAATCATACCACATATGTTTGTGATTAAATGCACAGCTATTGGCAGCTATCAACTCCCAATACTAAATCATAACATGTAGCAAACTAGTTTTTATGCACAAAAATAAGATATCAAAATCAGTTATGATCATAAATATCCCCATCACAGCAAACCTGCAATGACTTTCTAAACTAATACCATTAAAGTCTAAAAATAAAAATATTAAAAGTCTATAAATGTTTTCACCACTCAAGTACAAAACCATAAAATATTAATTTGAAATAGTGATGTGTCAAAATCAATTTGGGGGAATGTTTTATGTTATATTTGGTTTCCTGTTGACTTTGAGATGATTAAAGTACGTTTCCTTCATGCATAGAGTTAAGACCGATAATTTGAGCCCTCCCCAAAATTACGTCAAGACAAACCCCACAACTTTCTTGAGAAATTTTCCCCGATGGAATTATACAGGAAAGGAGTACGCAGGTTTGCTGCCATAAAGAACACTAAAATGTAGCATTTTTAGTATAAATAATTTTAATTTATCAGTTGAAGCTCTATGACAAGTTTTATCAATATCTAGTTACACAAATAATAGTTTGTCTATTCTCCATAAGATTAACATGGGTAAGAATGTGCAGGTTAGCTGCCATGATAAACACATAACATGGTCCTGGGCTTAGGTCTTGCCTACAGTAGCTGGATTACTGAACACACCACTGTGCAGTAAAGTATGTATGAACTGTGATTAGTTTTTTTAGGACAAAACAGTCACACAAAAAGTATTTCAGTGTTAGTGCCTTAGTTAGCTTATTGTTTTGACGAAAGAAAGCCCAAAAAGCATTTTTTAGAGATAAATGTTAAATAATAAACCGAAATTGTTTTGAACGTATCAATAATATTTAAGTTTTGATTGATATAAGTAAAATAAAGAGGATCACTACCTTTAAATCAGTTCAAGTAGAAAGAAATTAAATTTGTTTTATCTATTATATTTTTTACTTTTTCCTTTTTTCCATTCTTAGGTGTAAGTTTCAAGGCACTAAAATTTATAAGATGCTTTTGACGATTGATTTTGTTAATTTTGTCTTCCAAGTTTCTTTATTTTTAAAGTGAACACCTTCAAAAGTTGATTTGTACAAAGTATAATGTACAGTAAGTCTTTTCTGGTCCTTCCATTAAACTAATGCTTTTTTCATGGGGTTACTTCTGGGTGCAAGATGGAAGTCTTTTCTTTTAGTTCTGGTCTTACAGAAATTTTACTTTTGGTTTTGTCATGTTGCCTTTTCCAATATTGTAGTGTAACTATCACTTCAAGAACAGCACCTGCAATAAACATACCCACTAGTACAAGATGAATGAGCCAACCAATAACGATCATCTTCCTTTCTTGTTTGATGAAAAGTTAAACAAAAAAATATCAACAATTCTCAGTTTCTTATTTAATTTTATACACATATCCTATTTCTTTAACTTGTGATTGAAAATTTGTCTTATATCATTAAAGTGTTAGACATAAACTATTACTAATAAAACATGGGATGTTTATAGAATGTTAATTTGATAACTTATAAATAGAAAATGTCAGATTTGATTAAGACTGACTGTAAACAATCAAATGTTTTTATTTGATTTTAAAAGCAGGTAAACTAAACCATATGATCCCAATGCATACTGAAGAGTAAAAGAATTTATGATATTTTTGTGGAAAATCTATCACTAAACAGTCAAATCCTTAATGGTAAATCAACCTTCAATTAACCTTAAAAAATTGTCTTTGATTCTATAAAATTACCACAATTAAAAATTATCTAAACTTGTTTATCTTTATTTGCCTTTATTTATTTATTAGATATAAATTGATAAAGGTCTAAAAGCTGGAATCATAAAATATAAAAAATTATCGTAGAGTTCTGATCTTTGCTACAACAATTAAGAGTAAGGACACAATCCAAAACATCTTTATAAATCAACTAAGTATGAAACCTGTTTTTTTTTAAATTTAATAATGTTTTTTCTGGGCATTATAGAGCTATATCCCTATAAAAATTTGTTTGCAATGACATTTTAACATTTCTGTCTCAAGATAAAAAAAACTATCAACCACCATGTTTAGTAAATTAAGAAAAATATAAGGGATCACTATCAAACTGTAAGATTGGCAGCACTGTTGGTGTACTGATGTTTTGGTAACACTGTTAACAGCTGAGTGAGATTCTGGGAGTGCCAGGACCTGCCCCCTCCCCCCTCTCCCCCAACACAATACACATGCGCACCAGCAGGGCAGAAGGACCAATACTCAACCCTCAGAGCAGGTCAGTGTAGAAGTTTTTTTGTGAAACATTTATGAAGAGTGTTTGCAAAATTGTATTTTATCCTGCTGGAAAATTATTATATTTGTGTACATTATTTCCATGCTAGTCCGGAAAAACACTCTACCAATGTAAATTGTAAATTAAATTTAGAACAAGCACTGGCAAAGAATTTTTTTTATAGTAGAATAGAAATTATTTTTAACAAATGCAGTATATTTTAATAAAACAACCTCAAAACTTTAAAGAAAAACCTGAAAAAAGGTAACAACATTTTCAAGTATACTACTTAAAACTTAAGTATCATCCTTGACGAATATTTTAAATTTATAATATTTCATATTAAGGATAAAAAAGGCAACAAGCTTGAAATAAAGGTAAAAATGTTTATTTTCCCTAACACTTATGAAAACAATGTTGTTTTTCTAGATTAGCAAATTAACATTACTGATCTATTTAAAATATATCTACTCAACGAGATGTTACCTTAAATCTTTTCTCCAAATGTTTTTTACATTTAATTGAATAAACTACTAATACACTTTTCTTGGATACACTAGAACCTCTCATAACCGGCTTTGTTTTGAATATCCAGACGCTTCATAGAACAGCTATCAAAATGTATTTCCCACGGCTTAAATGAACGCAATACTCAACCGTTCTCAAGGTTTATTTGAGATTACTACTCAGTTAAGTTTTAAAGGCCAGAATTCACCAAAAACTAAAACTGCCGGCCTAACCTAAAGAGATTGTCCTACGAGATGTTTAGTAATGGCCTTTCTATAGTTATTTTATCAGGGATTGCATTATACTGTTGGTGATTGAGAGTCACACATTATTTTTAGCTGTACTAGAAAAGCGACTGTATTTTTTATTCAATTAAAACAAAGTATTTTTCCTTAAAAATAATGAAACTCCTATATTAAATGGTTTGTAAAAGTTATTTCCTCATAAACACTGGACTATTTTTTGGGTTATGTTTACTCATTCACGTCAGCACAATGTCATGACAGTTCATTGCCACCTTGATTTTTTCGTCGAGAGTTTTGTGTTTAGTCCTTTTACTTACTGAACGTAATATAGTTGTGTACGTGTACATAAAAACTGTTTGTCAAAATGAAAACGTAACGTGATGACAGTCAAACCAAAGCTTTAATAGTAAACAATTAAATTAAAACTTTCCTGTGCATGAACTGCAGACACTCCCGCGTGAATTTTGGTGCACTCGCCAATTAAAATAGGGATGGAACTGCCTTGAGTGGCATAAGCTTATGTAACTGGAAGAAGGTTAAGTACAAAATAGAGTTTACTTTTAGATCCCGTGAAATAGCATCTTATGAATTGGAGCCAATGTGTTGTTGATGGACAGCGTTTTTTTGTGTTGCAGCTTCCATGAGACGACACAGGCGTTGGGAGCGAGCGCGTTGGCTGAACCGGACCCGATGACTGACATGAGTCTCAGCACACTGTACCTGCACGAAGTCCATTACAGGTAGCCTGCGAATTTGTGTAGACGGTCGGGTAAAATACCAGGAAATTTTCAAAAAGGTCCGACAAGGACAGGGAATTTGAAAAAGTCAGGCAAAGTAATTTACAGTATTTTTTGTAAAAGGTATGTAGAGTCATAGAATTTATCACTATTACTTTATGGAATGGCGACCTACCCAAATAGGTATTTTAAGCCAAGTATGAAGAAGTGATTGTGATCTTGTAATCTTGTTACTGACTGAGGCTGACATGATCCATAGACAGGACTGTTAATTAATAGCCCAACAGGCCAATGGTAGCTAAGGGACGTACAGTTTAACGTGCCGAACCACTTTACCTCTCAATTACCCGATTTACTATCATGCCATAATCTGACTTATTTTCAATATTATAACTTGAAAACTATAATCTAGTTTACAATCTTATAATGCCCTGATTTTTATAACCCACAAATACTACCTATCGAAAACATCAGGTTTGTAGAATGGGTCAGCTAGTAGTGTTTCTTTTATTTGAGTCTAGGGAAGTCTGAGTAGGCCTTGAGTATTTTAAAAAAACATTAAAGGTAATAAATTAGTTCTTAAATGAAATTGAACAATGCGAATCATAGAGTAAATAAAATATGTGATGGGTGTTTTACTTACACTCACCAATAATTCTCTGGATCATCCACTTTCTTGAACGAATATGGTGAAGTTAAACAAAAATAGTGACTATTTTTAAACGGCTGAAGATAATTTTTTTAAATTGTATTTTAACTATCTACAAACATGGAGGAATCATCATACAAAATTTAAAGAAATCAAGAATGGTCAAGCAAACACCTCTAACCTCTTCATATGGATCGATCCATCAATAAATAAATAGTAATTTTTAAATATATATTGTAGCGAGTGGTTACTTGATTGAAATAGTGGAGAAATTATAACTATTCGACTTGAAGTTTTAAGGTGTTGTAACTAATCAACTTTAGAATTTGAGTGGCAGTCTGTTGTTCTGTACTTTACTATATTAACACATCCACTGTTTACAGACAATTGCGCCGAAGGCATCATGAGGGCAACGTGTGGATGAGAGATCCGACCACGTCCACACGCACACAAGAGCGAACGCCCCTCATCTCTCGCCCCTCATGACTGTCGCCCCCGGGCCCCGCCTTTGTCTAGCCCCCGCCCTGCTCCCACTGTGCCTTACGCAACTCTCGTGTATCCTATGAACTCTTATAGGACTGTATCGTTACAACATAGTGACATGGTAAATGTTTATCACCTCGATCTTTTAAAGCCTTAACTATTTTGTGAAAAGTAAAGCACATATGAATTTCCAGGATACTAAAAATTATTAATAGTGATCATATTGGTGGAAATAGTTTTATAAAAATTCAATGACACTAATGTTGTGATGTAAACATAAGGATTGTTTTATATTTTTGGTATATATAAAGTTGTCTACTTTAATTTTACTAATATTATATATCAGCTCAACATTTTGTCTCTGCTAGTTTACGTCTAGAGTTATATCTTTGACTATACATATTAATAGACGTGCCATTCTTATGAGCAAGCTGTAGTGGCTTGAGCTGTTCTAGAATCGGCTTGGGGAGTTAGTGCGTTGTCCCACGTACAGGTGCGCTGCCGTCTGCTACCCCCCTCTCCACCCTTCGGCCAACTTCCAACCAATTATAAGAGCGAAAGAGAGATGTGCGCCGTGCGCGCGCACTCCTGAGGGCGGGGCCAAGTGAGCTTACAGCCTTCGCCACTAGGAAGCGGCACTACACTCTCGGGCCTTCCGAAATTTTGTTGGCGACAACTTTTAACCATGAATGACACGTCTATTAATATGTATAGTCAAAGGTTATATTAACAACTAGGATTCCTTTAAACACATGTGTCTAGAAACTGTCTCAGTAATTGCATCTTTTTACTCATTATTGCGGTATGTCCCTGAACTGGTAAGACAAATTATAGTTTTTTTTTTTATTTTTACCTTTATGTCCCAGTTCAAACTTGGTTGACTGCTACAACCATGGCTTTAACACTGGTTGCGCCATGGAAACAGTTTGAATTGGGACAAAAAAGTAAAAATAAAAAAATGCTATAGCATATTTTTAGCATAAAAGCGCTACAAATTACTGGTAGTCCAAAAATCAAATTAAATTCCAAAATAAATACTTTTTTGTTAATTTTTTTTTAATTTGTGTAGAGATGTTTCAAACATACCTATTTTCTGCCTTGAAATTGAAATGTCTTCAAGAGCATTAGTTGCTTTGTATAATTATTTTTACATAAACAATTAATTGCTACCGGCACACAGTGTGATCATAAATATGTGTTTTTATCTGTCAATAACTGTAATAATCTTATATTGCTGAAGTGTTTTAATGATGTTTTGACAATATTTTTACGGAATTTTAATGGTCCCGAAAAAGATAAATAAGCCTATAATTTTTGTTCCGTATACATGGCTTGTAATTGTTCAATGTGCTTGCAATCATTTGTCATAGCTGTGAAGTATATTTTTAAACATATACAAATAATAAATTATTTTTGGATGTTGTGAAAATGTATATTTTGTTCTGTTAGGAGAGTTTAATTATTTTGTACGCTGTAGTGGATAACGCTACCAATGTGTGATTTGAATTGTCACTGATCCTCACTTACATATTTTAAGTTTTGGAACTCATGCGCTTGTCTGTATGTACAATAAATGTTCATTACACATTTAGTTTTAGGATTAGCCACTTAGGATTATATTTTATATAAGGTATTAAATTAGTTTTACACTACTGTTCAAAAACAAATGTTTGAGAAGTAAGCGATTACAATCCTAACATAGTGTGATTTATTTTAAGTTTTCAAGGTTATATAACTTCACTATATTATATTATCCCTTACTCTGTTTTGTGAACTAGTCAAATATGTAGTGTACATAAGCTTTGTATGTCTGCAAGTTTTATTACATACACAAGGAATATATGTTCTTGAATGGTGATATATTTTGTGTGGGTGATCGTGACCAAAGTATCGATGGTTTGTTTCTTATCCATGGGGTACTTAACGACTCTTTTGTTTTATTTTTGGAAAACAAGTTGTTCAAATGTAAGAACAAATTGTAACAATCGTGCGACTAACTTAGAAAATATTATAAAGCCTTTTATACTTTAAATTTATTCAGTACAGTAAATTAAACATTCATGAAAAATACAACCTTTTTATTCTCTTTTACACCCTTATACCTTAAATTTGATTGTTTTTTCTAAAATAAAAATGTTTAAGGCATAAATTATTGTTTATTTTACAAACTTACAAAACTCTATAAAAAAGCAGGAAACATTTTTTACACATAGACTTTTTAAGACCTATACATATTCAAAAATATATGTTTAAAATATTTAAAAAAATGTTATCTTAAAGTAAACTATTAAACCGTTATTCCAAATTTTCATAGTTACAATTTAAGAAACAATGACATGTGAACCACTGAAATTAAAGTTGTTTGATTAGAAGACTGGTTTAAGTGGTATTTTTTAAAATTTACTTAAAATATGTTTTAAAAGGCTTCTTAGGCCAAGATTACCTACATTGTCGCTATACTGATTTTAACAGTTATGATTTGTGATAAATGAATTATAAGTTGTGTCTTAATATATTTTCAATTGGAGCTATATATTTTCTCATATTTTTAGTGCATGTTTCCTTCATTATTAGCACTATTCACAGAATGATTATAAACTCTATGAATGATTAAAGATAAATTTAATTTATTGCCATCAATAGAAATAACGTCTTCCCTTGCAGGGAAATTCCACTAATTTAAACTAATTCCACAATAAGCTTAAGGCTTTATGAAGCTAGAGTTATGTACAAAAAGTGGTGTGAGAATAGGGAGAATATACTTAGATAGTTCATAATAAGGGGAGCCAATAGCACTCACAATAGGTCTTACCGTTAAGACCTATGGCTCACTAGTGTGTATAGAAAACCGACGGCAACAGGCCACTATTTAAACTATGATTCCAACCACCCTGAACATGTTAAACTAGGTTTGGCTATAGGTTTAATAAAGAGGGCCAGATCCATATGCAGCACAGATGAGTTGTTTGATAAAGAGCTCACACAAATAAAACACAATCTTAAAAATAGTGGATACCCTGAGAAAACCATAAACAAAGCTTTAAAACATACAAACAAAGATTTATCTGCTGAAATTTTTTTAAAAGAAACCCCCTGAACCACTGTTATCGCTTATGTTAAAAACATTCCTGAAAAAATAAGACGCATCAACTCAAAGCATAACATTCGTACAGTTTTTAAGTCAAATGACACATTCGTAGCAGATTGACATAGGTTAAACCTATTGCCAAACAGCAAATGAAAAAAATGTTGTTTATGAAGTCCCCTGCATGTGTGGATAAAAGTACATAGGCCAAACGTCTAGACCGGTTAATATTAAAATAATAGAACATATGAAAAAAGTAAGAAACAATGAAACATATGGTTCAAAGATTAGCGAGCATGCGTGTGAAACTAATCATACTTTATAACTTAATAACTGGATACGTATTAACTGGAACTTAATACTTAATAACTGGAATAATGGTAAAATACTATATAAAGAACTAGATTGGAGGAGGAGGAATTTGGCGGAATCGCGATTTATTGCGGCTAATAAAAATACATTGACACAACCATCTGTTGACATCAGAGCTGTTTATCTCGACATTGTTAGAAAGAACTGGACACAATGCAAGAACGAGCTAGGCTTGTGGAATTTGTTCCTGAGATAATCAGAACCCCCGCACCCGCCCCTCCCACCGCTCCGACCGTGGTCAGTGTGGTTCGGCGTTCAGCCCTTGCGTGTGAGGCGCGTGTTACAAGAGGACCTACTCCCTGAGGAAGCAGGACCTTTCTTTTGGTCCTGCGAAACGTAGGAGGATTCCTGGGGTGCTTTAGGTATTTTAGTGACAATCCCTGTTGGGGAAAAATTACTAAACAAGGTGAGAGAAACTTAATAATTTTTTATCATAATATCCACCTCACCATAAAGAAAAACATGTCTTTTAAAAGTCAAATAGTTGGATGTTTGATCCAAATAGTTGGATGTCTATCATAATGGCCGAGAGACTTATTCTGTGGAAACAGGCAAAAATCTCCTTCTTCTTTGAAAATATAATGTATTTACTTCGCTTTGGGAAATAGGATACTTCATAAATATGTCTAAAGGGAATGTTTTCAATTCCTCTAAACAGTTGTCCTTATATGATGTCACCGTTTCAAATTTTGGTCTGACTGATTGAACCCTCCCTCAGAGCTAAGACCATTTCAAAACAATAGATTTATTTATATGGTTACAGTTTGTTCTCTATGTGTTTTGTGTCTCAGTCTCTAAAATTGGTATTCCATATTTTCTTCTCTTTCATTAATAGATTTCAAATTCAGAATTTCGCTATTAACATTAACTTTGTCAAGGTAATAATTTTTCGAGTTAAGTTTGCACTAATGCAGCCTATAGCACTTCAGATATACATTTTAAGTATAAGTACATTAAGTTATGAAATGACATTGCCAGAAGGAGAGAAAAATACCGGTACCATTGGCAGCGAGTAATCGTACTTTATTTTGTGGTTAATTTTACGGTATTTTTTTACAGAAATAAGTAGTAAGCATGAATTATTGAATTGAATGTGATATACCATATTCAAATATAGTATTAATTTAATAGTTTTCATTTTAAATGTGTAATTTTTTGTTTACACTTGTTTATAAGAACTTCTTTAATTGAAATTTTTGAATGGTTCTAAGTTTTTAGCTGGTCCCTTGAGGTTTTGATTACCTACGTTATACAGTTGGCACTTGATAATCTGACACTAATGGGACCGGGAGTGTGTCGGATTACCGGAAACGTCGGATTACTTAAAACTTATATTTCTTGCACAACCCTAACTGTAGAATTAAAAAAAGTATACTGATGTTCATTACTAAGTACCTTAATTCTATTGATGGTTCAAATAAACAATTTACAAAGTCTTTTTTTACAGAAAACTACTTAATGAATACAAAATACTGTATGACATTTATCTATAAACATAACTAATACACAACGCACACATAACAAGTATAAAACAGTTATAACGTATAGGCATAACGTGAAACATAACCTACATTCTAAATTCAATAAGGCCTACCTGAACTAACATTTTGCACTTAAATTCTGAATTGAATACTGTTAGTAACAAAGTAAGCAACGCTCTTCACCACACACTAATTTATACTGAACAAGTTAGGGAACTAACGGACCGGAAGACGCAAGAATCCTGTCATAACACGAATAAAATGTCTGTACTGTACATACGTCTGCGATGACTCATTTGGCGCGGTGTCGGACTACCGAGTGTGTTAGATTATCAAGTGCCAACTGTACTGTACTTTTTATCACCAAGCTGAGACCACTTTAAGCATTTAAAGAATATATGTATCTTACAATAGTTACAAATCAAAATATTTCCTGCAGAATGCAAAGTTTGATTTGTGTTCAGATCAGGAATACACTTGTTTACAACATACCAGCTGTATACACTTAATTTATCTTGGGGATCATATTACTACTACGATACCTTCCCTGCCATTAGCTCTGTCCTTATTTGTTCAAAAGACTTATTTTTTGTTTCTGGCATGACAAAATAAGAAACAATTCCACCAATAAAGCAAATAAAACTGAAAAGCAAGTAGTTAAAATATATACCAAAAATATCAATGAAATTTTGATATGATTTTAGAGTAAGAAGAGTAAAGAGGGTGGATAAGACTGCGGCAATGCTAGAGGCATTTGCTCGTGTATTTGAGTTGAAAAGCTCCGAAGTGTACGCAGTGTGTACAGGACATATTCCGGCAACGACGATCCCTGCATAGACCAGGGTGGCTGTCGGTGCCACCCAGCTGTACAGTGTTACATTTACAGTTGTATTGGAATCAAGGAAGTAATATGTTCCTGCGATAAACAGACAGATAGAGGCTCCAAGGGAAGATGATATTATAAGCAGTCTTCTTCCTAAGAAGTCTATTGTGAAAAAACTTACACATGCTCCTAAGACCAAAACAAAACCTAGAATCATTGTGATGTATTCAGGAGCAATCGGGAAATCAGGAGTCAGCATGAAGTTTCTTGTTGCATATGATGTGGTTGGCATTATGCCACACAGTATTCGTAATGATCCTGCAAACAGCATTAGATAAAGTGCTTTTCTATCTATCGGCGTTGCTACCACCTCCCTCCAATCCATCTTCTTCATCCTGTCTTCTTTCACACAGCGTTTCATCTCTTCTAACTCCTCGTGAATCATGTCATCAGAACAACTGCGAAACCATTTTAAGGATTTAAGGGCTTCTTTTTCACTTCCTTTCATAAGACAATAATAAGGACTTTCGGGCTGGACCGATAAAAGTATAAAGTAAACCACTGTAGTTCCCAGAGTAAGGTACGTGAAGTTGTTGAAGGAGAGGAAAGGCCCTGTGCAGTATTCGAATAAATATCCGCTCCAAGAAAAGAGGAAAAAGAGACTAGTTATTGCACCACGGTATTCAACACTTGCAATTTCTCCTAAGTAAACGGGGACAGCAGTGAACACAACTCCAACAGCAGCCCCTTGAATGCTCCTGGCAACAAGGAGGGACAGATATGACTTCCAGTAGAGGATGATGGCCCAGCCGAGAGTAAAGAAGGGAGCAGAAAACAGCAACAAAGGTTTCCTGCCGAAGCGATCTACCAGGATGCCGGAGGGAATCGGCGTGATCATGTTGGCGAACTCTGGCATCGATATCATCCAGGAGGCTTCTTGTGGTGTCATCGGAATCTCACTATCAGGTCCTAAAAGATGTGGCAGTATCGGGGTGACCCAGCCGAATAGAGTGGCAGCTGCAAAAGCTCCCAGACTGGCTGAAAGCAGTAACTTTTATTATATACATGGACAAATTGAAATATTAATTAACTATATAATATTAACTATTTATTCAAAATACTGTAAACTGAAGAAGGTCAGTAACTTTTTTCTTCTGAAGAAACCTCTTAGACTTCCTAGTCAGTTGCACCTTTAAGTTCACTTTTTCTCAGTGGTACAGTGGTATGCCACTGCTTCTTCCAGTTTGTAAGTAAATGTGAATAATTTGACTCACACTTGTGAGTAAATTCATCCCTTAAGGCCCTAGTTTGGGTCCATTATTTTTCTAATTTTTATCAAAGACCTTCCTTTTACTTTCTCCCCTTATACGTAGTATATGGAGAAAGTATTGTTTTCGTCAAAATTTTCGAATTTGAGTTGAGGGTGGATATATCCATTTTGGGGTCCCCTGAATCCAAAAAAGTGGGTTTGGACGTGATGTCTGTCAGTCCGTGTGTCTGTGTGTGTGTGTGTCTGGATGTGTACAGTGCCACAGCCTACCCCGTTGGTCCAATTTAGATGAAATTTGGCATGTATGTACATATTCACGGTATCTCCAGGCGTTTTTTTTTCATTTTTTGAATTTTTTATTTTTAAGGGTTGTTCACCCTTAAAAGACGTGAAAAATACAAATTTCTCAAAAACGGCTCTAACGATTTTGATTAAAATTTAATCGTTTGTAGTGCACAGAGTACTAAATAATTTGACACCACCCGCATGTCTGAAAAAATGATGGTTCAAAAGTTATGGGCTTTTAAATGTCAGAAAAATCAAATTTTTAAATTTTCAGCGAAAACAATGAAAGTAAAGTATAATTTGACTGGCACCATTGAAACTACCATTGAAATTAGTATTTTCAATTATTTGTCTAGGACTAACGGTTCCAGAGAAAAGTTAAATTTACTGTCCGTGATAAACGCAGTACGTTGTCTGAAAGCGTCCAATGTTATTCTTATGGAGAATATTAAAATATAAATTTCTTCCTTATTTTTTAACCGTTTTCCATGAAACTTGGTATGAAGCGTAAGGTCAAATCACCCAACAGAACCAACTCAAAAAAGCTTGGTATTACCGAGGGGGGGGGCGTTTCCCCCATACAATTCGAACAATTAATTTAACTTTGTCTCTCTTGTTTTATTTTCAGAAATGGGATGATTATTTTTGAAACAATGGATTATTAAATGATATTTAGATAAGCTTTGAAGAACATGATAGTTTTATTACAGTTTTCTTTTATAAATTTACTTTGGAGAAAGTATGTGTCAGTCCACTGATACCGTTTATTTGCTTTCCTGGTTCTAAATGTGTTTTGTATGCTAATGTCTTGAAATTATTTAATATTATTGATAGTTAAGATTATTCTCAAACCGTAGTCATCATGGACAATTTAGTTGAGATAGCTGTTGAAGATTTTCTTGTAGCGGTCATATATTTAACTTCATTATTGAACTACACGTACAAATACTATCAAAATAAATAACAAATGCCAATAAACTAACCTCTCTAAGATCAATAGTAAGCAGAAGATTTTATTAAAACAAGATAACAAATACCAATTTTGGCATTTTTTTGGAAAAATGTAATGTAGGCCTATAAATTACCAAAATTATTTCTTTATGTTTGGCTATTATTGGGCTAAGAGTGACTATCCGAGACAAATATTTTTTTGGAAAATTTGTAATTTGATATCACTCACCAAGATATTATATATATATTATTATTATTATTAAATTAAAAGAACTTGTGCTCCCTTTAAACATTTTATTTCTTACATTATACACGACACGTGTTTCGAAACTTAGTTTATTTTCACAGTGTATTTTAACTTAAATTTATGTAAATAAATATACAAATATTAATCATGTGATTTTTTCAAAACATGTGTAATATATATACATATATATATATATATATACATTAATATACTGTACTTTATTTATATAAGAAATAAATGGGTAGAAAAATAATAAATATTCTTTTGTGTTATTGTGATGTTAATTTTCAGATTTTTTTCTTTTATCTAGGCCATAACGGTGCATATAAACTTGTAAGGTGTTTAACTTGTAGCCTCATAGCAAATAATTGTAGATAAGTGTAATTTTAGGAAAATCCAAAGAAAACACTCCAGCTGACAATGGCACTGAAAAGTTACTACCTTGATCAGAGAAAAGAGATCAGATAATTGATCAGAGAAAAGATCAGGGCATTGTAGGAGGGCTTGCATTAGACCTAGCTATAGCAGATGGTGTGAATGCTTGAATGTATGGATTTATAAGTTATATTTTTTATTATTTAAATTAACTTAAAGTTTTATCTGAGTAATTAATCATTGTGTGTAGTTTTTAAATTAGTAATGTTTAATATTATTTGGTTTATTTTATTATTTTTCGCCTTTTATTAAAGTCAATTTGTTTATTTTAAGAAGTTAAATGAAAAAAAAGGATTATTGGTTAAAATTGGATTTACTTCCCTGGAAATAGGTTAGATCATGGATATGTCTGAAGAGAATGTTTTCAGTTCATCTAAACAGCTGTTCTTATAACCAAACTATATCGTCACTAACCAAATGATGTAAATGTTTCAAATTTTGGTAGTGGAAATTGCCAACACCCTCCCCCCCCCAGAGCTAAGACATATCCATGTAAAAAGGACCAAATGGTCTATTATTTTTTCTAAATAAAGAAGTAAAAAAATGTTAGTAACACAATATGCCTTGTAAAAATGTTTTACGCAATATGTGAGGTTTTGTTTTAATAGGTATGACTAGATGAATAATACATTATATTAATTGACACCCTGCAACATACTGACCTGATGTGCCTGCAAAAACTTGGAGCAACAACCCCTTATTGAAATTAGGTAAAAACATAGCTGTGATCTAGATGAAAATGTTGAGTTTCTCACAAGGCCTCAAGTTAACAACTGATGAAGATAAGTAAAAACACTCTTGAGAGATTAACTGTAATTCAAAGGGCTTAAAATTTAAAATAAATCCATTGATAAAGAAGTGAAATAACTATTTTTATGACAAATGAACAGAAATAAACCTTTGTTTTAGCAATGTATGTCATGTACCGACTTTAATAAATTTTATAATTATGATCAATTATTTTAGCGAATTTCTCATAGGGAAGAAGGTATGAAGCTAGAAGGTCTCATGGAAAGACTTAAGCCCTGGACCATGTTTTTTTTTTGTCTTTAGGTGCGCAGAAGCCAAAAAAATAGTTAAATTTTATATATACATATACATATGTATATATATATATATATATATATGTGTGTGTGTGTGTGTGTGTGTGTCTAAGAACCCAATAACTGATAACTGTCGTAAAATGGTATGACCAAGACCAAATTTGGTGGAGATGTATATTCCTACATTTGCTCGGTGGAGTTCGTAAACCAGACACATCGGTCAATTGGAATGGGTAGTTCCCCCAAACTACCCCAGGTTTTGTACTCAAAAATTGTGTTTTTTTAGTTTTTCATTCATACTTTAAAAAAATTTTATCTTTCACCGTTAGAATCAACTTAAAAAACTACGCAATTTAGCTCCTACAGTTTTTTACTATCTCCAACTATTACAGAAATATTAAAAAATCTAAACACATTACATTGTATTTTGGGGCTCCAATGTCAGCACTACGGTGCTCGTGTGGTTTACTGAAACACGAGCGGTCGCGTGAAGTGCCACTGCATTCCACTTGTTTCTGTTGTTTTTCTTAATTAGTATGAATTATCTTGACGAAGTATTGGCATTTTATGTTAAATAGACTGATATAAAACGTAATTCACGTGATTGCTGATGTTATAAAACACATAATTTAGACAAAGAAATTATTTTGCAAATTTTACAATACAATAAATAAGTATTGGTGTATAGGAAAATTATTTTTTTAAATGGTTAGAAATAATTTTTTAAACAATGCAATCGAAGCCCAAAACCAACTATGATTAGATTAGATTAGATTATTGAAATGGCGACCATACCACAAGGTAGGTATTTTAAGCCAAGTATGAATGAGAGTTGATTGTAAGATGATTGTGGCGCGATCTTGCAGTCTTGTTACTGACTAAGGCTGACATGTTCCTTAGACAGGACTGTTAATTAATAGCCCAACAGCCGATGGCAACTAAGGGACCTACAGTTTAACATGGAATCCGAACCACGACCTCTGAATTACGAATTGGTCTAATTATGAGGATGGTCTTTGCGGATTAACGTAGCTCTCAATAGTGCGGACGTTAATCCACACTAGAGAACACCACACCCACCGACCATCGCTCACAACTATCCACAATTCGTGACCTCCAAGTAGCTGGATTACAGGATGACGGAGAACATACTTTGACAAATGCACCTAATTAGCACATTCTACACACACACTTTTCAGACTCACTTGTTACACTTGAACATTTAGCAAATTTTACACTAAAATCAATAAATATTGCTGCATAAAAGAATTATTTTAAAAATGGTTAGGAATGATTATTTAATCAACAATAATTTAACAATATTATCTACTTCACGTTCATCAGGGTCTTTATCACTGATGACACTCTCATTATCACCCTCCGTTTTAGCTAGCCAACACCATAACCTTTCTTGGTTGTTCATTGTTCATTTATTAGTTAATACCTGCACACACTATATAGTTTTCATATAAAAATAATGTTACATATGTGAAATAACATCCACTCAGTGAAAAAACGGAATACAGACTCCGTTTCTTCTCGTGTGGAGTGCACCTGCACCGCAATAGTGTGGCACCACGGGAAAAGAATCAATAAAAAATTTGTTTAGCCAGAATTGGTTACTGTCACTATACTGACAGGTCCCAGGGATGTTAGAGGGAAGGTAGATGACTGCTCAAGGTCATAAGTGCTGTCAACTGCGTTTTATGAACAAAACATGACTGGAGTGCCACTGCTAACCGCGCGAGCACCGGCGTGTTAATCTTATGGAGGATAAAGAAAAAATAATATTTCACTTATCAATCAATATTATTGGATTAAACTTGGTATTTACCTTCACGTGGTTGAGATCTATCCATTTATGCTTAAAAATCTTAGCTTATGTGTTTATCAGGGCAGCTAACCTGCATACTCTTTTTCTATGTTAATCAAATAGAGAATAGGCAACTCCATTATTAATGGACAGATGTTTATGAAACTTGGAATAACGGTGAAAATAAAATTTTTTTATGCTTGAAGTGCCTACTTTCATTGTTCCTCACAGCAGCAAACCTGCATACTCTTTCCCATGTTAATCTTATGGAGGATAGGCAAATACGAGTAAATCTCATATTTATTGACAGATATTGGTAAAACTTATATATCATCATTATTATATTAATGACTTGGAAATTCCCTGAGTACACAGGTTTGCTGCGACAGGAGTATTTCTCTTTACCTTTAATAGGCATGAGAAAGTAGATTATGCAACATAAGGCTTAAATATAAAACTAAGTAATCCAGTTAGGAAATTATTTCAACAATTAAAATGTTTAATATAACAATTCACACATTCACCAAATAATAAATACAATAATAATACGTTATTATATGAATAAGTAGGTTTTCTACCATAGTAAGGGAAATTTAAAGCAGTTATAGATGAATACTATCACATAAGAATATATTTTTAAGTTTTAAACAATTCTTCATAATATTGTCATAATTTAAAATTAGAAATTTTAATATACAGTAGAACTTTAATTATCCGAACTCCGACTATCCGAATCGCCGATTATCCGAATCACTTTCAGAAAAAAAATTTGTTTAAAAAAGTCTAAGTGTGCTATTATTCTTCCCCCCGCGAAGCCCGAGTGTGACCACTTGCAACTGCTCACCGTCAAGCGAATGCGTGACCTGGCTGCCCGAAAACGGATGAAGACCGCAAAACAGCTTATATTGACGGAGATGTTAAAAAAACACTGATTTTTATTTATAAACTTGTACGTACATTTTATTTATATTTTAAACATGTGAAAAAGCATGTTTCTTACATTTATTTCAATAAAAAAATAGTGCAATATCAAAACGTAGCTTTTTTCTCTCTAATGGCAATTTTTAAAAAAACTCCGATTATCCGAATGGGTCCCGGTCCCCATTAATTCGGATAATTGGAGTTCTACTGTACAAACCAAGAAACATTGTAAAAGGTTTAAATGTAATGAACTGTGTGAAGTTAATGATAAATGTGAAAACATTTTTTGTGTACGTCTATATAAATCTCAAAAAATCCATGTCAGTATTGAAACTACCCACCCAGAATAGGATGTTTTAATGTCATATTGGTAATTTCATGAAAAAAGATTTAATATTTCAATATCATAGACATGGATGTAGTACTGGTTATTTTTTTAAAGGTGAATATTTAGGCTTAGAATGATAAATAAAAATCTTTAAATAATAAAAAAAACATAACTGTAAATATATTTTTTCACAGTAACAAATTTGTTATTTCATTTCAAAATGTAAAATATAGTAGTCTGAAAGTAAAAAAAAATTCAAGGTGGGTTAAGAATTACTCTATTTATCATTAATTAAAATTAAAATCACAGTTACTATACTTGTGTAAAATAAATTTATGTTGTTAAGAGTATTTTATTAAATATCAGTATTGTTTGATAATTGAAAATGTTTTCCATGTTGTCTTAAATCAAATATACATGTTGCAAGGTTATTAGAACTTAAAAGAAACATGTTCATACAAATAGGAACTTAGATACAATAAAACTATGCCAGGAACCACAGTACAAAACCATTGGGCAAAAGAAAATGTTGAGCTAGAATAGAAAAATGTTAGGGTGTAAATTTTCTGTTCTATTTGATTTTTTATTTAAGTTTTTTGTAACTTCGGCAGTGGGGAAATCAGTAATTTCATTTAACTACCATAAAATTATTTTCAAAAGGACAAAAACATAGATCACTCACCATGTAATAAGAAAAATTAACCCTTCAACGCTGGTTGACATACTGTGCATGCAGTGCCAATGACATGCCAGCTGCCAGTTGCCATGCTCTAAACGCATTTGTCAGTACTGCATTCTCCTGCTAACAGGATTTTTGTGAACTATTTGGAGCTCCTCAATATTGGAGAACACTGTCTATCTTTCTAGCTTTTTTGTTTTTGTCATTCTGCTGTATTTGAAAGGAGGAACACTGAAAAATCTCAGCTGGAAGAGCAGATGATAATCACTTGGGTTGTTTACTGTCATCTGATGTAATGTGGGAAGCCAATGTTTTTGTGTTAGTTTGACAGTGTTTTAAACTGAAATATAATTAGTGATTAAATCTAAAAGTGTTTTATGTTTTTTAAGTATAGTGTCGTTATAGTAAATTTTAAATAGGAAATTGGTTTCAAGAAGAGATTTTATGTTGAACTGACAGTGTGAGTAATACCCAGAACTAGGTTATTTTTGGATGTTTTCAATAAAATAATAGCTTGTAATGGAGTTAGACGATAACATTGCATTGAGGTTAGATAAACAGTTATCAGTTACAGCTCAGGTTTGCTGGTAATAGGTAGTCCAAACCCAAAATAATGCCATTCGGGGGTGTTGGAAGGGCTCTTAAAATTCCGGGGTTGAAAGGTTAAACAAGGACAAAACCCAAGATTGACAATCTTGATCTCCATTTTTCATGCAATCTAGAAATTATTCAAGGTTATTCAAAAAATAAGAAAAACAAATTGTAAAAATAATAATCTTTTAATTCAACTTGCGTTTACTTAAAACTATACACAGGAGAAAATAACAATGTTTTAAAAACATTATATTACAAGTGATTCGAAAATAGATTACAAATAAAATAAGGACCTAACAAGTATTTGGTTTAAATAATATTTACAAATGAATGACTTGACAATAAGCCAGTCAAGAACGCTGCTAATATACACAGTTGATTCGGAATATAATCTTTGGATCGTAACGACTATTCCGATGAAAACACAAAATACTTTGAAAGTACAAATGAAATAGAAACACAGTAATCACGCCATATAGATGAAAGTATTTATGTCGTCCTCGTCCCTTCGCATGTATTTGTGTTCAATGAGCCACTCAATTTGTTCTTTTATCATCTTCTTGCTTGGTAGGAACATATTTTTCAGAATGTCAACGAGTTCTGTTTGTAGCTGAGCATTAGTTATCCTTTTCCTCATCTTCAGAATCTTTATAATGGCTTCCTGTAAACAGAAGTGAGACTCAATTTCACCATTTAACAATTGTGATAATAATAACTATAATTATTGCCAAAAATAAAAATAGATGCATTATAAAAAAATTCATACATGATCAGCTAAATATTCATTTTTATTTTTGTATATAAATTTATAATTATAATTAGTCCTATTTAAATTCTAAAACTAAAAAATATAAAATATAAACTAAGAAACAAGTATATCTTAATCTTATATCTTATTATAAATAGATATCTTCATCTGACAAATCATACAAAGTTTATGCTTGTCTAAATGATTACTCATTCCCATACTACTTCAAACCATTGACGAGGAATGCATTTTACACATAATGAGTAAGGCTGTCTTGGAAACATCCGTTTTCATAAACTTTATTAGTTTTATGTAATTATATGATATAAATGTGTTTTGAATGACTCTAAAACGAGTTTAACACTTAAGCGCGCGCTTCACTGTTCGAAAGGGAGCGTTCGCATGCAGAGTTTTATTCCGCACCGCTAAGCCGCACAAATTCAACACATCTTACTTGATTTTATAACATAGTAGAAGTACCTGGTGACCAAACTTTGCTGGGATATGAGGGACATGTATTATATAAGTTAATAGGCAAAATTAAAACACATTTATTACTCAATGTAAACACAGTAAGGTAATCTTGAAGAAAACGTGCGAAGACAGCAAAACAACTTACTCTGACAGATATGTTCAAAAAGCATAAACACTCTTTTGTAAGCAAAATTTAATTTATACTGTGAAGTATTTAACCCTTTCAGTGCCAGGCGTTACTCCCATAGCGTGTGCAAGAAATGCCAGGTTACAATGAGCAGTTTTTAGGTGTTTGAGAAAAACTGTCATTGTTTTATTATTTATTGATGAAAATGGATACTTTTGGTTTTGTTTTGTTCATAAATAAGTTAGGTAAATGTAACAGATAAAATAAATATACTTAATATTTTCATTCATAAAATAAATTATGAAAAACGATTACTTAATTAATATTTTATAATGAATTTTTCAGTTTGAAGTAAAAAAATTGCCAGTAGAAAATTCCTCATGCTTAAAATTGAGTATTTTTGTTGAACTATACTTAGTTTTGTACATAAATGCAAAAAGTTTGAACATTTGTCTTCAAAAATAAAGTTTTTGTGATTATTTTAGAAAATATCGTGAATTTTGGGTTTTCCATAAGTTACTGAAAATATTAATCACATTTGAAAATATTTTACATTAGACATGGAATTTGACCTTGTTCTATAGCTAAGTAAATGAATAAAATGATTCAAACTATTCTGATTATTACTTTTAAGAGTTTCTGATTATCAGGACCAAAATCTGGATCACTGCCCAAGTTGTCAAAGCCTAAACTTGACAACTCATCACTCCCACTCAAATTACTCATGGAAAATTTACTATCACCTTTTTAACACTCTATGAATTGTTTATCATTGACAGGTGAATCAATACACTTAATTTACAAAGAAACTAAACAAACAATAATAATAACCTCAAACTTCTTAAGTCTCACTGCTACCTAAACAAGTAAACAAACAACAGAAGTTGATGTGGACCGCAGTCAAAAATACTAAGAATAACATTTTAACTTAAATAATTATATTTACTGTGCTCTTTATATCCTAAACACAAATATAAAAAAATTGGAAAAAAATAAAAAAAATTTAACAAAAAAAATTTTTTTTGAAAAAAAAAAATAATTTTTTTGGACGTCCGTATATACACGCTGGCTCTTCTTGCACTTTTGCCGACGTCCTATATACAGTACGCAAAAACTAAAGGTTAAAAAATGTTAGTTAAATAAAATATAATACTAGACATATAAAATGGATTTTTGTTAATACATTGCACGTTTTTTTTGTGAAAACTCCAATTATTTGAATATTTGATTAACCGAATGGGGCTCGGTCCAAATTAATGAGGATAATTGAAGTTCTGCTGTAATACTGTAAATTTTTGTTTTAGGGTTGTTTAGCTGTAAGTACGATCAGTGTAAAACAAATTTAATATTTAAGCAGTGAGCTAACCTGCACTCTCAATATCCTAAGCTGCACAATGCTTTCATTGTCCTCTTCTTTGCTCCTCTCCGTTGACAACTGCAGTCTTCCAATGAGATTCATCTTCCCTCGCTTCTGTAATTTGCCATTTTTCCTAAAAAACACAGAAACAAATTAGTTTTAAAAGTCTCGTACAAAGATAACCTGTAACTAAATGCCCCAATCCATATCTATAGAAGAGGCTGTTTGTAAATATTTTTATGTTTAAAGTTTATGCTCTCAGACACCGTTAGACGATTGGCCATGAAAAGTGGCTGTGATTTCTTGCGCATTTTTCTACTGTGTTTCGTTATTTTCGTTTATAATGGTTTGAAATTTCACACGCACATTTCCTAAAAATTACAAAAATAAAAATATTAGTCTTAATTCTAAAAAAGGAGTTTAGCGGTATGTTTTTGAGTCCTGGTTTTTTTATGGTCTGGATAAAATATAGGCATTTAGAATTACAACTTTTCAGAAGGTGATAATGTTGTACTTTTTGGGCTCTGTCTACCAAACAGAATGGTTTACAAGAAAACAAAAAGATCTATGGGAACATAAACTTTACCTCTTAAAATCTTATTTATTTGCTCTTATTTTTTATCTTTCACCTTTCTTTTAGATTTTCCTGGGACCAAATGGATTTTTAGCTCTTGCAACCAGATAACAGATCCTAGAGTAAAAGCAATAAGAAATGTTTCCTTCTAACTTTTAAGATCTACTGCACTAGAACTTAAGTGATACACTAGGACATAGTACATTACAACTTAACTGCCACTCCTATATGATATTTGTAGGGATATGGAGATTACATTAAAAAGTATTCTAATTATTAAGGACTGCCGACAACAACTACGGGGAGCGAAGCTAGTATTATATAATACAATAATAGTAGGCCTTTTAAATTATTCTTTTTTTTTTAATTAACAATAGGTTGTACTGTTTTGTTAAACTAGTATCAAATTATTAGCAAGAAAGTACAAACAAACTTTAATCTTGGCTTGAATGCTGATGAAGGTACTACTAGCATTTGCAGTTATTAGCTTCTCTGAGCCAAACGATACATACAAAATCCGTACTTGTGTGCCTAACGACTGGTAGGCTTAGAAACCTGTTAGATTGTAAGCATTTAAAATGAGATATCCACAAAATCTATTTTAATAATGACAGAAGGATTCTATATAAATTATTTAATCAAATTTAGAATTTTTATTTTGTGTATTTCTACGCCAGTGGCATTTTTAACGTTTTGATGGGGAACGGTCCAAACCCCGGTCTTGTTACTACCTAACGTCGACCTGTTGTTAGGAAGCATCATTAATTAGTAGCCCAATGACAAATGGCGACTGGGTCCAGATTCGACCCTTGCGGGATTCGATCCGGCGACCTTCAGTTTTGAAGGCGGGTATTATAACCACTACACCACCCTGCCATTATTTAACCTAACAAATTGAATATCATTAAAATTACCTTTTCAAAATACAATTTTAACCCTCCACGTGCTACTATCGCACTGTGTGATAAGTTTGTGCCGTTTCAAAGTGCTGGTATCGCACTGCGCGATATGTTCGTTTTTGATATATTACAGACGAATGGTCAGCCCGATAATGACGTAATTTGTATGGCTACATGTAGAAAATAATTCTCTACCTATCGACGTAGTTAAAATCACGTAATTCAATAGTTTGCGAGAAAAAAAGTCAGCTGACGTAATCAGTTTCGTTCGTCTCACAATAGACCACTGTGAACTACGGTTCACGTTGTTGTTTTGTTATTGTTTTGCTTTATTGTTTTGATTTATAGGTTATTTCAATAATCTAATTAGTAAGTGAGTTATATTATGGTTTATTGAGGTTTTTTATAGTTTATCTTATATTTACTCATATCAGTAACTAAGATGTGTTTATTTTTAAGGAATATGCCCTATCCAGCATTCTACTGACACTTGATGTGGCAAACTTTTCAGTACAATTTGTCGGAAATTTCTTTTTTCTTTTTTTGTCAATTAGTTATGTGATTTTTTGTGGAAAAGGCAGTGAAGTTATATTTTTCTTGTTCACAATTAAATTTGGAAGAATTTTTATATTTTGGATTTAGGACTAAGTTTACTTCATTTTGTAAAAAAATTATTGCTTCTGAATTTTGGAAAATGAAAAAAATACTTTCCCGGTTAACAGGATCAGATATTTTACTGTAAAAAGATAAGCAATTTTCCTTTAACTTTATCTTTTAGATCATGTTTTTGTGAAAAGAATCATATATAATACATGCCATTTGAACTAATTTTTGAATGTAAAAAATTCCTTTAAAAAAACTATGTCATATGCTCAAAGATGGCCTAGCAATTTAAAGTGGTTCAATCAGCACTTGGAGGGTCAATAGTACTAAGGTTTTTAAGCAATAATTTCTTACGGAAAACTGCAGAGTATAACCGATCAAAATTTAACATAAGTAAAACATACATAAGACAAAATTTACTTACACAAGGGCAAATTCCTGATTTATCCAGAACTGAGTATGTTCATCAAAGTCTTTTGGTGATTGAACTTCTGGTGTATATAATACCACTTGCCGTTTTAACTTTGGGAAAGCAACCAGTGACTAAAAAATAAGAAAATTACTGATTATGATGTACCTTAACTATCTTAGTTCAAGTGATTGTTTGGGTTACCAAGCTGTTGTATCAAAATAATAGCAATTTGAACATTCCAAATGCTCTCTCCTGTGGATACATACAATATGTTTTTGTTCATCAAATACACCAAAGAAGATAGAAAATTTGAACATAACCGATATAAATATCACAGAAAAACGCAGTTCAGTTTTTGTTTTCGGGTAAAATTTATTCACAGAGAATAACTTAAACAGAAAACGAACTGTGTAACATAATTAAAATATGATATCCCTAAGATCAGTCTAAACTTAACTCAAAATAAATAATTTAACTATAATGCAGGCATTATAAATAAAGACCAAGAATAAAACAGAAGAATGAATTAAATAAGATTTTAATGATTTTTTTTTATCATCAATGTTTGTTGGTCTTGTTTGCCCTGTTAGGAGCAGATCGTCTTTCAGACGACAGAGATATAGGATTATGAATTTTTTATTCTGTCTCAAGCGAACAAGTTATCCAAATATTTTTCTGGGTCAAAATTAAATCTTTCCATGTACTGTGTCTTCTGACAGATTTAACTGTCATCATTTTCTTAACTTAGATTAGATTAGATTAGATTATTTCAAAATGGCGACCATACTACAAGGTAGGTATTTTAAGCCAAGTATGAATGAGAATTGAATGTAAGATGATTGTCGCGCGATCTTGTAGTCTTGTTACTGACTAAGGCTGACATGTTCCTTAGACAGGACTGTTAATTAATAGCCCAACAGCCGATGGCAATTAACCTACAGTTGGACCTACAGTTTAACGTGGAATCCAAACCACAGCCTCTGAATTACGAATTGGTCTAATCATTAGGATGGTCTTTGCGGATTAACGTAGTATTCAACAGTGCGGACGTTAATCCACACAAGAGAACACCACACCCACCGACCATCGCTCACAACTATCCACAATTTGTGACCTCCAAGTAGCTGGATTATAGGATGACTCCACCATCCCAGTCAAATAATAATGAATACTTAGTAATGAAGATGATGGTTCCATGTGAACCAAAACTGCAGTGGCTAATTAGAACCGTTATCGTTATCACTTTGGCAGTAATTGCTTGTTTACATCCGAACTGCTGAGTTACTGAGGACTGGTTTTATGAGACTATTAACACACACATCTCTTAACCAAAAGTAGCTATCGTCCCTTACCCAGAGAGTCCTTCTGAGCTCGGGGTCAGGCAGTTCCGTGGCTAACCTCAGATTCTCGTAGGATATGTGGTCGTTAGGCCGTTGGTTCCATGCAAACAGAACAGCCATCTGGAACGTGGTGACATCCACATCAAACCTCCCAATGGCGTTGTTAAATGTTATCTGTGACACAAGAATAAACATAATTTCTGAATAAAACAGGAGGTAAAGTCCTTAACAGATAATCACTAGTAGAAACTGGTGTATATTCCATACATATTTAAGAGGTAATCAAATTTTAAGAAAGGGTATTGCTTAGGTACAATGATACTTCCGACGCAGGGAGTATTATTTACTATTTCCAAATCAATATATGACATATGACAATAGTAATATTTCACAAGCTTGATCAAGATCTGTCAATAAATAAGAGAGTGTGCCGATTCTCTGTTTCAAGATTAACATGGAAAAGAGTATGCAGGTTTGCTGCTGTAAGAAACACTAAAAGTAGACATTTTTACCATAAACAATTTTTATTTTCACAATATACAAAGTTTTATCAAAATCTGCCCATAAATAAAAGAGTGCCTATCCTCTATATTATTAACATAAAGAGGATTCAGGTAAGCTGCCATGATAAAACACATAAACTATGATCTTTAAGCATAAATAAATAGATCTCAACCACATGAAGCTATTTAGCTTCACTTTGTATTTTCCACGTTTCATCCAATAATATTGGTTAATAAATGAAATGTTAATTTTTCCTTATCCTCCATAAGATTAAAGGCAGACAGACATCTGGAGAAAAACCACCATGTGATTAAATGTACACATCTGCATGCATACATCGGCAGACATACTCGGACGTCTGTGTGCGTTGTAACATCTAATAACATGGGAAGCGATTTTTCCTCCGTCCATCTGCAGACGTGTGTCTGTTGCTGTGTGCGTTGACCTAACATTGGGGCCTCAAAATACTACGTACTGTGCTTTGTTTTTTTTAATATCTTTTTTTTACATCCTGTTGAGAACGAACCCAAGTGATTGTTTTTTGTAGAAGCAGTTTAGAATTTACTGATACTGATAAAATCTAGGGGAAAGATTGCACTGCGGCTTATGAGATCTATTGTGCCCCCCAGACTAGTCTCTAGTTCTTACCTAGAGAACCCCCTCTAGTCCTAATGCCTTAATAAAGTTTAGTATTATGAGGAGTTCCAACTTTGGAAAATCCTCCACCGCCACCTGGTGCGTTCCCAAGCTTCTGGCTCTCTTATGACCTATCGCGTCACACTCGGCCAATAGGTGTCTAGGTGTTTCCTCCCCAGATTGGCTGAGGCGACATTCACCCTCTTGAACAATGCCCATCTTGCTCAGATGACCTCTGAGCCCTGAGTTTAGAATTTAAGTGTTCCTCATTTGGAGTAGAAAGTGAAACATTTGAACTCAGGTAAAGAATCTGAAAATTATTCTATTTTCATTGAGTAATTTTAAATACTTATCAACAAAAACAAAACTTCTTGTTCTTTAGAGATCATTTTGTATGGTTTACTGTTCCACCATAAAAGTAAAACACCCTTAGAACCATAAAAATCAAATAAATTTGATTAGAATATTTTTGCGGACCCATGAAAATCTGCTCACGGACTCCTAGAGATCCGAGGACCACACTTTGAGAAACTCTGAACTAGAGAGAATCTACCGTAAAGTTGATCACACTTACAGTTCCGTTGGACATGTGGTGGTACCACTGCAACTTGCGACCGCTGTGCTTCTTCTTGTAAAAGTCCTCCACTTCTGGTATGTAGTCCTCCAGCTCCAGAGGTAGGGAGACTGTGACCCGCTCACTACCCCTCGCCCATGCTCCCGCGTTCAGTATCTTTATGTTTATTGACTCTACAACAAATGAAAAATAATTCAGACAATTTGTTTTTCCCTAATTATAAAATTTAATTAATTAGAATGCTCCTTATTACATACTCTTTCATAAAATAGGTTATTTGGACATTTTTATCAGCTGTTAAGCAATAATCTTATATTATTACGCACTGTGCTGTTACACAATGTCAACCAACGTATGTTGCAATTAGTTGTCTGTGCTGTGTTTGTCAGTGTCTTTGTTTATGTTCTGTTTGTATGTTTACTGTATCATTTGTTTAGAAAAGATGTGTTTATTGTCTTTTTAGAATACTGTTTCTATAGCTCTCTTTTTGTAGTGTTAGTAAAATGTCAAAATGAGTGACCATTCAGACAAACTGTTAAATGATTCAATAATTTGTGGGTTTTATATTAAAAATTAAAAAGGAATGAATTATTTCATTAATGAAAAATTTCTCCAGTATTAATGCACGATAAGCCTCTTCGGCCTTCTGGGTTCAATGTGTTAAAAGTGGTTGCAAACGTATCCTGTGTAATCCAAAAGTTGCTGTAACAGCGACTAATTTCAGCCCACTGAAGTCTCAGTCAGTTATTCACAGGAAAGTCTCTTTAAAAAAACATTCCATATTTCCTGGGCCATAATTAAAATTAATATTTGATTTTGTGGCTCATCGTTTGAAACACTAATTTTATATTAATGTACCCAATATATAAATATGAGGCGTACCAGCTATACTGCCTTTCGTACTCCTGTACGTCTCCTTGAACTGCTGATTCAGGTCTTCACTCACTTTGACATCCTGGAACATCCGTGCCAACTTGTTGACATAGTCTGCTGGCATGCCGACTTCCCTCAACCTATAAAATATTTCTTTTAATTTACTGTAAACAATAGAATAAAAGTAAATTGCAAATTGGTACAGAAAAGTTTGCAAAATATCAATAGCTTAGAAGGCATAGTCCTAAATTCATTCCCTCACGAATTCTCAACCCTTACAACCAGTTAGAAAAAGAAAATTTTGTACATTTATTAATCAAGTTTTGATAGGAAAGTTAAACTATTTTTATAGTTATTTATCCAAAGATCTACACCTTAAAAGCCTTTAAAAGTTTGGTATTCTTTTTTTAATTACTTTTCTTCACAAATGACTCCTGATCTAAAAAGCATATTTTATTTCTATCTTCTGTACAGAACTTTATATGGGCATGCTTTATACATGCTTAAAAGCAAAGTCAATTAATAAAAGTTAACAAAATAATAATACAGTAAAGTCCGGTTTATTCGGATCCAAATCAGGTTTGATAAAAAATTATGTAAATAACAGTTAAGATGTGAATCTCAATCTTCTTCAAAATTTCAGACACACCTTGCTGGACACGGCAAGTGTTACTAACGATGAATTTGAAACATGATGAACACACACTATATATATTGAAGGTGTCTACAAGCGGAGTGCTACAAGCACTTAGCGCATGTGGGAGCGGTCACTGGTACCTAACTGTCAAAGCGTAGCTGTTTGATTTTGAGGCTAGATGTACAAGTACTTAGCGCACGCACGATAGCTATAGGTTTTGCGGTC
This sequence comes from Nephotettix cincticeps, assembly GCA_023375725.1. Classification (NCBI taxonomy): domain Eukaryota; kingdom Metazoa; phylum Arthropoda; class Insecta; order Hemiptera; family Cicadellidae; genus Nephotettix; species Nephotettix cincticeps. The sequence goes on from CM041788.1 coordinate 54,477,280, forward strand.
ACTATTTTACATTTCAATACTGAACTATCAAAATGTAGGCGATTGAGGTTAAATATACAGGGATTGTTTGTTTTGGAATTATTTTTATGGTCAAAGTGCTTACTGAATCTGTGGTCATGAGTGGTTGTTTTAATGTCAGAAGAGTCTACCTAAAACTAATAATAATAACTTGCAGTCTCCAGCACTAATATTGCATGCGCTATTCACGATCGTTTGTCTATACGACGTGGATGTCTATAATGGTATATTTTCAGTACAGTGTCAGATCATTCCCGCCACATTAATCCGAATAAACTGGACGTACTGTATAATGTATGGGACTGAAACTTCAAAGCACACTTTATGTAAATACACTTAGTTGTTTAATCTACATTATTACATCGGATATCCAATCTCACATACCATTCAACCATATTTTCTTCCTTTTCCGAGTCTGCTGATGTGTCTAATATTAACCTTCTCGTCAGATGAGCTTTATGAAACCTCATAAAAACATCCTTATTTTGTACATATTTCAAAACCAATAGCTGGAAAAAAAATTATCAGTCTATTAATATATACATAAACATACAATTTTGGTCAAACATGAAATTAAAAAAATTGTAGGTTATTCCCTTTCATTTCTACCCTGATAATGACTTTAACCCCAGAGCTGACTGGCTCTAGCTGAATAAACGGCGCAAAAGGCGTAGCCAAACTGGCAACGTTTTATAGACAATGCAGGAGGCTTGATAAACACATTTTTTCGGTATAAAATTGGTTCTAACAATCTTTAAACTTGTATAAAAAAACTGACAAAATATAGTAGCTTCACACCAATTTATATTACGCCAATATTTTATATTTGTCTTTGACCAAACGTATTCTCTGTTTAAAAAACGTCATCACTTGTTATTGCTGTCCGTCGTCTGTCGCAGTGTTTTGAATAGCAACAATCGCCGAAACTATTTGTTGTTTATTTCAATGAAAAGTTTGGTTTTATTTAACAATTATTATTGTAAGTAAGTAAATCAATGTGTTAGTGTGTTAGTGGAAATGGAAAAGAACTATAGGGATTGTTCAAGTGATCCAAGAGAACTGATTGATGCCATTGTTTCACCGTTCTTTATTTACGACAGGGTCTTCAAAAAAAAAGATATAACCTATATAAATAAACATAATATATATTCGGAATCTGCATAAAATTTACTATAACTTTGTAATTAATTATTTGATGATAGAACTTACCTGTACTGATCTACAAGACAGAATATAATTGAATTTAATCAAAATTTTTTTCTGAAAATTATACAATAAACATATTTTTTTAACTTATGGTATCCATATAAACTACATGTACGATGATGCTTTACTTTATTCTGAATAACATTAGAACAGTTAGAACATTTTATTAAAAAAACCAATCATTTCTGCGTGCCAGTACAGCGCTACACCAGTGCCAGCTCTAGGGTAAAATAGCACAAACTGAGAACAACATATATGGAATCAATATATGTTGTGTTGAATTACAAAATAATAGTCCAGGAATATGAATAGATCAAAAGTACAAAGATATAAAATTTGATTGACATAACGTTGTGGTAAAATTAAAGACTTCAAAGTACCATTCTTTGTAGCTATTTATACTATTAGATTTACTTCAAAAGAAAAGTTTCACATCATTCAAGTGATCAATACATTTTTAACCATTAATTAATTATTTATCTACAATTTCATCAACTTACCACATCTTTTAATTTGCTCTCAATTTCATCCGAGGTTAACCTCTTACTAAGTGGTGTTTTCCTAAGTAACATATCACAGTAGTTTGCTAGTAGTTCAGGACATTTAGATTCCGGCTGACTCTTCATTCCTGCACTCTGAAAGGTTATTTGTTTTAGTAAAAGTGGTCAATAACTCTATAGAGTTGTAGTGTAAAACCCATAATAATTTTCAATAATTTAATTTTCCATCATGTTGTTTCATTTTTGTCGTCAGTTTTATTCCATTTATTTATTTAATTCGACAATGATTTCATTGTGAGTAAATAAATTTAAATAGTATAATCGCTATCCCTTAATTCAAATTAAGACAAAAATTAATGTATTTTTTTAATCTCTATATATAGAACACAGAAATGTCTGTCGGATGTATTTAGGAGCACCGACAATACACCACAAGTAAATTGAATTTTTAAATTTTAGTACATAATAACAGCAGAAAAATGGATTCAAATGAAGAACACATTTTTTTTTTAATTTTAGAATATTAACCATGTAAAATGGAGAATCAGACATAATGAAGAATTAAAGAATCTATACAGAAATTAGGATATCACGGCCAAAGCTAGAACTAGACGTTTGAGATGGGTGGGGCATGTCTTGAGGAGAGACAGAGGACCACTATTTAGGGAAGTAGGAGAAGGACAGCCGAATAAGGGAAGACCACTCGGAAGGCCTAAAAGAAGATGGTGGGACAATGAGAAAAAAGACATCACAAGAGCAGGAGCAGCAATTGACGAGATACAGGACAGGGAGAGATGGCGAGCAGTTTTTGGCGAGGCCAAACCCCTGCTTGGGTACCAATGGCCATGGAGTAAGCAGTAAGTAGTAACAATAACTACATAACTTGCATAACTTGTATGATGCAATTCTGACAGTAAAAGTTTGACTACCCTTTCCGCCAATGATTCACGCACATTGCAGGTGTGCAGTACAGTTGTCACTACTCATCATAGAGCGTCAACAGACGATCCGGCTCGGCGCTGATGCGGAAACATAATTTTTTTGCGCTAGCAGGGGTGCGGTTAATAGAGACTGACAGTTAAAAGTGAAGTGGTACTGGTCTAGTAGAGCACGGGGCTTTGGTGCCCAAGGTCCCGGGTTCAAATCCCGCCAATCACCAATGGCTTTTCGCTATGTGATAATGCTGCAACCCAAACAGGGGTGCACAAAAAGCTGCTATGGCTGAAGTGCCTTGGAAGTAATCCGTCCATTCTAATAAAAAAATAAGGGTGAAGGTTAATCGAGATTCTACTGTAAAGGGAATACAGTAGTACCTTGATTATCCGGGGTAATCAGCAGGAGAGGAGGAACGGATAACTGAAAACACGGTTAATCGGAATGAGGAAAATAATTCAAAGTATTCAAGGAAAACCACCCTAGTTTATTAACCTGTTGAGGAGTATGCCCGTCATGTGACGTGGCTAATATCAGTGCTACGTAGAGTTAGGTGTATTGCTAAAAACAGTACCCCCGGGAGTAAGAAAAAAATGGATTTCTTTAATTAGTTATATTTTCTTACTACAATAAATGGATGAAAAAGCATTAACAAACACAGACATTCAATTTTGGGAAGAGATTGAGTAGTAAAGCTGTACCTGGAAGTAAAAACAATAGTAGTATAAAATAAATATAACATAAGAATAATGAGTTCTGACAATAAATCTTAAAAATGGTCCGATCAACAGTTGTGCAGAGTATACAATCATCACATTGTAAACATACGTTCGGTGATTTTGAAAATTTTTTTTTTGCGTTTTTAATGAGTTTAAAATTTCTATTTTTATAACATGTCATAAAAATCACATTAACCTACTTATTAGTGATAATAATCAAAAATCGTTGTTCTATGGATTTTTAATAGAAAAATACATATTAATGAAAATTACTTGAATATAGGAAGCATCCATAATAAAAAATCGTTAATGTTATGTGAAAAATAATTAAAGTATCAAAGGAAAAAAAACCATTTAAACAGATTTAAATGGTATAAATTTAGATGTTAGTTTATTTGTAATTGACAGTTAGAAAGCAGAAAAAACTTAGGAGTAAGAAAAAAATGTTAATATTTATCTTAATATATAATTATTTTATATAAATATAAAGCATAACACATTTTGATATTTTTCATATTATTTAAATATCTTAGAATGTGTTTTGGGTGTGATATGTCTCAAAACAATGATGCGGGTATAGCGGTAATCACCCATTATTGGCCATTACAAAGGAGTCAATAACTTAACGGCAACAAAAATCACTAGGATAACCTAACAGATAGAAGATCAGTTGAACACTAAGTAGCACACGCATCATCACGTTGGCGCTAAGCCAATTCTCGAGAAACATCGACGTTACCAACCTGATGACTATAATTTACCATGCGTAGTAAACTAAGCATCAGTTCTAAATTATTGTTTTTAAATAATATTATATTTCTTAGATGTTTTCAGGTGTAATAAACCATTATAAATTTTAACTTATTAGTAATATTTTAAGAAATATCAAATATCCGTCTTCCCGTCATATGACATGGATCCTCAGGGGGAAACAAATGTCACATGACGAGCGTACTCAAATGGGCTAATTTGTAGTTACTCCTCAACAGGTTAATACATCGTTAGTTGTCCGCACGCAAAAAAAGAAAAAGGCAAGAACTAAAATTTATAATCCTAATTTTTTCAAATTATATACTCCGTATAGTTCAACATTTCGATACTTAGACACTCCTGATATTTACCAAGTGTACAGCTATTGAAGAAATACTGGATGCATTTTTTTAGGTTTACATGTAACTCATTTACATAGGTAAGAGAACCGGACTTGTCCCAAAAATGACCATAAAGAACATTTGTCGTTTACTAACCTGTTTGGATGGTAACTCCAGCCTGAACACAGTTGTGTCGTTGACAACTGTTTTGTAGGCTTTATCCCTTGCAGTTAAAAACCTTGGGTCATCATTGAATGCTTCTTTCACTAGTGTGCTGAACTCATGGAACAATTCTAACAGTCTTTCTACATACTTTTCTGAATCCTGAAAGAAAATAAAAAATAAAAAAATAAACCACAAATCATTGAACTGCCCAGACTTTTATATGCAGTGGGTTTGTGACTACAGTAGGACCTCAAAAGTTCAAAAAACCTCTACAATTTGTATATTTTGTCTGTTCGCTTGAAAAAACCTCTAATACAAAAAAATTCTGATAACTCAATATTTTTTTATACATAATTAAACTATTTAAAATTTGAATTTGTTTATACTTGAACCTCTATAATTCAAATTATGTTTCTTTTAATTTAAAACATTACCTCTAAAATTCAAAGTCACTTAGCCTCTGAAATCCAAAATATTTCTTTTTTAAACAAGCCAGTCGATACGAGAGCCTGTGTGTTTCCACAATTCCTCTAGTTTTGGTTCGTCAGCGACATTGTTTTCTTTGCTTCGTTAAAGCATTGATAGTATACATATTAATGATTACAATTACCATGTTGAAAACATTTTGATTTTTGATGAATTTTGCTCTGTATTGGATTTTTTTTAGAGAATGAAATCAAATAAGTTTAACCCTTAAAACGACAAGCATCTCGTTCGCGATCCATTTGTGCCATTCTCAACTAGCTACGTCGTGATTGCGACCGCATTATGTCACACACATTTTATTGCGCTCATACAACTACATCAAATCATATTTCATTTATGATTATACAAAATGTCATGTCAGCATGAGATATATTTTTATTTGTTTTTTTTATGTTATTCTCGTTTGTTATCCTTCTCGTAGCAGCGTTTTATTACGCCAAAAAAAATAATGTAAATGAATCTTTTTGAATAAAAAAGTTAGTATGAAATTTCAAATAAATGTTTATTATATGAATGATCATCTGTCGAAAATTGCATCATGTTAACCAAAAGGACCATGTGCATGATGAAGATCGAGTAGGCCATCTTGTCACAGATGAACTGAAGCAAAAAGTTGAAGACAAAATTCAGGAAAACCGACGTTTCACTTTAACAATTTTACATGACCCTTTTAAATTTCACGTTCACTCCTACATGAGATAGTGACAGATCATCTGGTTACAAGAAAATGTGTGCTCGCTGGGTGCCTAATATTTGACGGACGACCATAAGGCAAAACGAATAGCTCTGGAGTTTTTAACAAATATGACAATGATGGGGACCGATTTTGATCGTATTGTTACTGGAGATACATGGTCTTACAAGACTCCAGAAAACAAGCGTCAGTCAATGGAGTGGCATCACGCTAATTCGCCCTCAAGACCAAAAAAGGAAAAACCATATTGCAGACTCGCAAACTCATGGCAACGGTTTTTGGGACCGAAAGGGGTTAATTCACGTTGAATTCATGCCACTAGATGCAACGATACTCCGAAGCATACTGTGAGACCCTTCAACGTCTTCGACGTGCCATCCAAAACAAGACACGAATGCTGTCGGAAAAGTGTTTCATTACGACAATGCACGGTCATGCCTCAGCAAGAACAAGGCAAGAACTCCAACATCTGAAGTGGGAAATTTTAATCATCCTCCCTACAGCCCAGACCTGGCACAGTGATTTCCATCTCTTTAGTTGAAGGAATTTTTGGTGGAAAGCATTTGAAATGACGATGAACTTAAGGAAGCATGAATGGTCAAACATTTGAAGAGTAAAACGTCGGAATAGAAAAACATCAGTTAACAACAAAAACAAGAACATTACGAGAAAATATTAAGTACTGTTTTTAAATAAAATTTGGTGAGAAATTTGTTTTATTACCATGTACAACATTCTTTACTTTGATTATATCATTATGTTCAGCATGAGTCAGACTATTATATGTATATTTAATAATATTTTTTTCTTTTTGTAGACATTTATATTGGCAGCATTGAAAATATCATTTTCTTTGTGGCAGGTGAACTCTTTATGAGTACCCCCGCTCCTAAAGAGTTACCACCTGCCATAAAATTCACAAAAATTCTAATTATAATGACGCTATTCTTTATAATAAAAACTCCCGATAGTTCAAACTTCATTTAATTCAAAATAAATAATTGATTTTCCATTGAATTTTAAATTAGCGAGGTTTGTCTGTTTTTTGCTTTCAATTTCTTCAGTGTTGTGCTGTATAGGGAAAACCACCACTTATTATGGTATTTGACTATAACCAGTAGCACGTATACAGTTTTCATGAGATTTTTTGAGACTTTGCAAAACTACTATTTTTAGTAGGTCCGACTATAAATAACTAATACTAAATTATTCGCTTGTACATCAATTTATAATATTCAACTGACACGTAAAAAAGTTAAGACTTATTTCCAAAATTTGCAACCACATGCTTTTACTGGGTATAACAACATAGTAAATACTGGTTAAAACCGTTTGTATTTGTACTATCAAGGATGAAAGACAAACTCAAACTTTAATCAACATACCTGTGTAATGATGTCAGCTGAGGCGACCATGTCAGCGAGTCCCGCGCTCACAATGTGTTCTTCAAGATCCTTCAACATTGGAGCAATACCGTCAGGTACGCGGTCCATCAGTTTGAACATCAACTGCAGTTCTGGTCAAACAGACAGTATTTCAATACTAAAAAACCTTCTAGTTACTGATTATACTATTAAAACATAATACTCCTATGGCCTTATCCCAATACTCCTTTGAGGAAATTAATTTACAAGCTAGGGTGTTTATGAGTACCTCGTAAAATTTGATAAATATCCGAAATTACGTATAGATGGTATAAGATGAGCCAACTAACAGGAAACACAAGTCAAAGAAAAACTACTTTTTTGTTAACTTTTAGTTTTAAATTATATCGGCGATGAACATCTTTGTTTGAACTCGTAACCTTTACAGCAGACATCCTTTTGAAAATAATGGAAGAACATCATTGGCCGGTCCAAGGTTGAAATATAATTCAGAAACATGGTCAGTAAATAAAAAACAAAAAAGAAAGCTCATTATTTTCAAAAATAAAATTTTAAGAAAGATTTTTAGAACAGTATGTAAAATTTGAGAATGAATAATTAGACACAATGAAGAAAGAGTTAACCCCAGAATTGGCAAAGTCGTAATTCAGTACGCTTTTACAAATTCAATAAGAAGTGGCAGGTGGAGGCATCCGTCGTCAATTTAATGATCTTTATTGTCTTTATGCCCGTGTTGCTCTCTGGGAGCTGACACATGAACCAGCTCACGCAGTTCACTAAGCTGCCACTAGGGTATGTCTTATAGCCAAGTAAGCGTTTTATACCACTAGGCATGGTGGCTGAATTGGTTAGAGCGCTATGGTGACGAGTGTTCTAGCCATTCGAAGTGCTAGGGTTCGAATCCCAACCATGAGCAATCCCAATTCGGCTTGCAAATGTGTGGTATAGTGGAGTGGGGGCCGGCTTGGGTAGAAGTTGCAGCATTTGTAGGCTTAAGTGGGATTGCAGTGGACACCTGTTTTGCTTTTGTGGTTAGTGTTATAAGGGGGGGGATGTTTCATCTGTTTTTTTTTGTTTATACTTAATATTTAAAGAAGATTACAGTTAAAGCGAAAACGCTGCCAGTTCTAGGGTTAAAGAATCTATACAGATATTATATTACAGCCCACGCTACAACTGAACGTTTGAGATGGGTGGGGCATGTTTTGAGCAGAGACAGAGGATCATTATTAGGGAAGTAGGAGAAGGACAGCCGAAAGGTGAAAACCGCCAAGAAGGCTCAAGAAAATATGGTGGGATAATGTGAAAAAAGACACCATAAGAGCAGGAGCAGCAATAGGTGAGGCACAGGACAGGGGGAGATGGCGAGCAGTTTTTGGCGAGGCCAAAACCACGGGCGTACCAATGGCCGTGAGAGTAAGAGTAAATAATATTCCTACTAAACTAATTCATACTTTAATATTTTTAAGTAGACATTTTTGAGGAGGTGGATTTTCTGATGATTTAAAAAAGCTCAGCTCAAACTACAAATTCCAGGCTCGCACATCCCTAGAATTTTCCCAGTTTAGACCTTTTTATCTCCATGGATGTGGTTATCTTTTCCTCAGTTCACCAACATAGTTCTGAGCATCGTATGGAAAATTATTTGATTGGATGAATTATAAAATTTATAATTTAAATCATTGAAGACCCTAAATTAGACTCTGTGAGGCCACTAAATCTGCCACTGTAAAAAATGACAAAAATGTTGTTACAAATACTATGATAAAAATTCCATACGATACTTACTTTCTGTTTCATTGCTCTTTATCATGCCCGCACACTCTGCGAGTATGGTGTACTTGAACGTAGAAACCAAAACATTAACACAACACTCTGTTAGCTGAAACAAACATTTAATAACTTGATAAAATTATTATAAACACATTCTAACAAAGCTAACACTGAATTACATATAAAATAAATACTGTTAATTAAAAGTCCTATCTAAGGAACATGTCAGCCTTAGTCAGTATCAATACTACAAGATAGCACCACAACCATCCAACATTCATTTCTCATTCACACTTACAATATAATGCTCAGTTCAGTTTAACCTGTTAAAGAGTATGCTTGTCATGTGACGTGGCTAATATCAGGGCTACGTAGAGTAGGTGTATTGCCATGAACAGTACCCCTGGGAGTATGAAAAAAAATTGATTTATTTAATTATATTTTATTACTACAATAAATGGATAAAAAAGCATATTACAAACACATTTTGACATTTTTCTTATTATTAGAACGTGTTTTAATAAAGAAAAAAGAAAAGTAATAAAAAATTATGGATTAAAAAAAATACATTTTATTATTAAAATAAATGGATAAAAAGTATATTACAAACACATTTTGACATTTTTCATATTATTTAAAAATCTTAGAACGTGTTTTGGGTATAATATATTTCAAAACAATGATGCGGGTATAGCGGTAATCACCCATTATTGGCCATTACAAAGGAGTCAATAACTTAACGGCAACAAAAATCACTAGGATAACCTAACAGATAGAAGATCAGTTGAACACTAAGTAGCACACATCATCACGTTGGCGCTAAGCCAATTCTCCAGAAACATCGACGATACCAAACTGATAAACATTATTTACCGTGCCTGTAATTTACTATTACACATCAATTCTAAATTATTCGTTTTTAAATAATATTATTTTACTTAAATTTTTTCAGGTGTAATAAAACATTACAAAATTGTAATTTATTAGTAGTATTTTAAGAAGTATCAAATATCCGTCATATGAAGAGGATCCTCAGGGAGCACAAACGTCACATGACGGGCGTACTCAAATGAGCCCATTTATCGTTACTCCTCAACAGGTTAATTAGTTTCTGTAGGCCTATCGAGTAAAGTTTTATGAAATTCAAATGAATTACTCACCACCTGCACAGAACCGCTACAGGGCTCTAAGTATTTCTGCGCCCGAATCTCCTCCTCTCTCAGTTTGGCATCTGCATACTTCATGTAGTTTTGAACCCCATTGGCTTGCAGGTACTGTGGGGCTTTCATTTTGTAAAACGATTCTGTCGCCTCGATGTATGCTTTCTCAAAATTTTCCCGATATATTTGCAGTTTATCGTCGGTATTAGAGCAGAGGTTCACTAAAATAATGAATAAAAACAAATAAGAACCTCCATCACAACAGATCTACGTTCTCGGAAAATTTCTATTTCTTTGATAATTTATTTCTGGTTTGATGAAAGCCAGATGCAATTTTCTCTAAATTTCTCTGATCACAACCTATTTTACGGCACAAATATTTAATTAATCAGAGTTTTAGGGTGGAAATTATCAACATTTAATTAAAAAGCTTGGCCTTCACCATCCCCATAGCTGCTCTTACGTCGACTCTCAATTAATTAAATATAAAACAAAAATATTTACTAACAAGTCCTATTATGAGATTCTGTGATAAAATTTTCATTTTAACGCCAAATTTGTAAATTCAGTTGAGATAAAGCAAGGACCTCCATACGTTCTAAATCCATCAACAGTTCTATGAGTTGTAAAGGGTCAACTGTTAAAGGTCAAAAAGAGGGGGTCAAGTGGCCCAGATGTCATTTGTCCAAGGTCTGTGAAAATAAGCACTGGGTTAAATGTCCCAGGTCTATAGTCCGCACCAGGAATGTCTCAAGTTGCAGCCGGTACCCTCTGTGAGGGTTCCTCTCGGGAACCGCTTGTTGCTTTTCTGGCAAGTTTTCTTTGAAATTCAACATCTGGTAAATCACTTCTTGAAAAGAATAGTTCTCAAACTTATGTTATAATGCTTTATTATACGCTAACTGTTATACTGTAATTGTTTTCGCCTCAACATTAATGGTACTATATAATACCACTGAGTTTTTTGTGTTAGTTATTACTTATTACATATGCTATGCAAATATACATAATGATAATGATATTAAAAATAATTTACTTAATTTTATCATATTAAAATTTATATTATTAATGTTATTTACTGAATTATTTTTCTTTGAGTAAAGCATGTTCCTCTCACTTTATTATATGTAAAATGTTATTAGAAATTGTCTTGCTTGAAACTGGTGGAAATAGTTGTACGGTTTTGAATAGACTTCTGGGACAGTTGACCCTCTCTATTTCTTCATTTTTAACCCATTGGCTACTGAAAACATGTACACTTTTGAAGCATGCCGGTATGGAATTATATAAGCATTTATCAGGATTAAGCTTAATACTCAATAAACACACAGAAAATGAATATTTACTCCCCATATATCTAGCTGAATATTTTCTAATTTTGGTACTACACATATTTAACTTTTTTCACTGTATAGGCCTAAGAAAACTTTTTTATTCTGTAACTGTTATCACTCGATGTCCAGTTTGACTGTTGAAGGTTAGGCCTACTTTTAGGTTATTCTATGTCACATTCACAGCTGGAAACACTCAACTCATCATCATCTTTACTTTACGAATTACCACTTTCATATCAAATCTGTATAACGATATCAAAACAAAATGAGAAACTAGGAATGTATTACTGCAAAATGACCATTGTTGTCAAACTGTATACTGCACGACGATGTAAACAAACAAACCGTAAACTCGAAAACAAAGAATGATGTAAAAACAATCGAGAGTCAAAATATAGGGATGCAATATTTTGATAACAATTGAGAGTCAAATACCGTAATACAACAGTCAAAGGCCGCTAAATACAAGAATAAATCAATAGTTACGTCAATGACGGAATCCGCCTATCACCAGTAGTTACGCGCTGGCGATCCTGTGACAGGCAGTGACCGTCTTATCATAGCCAATGGGTTAACAAATCTGTGGCATCTGACACTTTGATCCGCTTCTGCTCCCTTTTAAAGTCCCTTTTTTTTAGTATAATAAAAAAGTAATTACCATAAGACTCTCGAACACCGATGACCAACTGAGAATCAAACGCTTCTCCATTTCTCTCTGCATGAACTAACTTCATTGCTGAGTCTTGAAGCCGCTTCTTAATGTCATAGAATATGCTCTGATTCCAGCTGTCCAGCATTAACTGAAACAATAACTAATGTAAGTACAGTAAAATCCGGTTTATCCGGATTAATGTGGCGAGGTCCCGATCCGTATAGCCAAAAATCCGTTTAATCTGGAACTTTACGGAAAATATACCATTATAGACATCCACGTTGCATAGACAACGATCGTGAATAGCGCATGCAATACAAGTGTTGCTGTCTGCATATAACCTCTGTACAACAACATAGCCGCAAGGTTTATCAAGCATTTAACGTTTTAAAAATTTGTTTTTAATCTTATCAAAAGTTATCTTTTTTGTTAAAGTAGGAAATAAAACGCTCTTTTAATGTTAAAAAAACCTTTTTCCTTCAATAAACATTCACAGCCACAGTTTCTTTAAGCGCTTTGACTGTAAAAATAATTTTAAAAAACAACCCCTGTAGGCTACATCTAACCTCAAAACCTACACTTTGGCGGTTTGGTGGTGAACAGTGATTGCTCTCGCAAGTGCTTGCACTCTGCTTGGAAACACCTGCAAAATGCAGAGTGTGCATTCATCATGTTACGCATTCATCGTTAGTAACACTTGCTGTGTCCAGAGTATTAAGGTTGTGTCTGAAATTTGGAAGAAGCTTGAGATAAAATTCACATTTTAACTGTTATTTATACAATTTTTTCAAAATCTGATCCGGATGATTTAGATCTGTTTACTGTAGTATTAAAGCATTAATAAATATACCAACTCTTTTAATCCTAAGATGGCCTATCAGTTCATAGTGTTATCGGTATATATTTATCTATTACTCTCTTTTATCATAATCGACTAATATTAATACAGTGAACTCCCAATTATATGCGGAATTGAGTGTCGCTGCTATAGCGAATCGTGAAAATTGTGGATAATCCACTTAAGTACTGAAAACAGCTAACATAAAAGAAAACAGTAATTTTAAATGTAAAAAACTACAGTGCAACTCGGTTATTGCGGCCTCGGCCATAACGTCAACTCGGATATAACGTGATTTAATTTTAGGTCCCGCCAAACTATATGTATTTACATAGGAAAAAACCTCGGATATATCGCCAGTAAATTCTCAAACCTCGTATATAACGTCAAGAAAATCGGGCCGAGATGAAGGCAACATATAGCTAAATAGAGAAAGTTCGGTCGGTGGTGCAACGTGAGGGCTGCGGCTATTGTTTAGCTACATTCTATTTTTAGAAACGGCATTTTATTGCTGTCTTACCGCTAACCACCCCAACCCTCTCCCCTACCCTATATCCGCTGTCGCCGGTCATCAAGGTCAGTGTCAGTGACTCACATCGCATCAAAGCACTGTGATGCCGTTCGTACGTACCTACAGTTCATGTAGATATCGTTAGTTCAGTGTATGTCTTTTACAGTTTGTTTTTCGTTATTTTAATTTACGAATACAGTATTGAAAAATAATGGCAAGTGTTAAGAGAAAGGTTTTGCTGAAGAAAAGGTGTGAGTTATAAGAGCGTGTGAGGAGGGACGTAAGATAGCAGACGTGTGTTTGGGCTTGTTTTTTTCAAATCGAACCAACAGTTGAATGCACCAAGCCGAACTTCATTGCAATATTTTCAAATTCGTTTTTTTATATAGTAGAGTAGTCAGTCAGTCATAAACATAAACTTACGGTGTATTTCAAATTACCTTCATTAAATGTCGTAATTTCATGTAAAAAATGTGTTTCCCTATTTTTCCTCGGTTTTAAATTAAAATTATGTAACCTCTTTTATAGCGTCATTAATTGTGTGGTCCCTTCAATGACGTTATAACCAAGTTCCACTGTATTTTTATACCGTTAAACTTAATTTAAACAGCGATATTAAACAAAGCTAAATGTTTTAGTACAATTCATATTTTATTCAAGAATCAATCTACAAATTTTACTTATGTTTTCTAGATTATAAGGTTATGTTATAATACCTGATGTCTTCAATCCAATGTTCTTTTTAACACTACTAGTTTCGGCAACAACGTTCCCATTTTCAAGTGTACTTCAAGTGTGTCTTTAGGTTATTTCAGGATATCTTCTTTTGTAGAAAAATAATATTTAATGTATGATTTTTAAATTTAAAATTATTGTCTGGCGATATGCAAAATATTTTTAAGCACTTGACGACATAGATGACCAATGGCTCAACTAGCCGATGCCTGTTTGACGGTTTTGACCTTGGGGTGGGGTAAACTGTTTTTTATGTTTTCTGTTTTAGAAATCATTTCTAGTCTTTGCGTAAATCGTCCAGACTTTTTTGCCGTTCAGCCATTTTAAATCAGCAAAAAATACTCCAAACCAGGTAATAAGATCATTAATTGCAAGAGACAAAACAAACATCGACCAGTCAGCACTGACCAGAAGACTGTTGATGCTTCCAGTAGTAACTGAATCTATGAGTATGTGAGTGGAAAAATAAAGTAGCGTTATCAGGTATCATAGTCCATTAGATTGCTGCTCACCAGCCTACTGTGTGAAATCCGATAAGGCGTGCAGTTGATTCAAAAACTTCATTATACATTTTTTCTCGCTTTTCATGACATGCGTGGATGATCGGTCTCATAGACTATCCGGCTGTGGATAATCGGGAGTTTATCGTAACTAATAAACTATGGGACTAAAAAATAAATGGAACAACTACATACTGTTAGACATAGGCTAATTACAAGTTAGAAAATTAACAAGTTAAAAAGTTAATTGCCATCAGAGTTACTCACTTTCCTTACAATACTCTCAGGTGGTTTTATTGATGGCATTGTCTTCCCCTGCAAAGATGTTTCCAGCTGGCGGAAAGGGGTTGGTAGGTAGTTACATTGTGTGAAGAACTTGCGCCACTCGGCGATGTACGCCTTCAAAAGTGCCTGGTCCTCTTGATGCGCCATCACACGCTGGGAACAAACATTAAACCATGAGCTTACGAAAAATCTTATCATTACTGATTTTAATAAGATGATTTTAATAGCTTCAGCTAACTAAACACCCAGTTCCTTGAGCAATCGCTGTACTACTGGTAACATTAATCTATAAGGTACGGTTATAACATATGGTAACTTAGGCTCCCTGGTGCTCCAGTTACAAGAGCTAACTGCAATTGAACATCATTACACTCACTGGTGAATTCCCAACAGAATTGTTAGCTGGTTTTCTTTAGTCTAGCTACTAAGTCTAAATTAATCCTTCAAGCCCGGAATTTTAAAAGCCCTTCCAACAAGCCTGGACGGCATTATTTAGGGCCTGGGACGGTGGCGACATCCTGTAACCCAGCACCTTGGAGGTCATGAATTGTGGATAGTTGTGAGAGATGGTCGGTGGATGTAGTGTGTTCTCTTGTGTAGATTAACGTCCGCACAAGTCGAATACTACGTTTATCCGCGAAGACCATCCTCAAAATTACACCAATTCGTAATTCAGAGGCCAGAGTTCGGATTCCATGTTAAACTGTAGGTCCATAAATTGCCAGCGGCTGTTGGGCTGTTAATTAACAGTTCTGTCTAAAGAACATGTCAGCCTTAGTCAGTAACAAGACTACTAGATTGCGCCACAATCATTTTACACTCAATCGTTATTCATACTTGACTTAAAATACCTACATTGTAGTATGGTCGCCATTTCAATGATCTAATCTAATCTGATTTTGACCACCAAATACCAACAAACCAAACCTGTAACTGATAACTGTTCATCTAACCACAAAATAATACTATTGTCTAAAGTCTGTTACAAACTAATATTTTATTGAAAACATCCCAAAATAACCTAGTTCTAGGTAGTAGGTCACAATGTCACAAAGTAGTAGGTAGTAGTAAATCACAATGTCAGTTGACCATAAAATGTCTTCTTTCCATTTCAAATTTTCAACTAATTTTCCATTTCATATTTACTATTACGACACTACACTTTGCTAACAAAAAATAAAATACTTGTAGAGACAATGACTAATTATATTTCAGTTCAAAACACTGTCAAACTAACACAAAAACATTGCCTTTTCACATTACATTAGACAACAGTCAACAAACAATAAACCAAGCGGTTATCATCTGCTCTTCCAGCTGAGATTTTTTTAGTTTTCCTCCTTTCAAAGACAGCAGAATGGCAAAAAAAATTATGCTAGAAAGGCAGACAGCATTCTCCAATATTGAGAAGCTCTAAACAGTTCTAAAAAAATCCCGTAAGGTAGCAGCAAAATGCAGTACTGACAAAACCGCAACAATGTACCGCCGATCGCGTTTAGAACACCTACCGACCGGCAGCAGGCCCGGGCTGTTGGCACCGTGTGCACAGTACATCGAATGGAGTTAAAGGGTTAAATAAGAAACAATTAAAAGAGCTAACTGAAAGTGTACATCATTATTGTTCCCCACCACCCAAGTTTATTACAAGAGTACTAAGTTCACGAGGTCTGATCTTGAGCACAACCTGAAGTTCCCAACCTTTCTGTAAATGAAAGGCAAGGTAGGGCAGGGACGTTTTGACTCAGTATGCTGACTGATTCTGTCGTCACCCATGTACCCATGATTTTTCTTCCTGTCTCACTCTTAATTTCACACACGCATATAATGGAAGTGCTCCCTTTCCTTAGTATTTTCGCTGCAGGACATGAATATATCCTGCAGCAAAAATCTAAAATAGGCCTATCTGTAATACTAAAAGGTTTTATAATGTGAATACATACTTTATGTATTGGAATACACATAGAAAGTTTTTGTTTTCTGCGAAGTTTTTTGTGCCTACCACCACTTAGAAAGTAGAACACCACATGGCGCCGTCCACACCCAGCACCTTCCTCCGTTTAGACGATGCTTCTAAGACTATCACTTTTATTAAAACAACCTTAAAATCCTCACTTTGTTTTGTATTTTGGTTCATACTTTCATAGTTAAACATATGTTATGGTAATTGTAGTCTAACAAAACTAGAAAAAAGTTGTATCAACAATTCTCAGCTAGATTCAAAATTTAAAAAAACCCCACAATTTACAAAACGGTTTACATGCCACACTATAAGCCTTTCAAAGGTTCATCTTTTTACTTTCACAAAAGTTTATACAAACGAACAAAATATAATTATACAGTACTACAAATTTACAAAAGACTGTTATGATTGAATGAACTTTTATTTTACTGATGACGGTGAAATGCATCAAAACATTCACCAGGACAAAGAAATGGGGCAAGCAAAATACACCCATTTTGTAGAGCAGTAGGCCTACTTTGACTTGGAAACTCATTTAGGAACTTCTCAGATTCTTCAGTAAACATTTGTGATCAGTATCTCATGTTTCCCCTGAAAATGCCGTCTGAGGGCAACAGCAGGGTCCACATTGACACTGTCACGGCAACGGTCACTTTCTTTATAAGCTGTTTTTATTGTGAAAAATCTGTTTCTTAACAATATAGGGCCTATTTATCTCAGAATGGAGATTATATAAAAAAAAGCTCACAAATCCACGCAATGAATCTCGAAAACAAATAGCAATATTTTAAAACAAATTACTGAATTAAGACAGCCCAGATCATTGCCTAAACACTGATTATAACAATCACCTCCTTACCAATATTCTTGCCAAATATTCGCACACTAGCGCACGAATATTTGGCATTGCTAGCAGCTTCTACCGAGCGCCATGAGGGGCACTCCGGATTCGGCGTATTTCCAGCGAGTCTGTTAAGGCCTTTAGTAATTTTTTACTTAATTGATTTATTTTTTTGTAATTTAAACTGTATGGTTCTAGTTTATAATCTATTTAATTGAAATATGATGAATATCAGGCATTTAGATAAGCAAAACTTACTGCTTGAGCTCGTTGGATAAAGTCCATGATGTCATCTCGAAGAGCATCTTTGACTTTTGGTGGTCCTTTTTCATCCCAAAGACATACCAGATGTACAGAATAGAATAAATCTTGCCACTCATTCTGGGTTACAGGCTCTTGTTGCAGCAATTTCAGGATAATTGGCCTCATAGATGGCCATTTATCTTCAAACATTAACTGTCCTTTATCCTAAATTAAAAGATATAGTAATAACTTTACAAATAATAAATGACTTTAAAAAATTCCTATGTATTCAAAATATGTACACTATAACTTTAAGTAGCAGGTCTTTATGTCATTGGAATTCGGAGTTGTCATTACGTCGGGGTTCATTGAATTATTGTAGATTTAGTCAGAAGTTGTGTACAAGCCACCTGTATAATGAGTTCGCACAAGGGACTATGGTTTCTGTGTACTGATACAGACTTTTTTTATTGGGAATAAACTATAAAATATGCCTTTTGGTTTCAACATAATCAGTTCATTATCTAGCCCCCCAAAAATGTGACCCAAAGATTATGGAACAGTTTATGTAAACCATCCAGAAACGAACTTCTTTCATTTCACCGATATTGAAATTTCAAATAGGTTTTTCTAATTTACATAAAACCCGACAACCTACATAACTTAAAACCTACATCTGCAACCTATATTGAAAACACTGAAAATGCAGTAAGAAGCCTAAAAAGCTCGTTAAAATAAATACTGTAGTGGGTATCTTAATAGATACTAATAAATAAATACTTAAAAATAAAAATAATAATAACCAATAAGTACAGGTAGATAGCTTAGAATCAAATATCACTTGGCCTATCTTTTTGGAAATATAAATAGGCCCTATTCATGTCAAATAAATAATGGTAACCAAATTATAGTATCCAAGCACTCCTTGATGATACCATCCTTCAATTTCATGAGTTTCAATTGATAGATGATGCTATTGTTGTTGTACCACCATTCATTCATCTACAAAGATCATATTCAGCCTCTACATCATGGTCTGTGCACTTATTGTCTATAGGAACCAAGACAACTTCATGTCCAGTGCAAAATTTTATGACCATGGCACAAACTTTTATGGACA
Source organism: Nephotettix cincticeps (assembly GCA_023375725.1). Lineage (NCBI taxonomy): Eukaryota > Metazoa > Arthropoda > Insecta > Hemiptera > Cicadellidae > Nephotettix > Nephotettix cincticeps. Next base: position 54,496,429 of record CM041788.1, read on the forward strand.
CACACACACACTTAATGGATATTTCTCAAGAGGACTCAAAAGAGTCACAATTTGTGGCAAGGAAAATCTTCAATAATCTGACAGTATCAGCCAAGTTCCTGGATTTGGGTTGAGGAATTGATTGAGGTTTCGCTTGCTGACTCACCTTGAAGTCTATCCACAGCCGAAGTGTCAGTAGGTAAGTGCCGAAGTGCCTATTTGTGTATATAAATTAAGAAGGCCTATCTGTAAATTTTTAGGCAATATCACTCCTCCACGGAGTAGAAAATAAAGAACCTCTAATGATTTATTCTTAACTGGCTTGTGTGAGATCAGGGTAAACTTATACTTTTGTATTAACACAGTTGGTTCTTGAATAACAATTGGAGATCAATCTTTGGGATTGTCGAACCATGATGAGTTGCTAAAAATATGAATTGTAGGAAATAGACCAAGTAAATTATTACGATGATACTTGATGATACTTTCTGCATAAATAACGACAAATTTACATAAGTATGTTTCTGAATACTAAAAGCTTTGCAACTGTCTAAAATTTAGCTACCCCTATCTCATGAGAAATATACTTCATCAAAGATAAGACTATGTAAGTCAGCTACTGATAGTTGGGTTAAGTAATGCATAGTAATAATTGTGAAAATTCTAGTGAGAATTAAAATTGATTTTATAATTTTTGTCCATTAGTTCCATCGAAAGCTCAAACTAAGTCAATAACGCCCTCAACAGTTCTGGTTAAGACAAACGCTTTAACAAATCAAAATTAGAAATATATGCGCATTAGTTTAGTTGAGTTTGAACTTAAAAATGCCAAACTCGTCGCTTAAAATACATATTAAGTTAACTAATTATAATATGATTACCTTTAACATCGCCGTCATGACAAAAACACTCTGAAACAACACAAGGAATACGGTTCTGTCTCACAACTCAGCTACCCCTACTACCGAACCGACCGATCGAGTAAACCGAGTACCGATTTACCGAATCACCCACCATTCAATCAGAGTTCGAACCAGAGATGAACGGATTCCGTTCCTCAGTTCGAACCAGAGATGAACGGATTCCGTTCCTCTCTGGTTCGAACGCAGAGAGGCTTGGTCAGTTCATAGAGGAAAGAATCTTTATGAACAGATTGATGTAAATGTACAATGCAAAATTGAGGAGAGAAATGGTCCGTTACTTAAAATGTTTTAACATTGGATAATTTAACATTCCGCAGGGTGCGATACTCCCTGGTGTGCAATAACGTACGCTTTAAAGTGAAATTAAACCACTGCAGAATTTGAAGTGCAGTTCACCGAAGCTCACAGTTCCTACTTTTAAAGGATAGATGTCCCATTTCCGAACAAAAAATATGGAAAAAGTTTTATCTCTCCTTTCAGTCCTTTCGCGATTCAGTATATCATACTTATCCATTACATAATCATATATGTTCTTAACTTTTGCATTATTTTTATTGTATATATATAATGTTCTTCGTGACATGGTTTTAGAAGTTTATAAGTAAATATTGTTATTCGAAACTATAGTCATAATTAAAAACTGTCTATTAATAAGTTTTCACTATACAGGATGCTTCCATTCAAGGTTATATTATCAATTAATGATATTACTATTCCTAATTTATGGTTGTATTCACGGATACCCGTAAAATTTAAATTGAAAAGTGGCACTATTGAACTTTGCAACAAAATTGAACTTCTATCAACCCAAACTCAAACTTCTCTAATGTTATAAAACATTTAAGTTCATAAACAATCGTCGTATTTATTTAAAAGCATTACTATAGAATAGAGCAGAATACAATTCAATCACTTACAAATAATTGACAGTTTGAAATATGATAATTTATTTCTATAATCTATTTATATCTATATCTAAAACCTACGGTGAGTTAACATCCTGCAGCTTAATTGGTCCCATTACCCAATAAAACCCAATAAAAAGCTTAGTATTACGGTGGTGGGTTCCTCCTCTCATAAAATTGTAACAATTAATTTAACTTTGTTCCTCTTTTTGTTATTTTCAGAAATTGGATGATTATTTTTCAGCAATAAATTATTAAATTATATGTAGATACATTTCAAAGAATCTATGATTGTTTTATTACATATTGCCTTTTTTAATTTAATTTAAGTACTTTATTACTAACACATACTTTAAGTATGTGTTAGTTCACTGATACCGTTTATTATGTCTTCTAGGTAGCAATGGGTGGGTTGCCAATTCAGTTGAAAAAGTATAAAGTATAGAAATAAACATTCCTAACATTAGAGAATTTTAGCTCAGACTTCCTGGCATGTGGCAGCGCTGAGATTGGACTGATTGACGAACAAGAATCCTGGAAATGTCTGGCTTAAGCTGGATCTGAATTCAGAAACAATCGGAGTGACTTTTAATTGCTATAATTGTCAGTTTGTAGTTTCAGTTGTTTTGTCAATGTATTAAGTGAGACGGAGATCCTGACCCTGTTTTATATATTGTCCTAATAGTTGTTAAATGGTTAAGTTTTTTTAATTATCCATATACAATCCCAGTGTTACTTACATCACATCCTTAAAAAATGTCGGTGTTAAAGAAGCCTAAACGCAATATTCGTCGAAGGGATTTGGATAATGATGAAAACGATGGGGACGAAGCCGAAGTTAGTTTTCTCCAGGCGAAGAAAACTCCATCAATTAAAACATTAGAAGTGAAACCTAAAAAGGAAAAGAAAAAGCCATCGGTTCTGAGTTTTGAAGAAGAGTGGAATGATGGTATGTATAAGATGCATTCTAGGACATAGCCAGTTAAATTTGATGGGTTACTTTTGTACTCAATCTAGTAGTAGAACTGTTTCCTTAAAATCTTAAACATAATGAACAGAGAAAGGCTCTTTAATACAATTCCTTGGTACCTGAAAGAAACTGTAGGCTACTGTAAATAAAAGCTCTTTTAACAAATTAGACGGTTTCTGATTCGTGAAGTGTCCATGAGACTACTGCAGACAATTTTAAATTCAACCTTATTTTTACGACCATATAGGTCCGGTTGACGAGCTCGGGATTAGCTACGCGCGAGCGCAAACAGTTAGACCTGAGGCAATTATGGCAGGGACAAACCCGGGCTTAAAATGTTCGCTTGACGGTCCAATTATAGATAACCCCGGACTAAAAAAGATAAACTGTCGGCTTGGCGAGTCAAGTTCTAGCGCAAAGAGCTTGGTCTCGGCTAAAAAGAACAATGGTTTTAGACTCGGACTTAACCCCAGGGGGGGCCAGGGTTAACGGGACATCATGTCGGGATTATCTCATTTGCTCGTTTATTGTTTTTTAAAACTTAAAAATAATGTTAAATTCGAAATCCTCATTAAATTTTGAAAAATTTTACTACCCTCAAAATTATTTAATTTTATTTGATTTTTTCATTATCGATTGTTAAAAAAGTGCTAAACATAGGTAAATTTAAATAATAATTACCTAGTACAGTATACTTTTAAATAACAAGGTAAATTAATACTTTTACTCATAGTTTAAACAGATACCTAAGAAAAACTCCACCAGGAATCCAAAGCATCGTAATTTTGTACAGAAAAGAATAGGATAAAAACGACGAATTAAATCTGAAATGGTACGATGGCAATAAGGGCAGGCTATCTGCTGTTAAATATTTCTATTTACTTCCCTGGGGGAAATAGTTTAGATCATGGATATGTCTAAAGGGAATGTTTTAAAGTTATTGGCTGTTTAAAGTAAAAAAAACCAAAATTTTCAGAAAAAAAACAAAGGTAAAGTATAACTTGACTGGCACCATTGAAACCAGCTTAAAAAACTAAACTAATTAGTATTTTGAATTATTTGTCTACGACTAACGGTTCCAGAGAAAAGTTAAATTTACTGTCCATGATAAACGCATTACGTTGTCTGACGTACATTGTCCCAATGTTATTCTTATGGAGAATATTAAGAAAATCAATATCTTCTTTATTTTCCAACCGTTTTCCATGAAACTTGGTATGAAGCGTTAGGTCAAATCACCCAACAAAATCAACTCAAAAAAGCTTGGTATTACCTGTGGGGGGGGTTCCCCCATACAATTCAAACAATTAATTTAACTTTGTCTCTCTTGTTTTTATCTTCAGAAATTGGATGATTATTTTTGAAACAATAAATTATTAAATGATATTTAGATAAAATTTGAAGAACATGGTAGTTTTATTACAGGTTTTCTTTTTTAAATTTACTTAAGGGAGAAAGTGTGTGTCAGTCCACTGATACCGTTTATTTTATACTAAAAATCCAATGAATTCAATAACTGGCCTGGTAGTTTCTATGGAAACATGTTACATATTTTTCATCTTAAAAATCACTAACGCCCCCCTCCCACAGAGCTAAGATACATCCATGTCAAAAATTTAGTCAAACGAAAAAGCATACATATATGATTACTTATTTTATAATATAATTTTTGTTTGTCTATAAATAAATTACATTAATATTATATTACACATGTGTGTGGGTTTACGCTTTTATTTATTAAAAACCCCACCCTGCAATGCCATCCCATTGTTTTGATTTTGGGACATTTCGCGAAAGAAAAGAGTAGCCAGGCAGATATAGCGCATGTGGCCCTTGCCAACCTTCCCAGCGAAAATTCCCTGCCATTCCCCGCTGTTAACCCAGGACTAGGGTTGGTCTCGGCTAAGCTTGCTCTCGACCAAATGCATTTTAATCTCTGTCTCGTCAACCCGATTTTTAGTCCGGGGTTAAATTTGGCCGAGACCAACGATAACCCCGGACTACGAAACCCCGATCTCGTCAACCGGCCCATACTGTTATATCCCTCCAATAATAATCTTAGTATAAACAAACCCTCATCTAAGAAATGACTGGGACACAAATATGATTTTAGAAAAGAAAACAAATTTTAATTTTGACCATTATAGAGACATTAATTCTTTCAGTAACTACCAATATTAATTAAAACAAGTAAAATCCCAAACAATATGAGTATAAAATTTCATGAATTCCCATCAAATAAACTAAAAAGAATAACCAAGTTAAAAACTCAACAAATGCAAACTTAAAGAATTACCTTATCATCTGACCTTAGTAGGAACATCTCTGCTCAAACTATAACACAGCTCACTACTCTTCACACGCAATTTACAAACGTGGACACACACACACACACACACACTCAAAGAAGAATGACAACTCCCGAATTAACAAGCCTAATTTGTTTTTAAACAATTTTGGTTGAAAAAATTTAACCGTTTGAGGACCAGATGGTCGATATATGGACGGCAGATTTTATGAGCGAGAAAGACCTGGCGGTCGATATCTGGACAGCAAACTTTACTTCTTGTAAAGAACTCTACCTGTAACCCAACTACCTTGTATAACTCTACATTGTAAAGAATTCTATAACTTCATTTCAATCAATAACTATTTTCATGTTAATGTTTAAGTAGCCTACTATTTAATGATATTCTTAAACATAAAAAGTTTATGCCGCATTAAATATATATGAGAGCACAAAGTAACAGACGTTTCCGTCAGACGCCGCTAGGCGCGCGCCAATCACGTACTTTCAAGTACAGATGTTCTCCTATTCAGTGGCTTTCCAGCGGTACTAGCAAAAGAGACATTGCGCTGCACAGTGTTGCAGCATTCAAGTTTAAAATGTGTGCTGGAATTGAAAACACCGCAAGTGAAAAATGGCCACACTAACTAACGTTCATGACAAGGAGAAGGGTGGACGATCGAGCATTGTCACAGATGAAATGGTGCTAAAGTCGATCAGAAAATTCGGGCAAATCTACGCTTTATAATAACGGAGCTTTTCACTTTTTCACACAGGTTTAAATGACATTTTTGTTTGAAATTGTCATGCAAAAGCTACGAGGTTACTACAAATTTTGTGCACAATGAGTGCCGAAAATTCTTACTGACCAGCATTGAGGTCTGTGATTGGCAATGACCATTTTGGACACTTACCATCAAGATGGTGACTCTCATAATAACTATGGTTGTCTCTCTTTAGGGTTTACAAAAATACTGCTGGTTCTCTCATATTTTTTTCAGAGTAGGCCACATGTTAGAAGGTGATTTTCTAAAAGTTCTTTCGTCATTGGAATTGATCCATACCAGTTATCAACTGTCAAGTGTCGCTCTATTCCTGATATCAGTGATGATGTTATCAGGGCTATATCGCTCGTGGCGTTGCTAACCCTGTGTGGACCCTCTGGTTCTTTCTCACTCTAAATCTCCAAATTTGAAGTATAAAATGTCCTTGCATCACACAAGGAAATTTGAAATACGTAACATGCAGGCATGTTAGAAATTTATCTCGTCAACAACAACATAATTCACTAACTGCTTAGCACTCTTGACATATTTGTACAAATGTTTGAATTTGAAAACTGAGCTAATTGGTGCTCATTTACCTGTTGCTTGGCGCTGTCGCCTTGTTCTGATGTCGAACTGTATAGCTCGCAATAAACATTTTTATCGTTTTATTTACATTAAACGTTGTTGAACGAAAATATTTGATTCCCAGACCATCTATAAATATCTGATTGCCCATAGATCTTGTAAATGAGAGTAGGAGAATCTCAGCACCCCAGCGAGAAAGAGCAAACGCATCACCACCACATGAAATTCTAGTCTGTTGGGTTTCATTAATATTCCTTTCACATGAATAATTTTCTGATTTTTTTCATCCAAACATTGGTGTATTCAATAATTTCATCGATGACTGAGTCAGGAAAAAATAGCTTCCAAGTTTCATATGAAGTTCAAGCTTCACCTTTTGGCGTTGGAAGTCGATCTCTTACTCCTTATGCTCTAACTATAACCTGTCTTCCTACTCGTACACATAAATTTGCATTATCCATGTGAACATTCCATTCCATTTCCTTATCTTTTCCAAGTAAAACATTCTCATTAATTGGTCCATCCACTGTTTCACCTTCCCCTATTTCTACTTCTTTTACATCAGACAGACATTTCTGACTATTATGATCACTCTGCTCCAATTCATCCACAGACTAAAACCAACCCTTCACGTTCAATAGCTTCTGCATCAGGTTCACTAATTCCACTTCCATCTTTGTTATTACCAAACAATTTTCTTCACAAGGTCAGGCTGATCAATTCTCTCCTCTCCATCAATTTCCTTTTTGATGCCATCAAGTAAAGGGAGCAAACAATTTGTTTTTGGAGCAAAAACATATTCAACAGAAATTTCCAAAAAAATGTCATTTTTTATCAAACTTATAATGTGCTACATTAAATACATAGCGACCCAAAACTAGATGATAAGAAATACACAGTGACACAAAACAAAACGATTTCACTAGAAATAATTACCTAAAATTGTTTGAACATTTCTGAGATAGGGTGTTTGGCGTACAATTGTCCGCACAAACAATGACACTAAAGTGCATGGCATACAAAAAAATAAGGCCTCGCTAAAACATTTATCCTTGACAGCGGGAGGCAACTAACTAGTTCTCTCGCGATCTTACGTATAGAATGAATGAATGAATGAATTATTTATTTCCCAATAATTAATTAATACATGTAATGATACAATTTTTTACATACCTTAAGTATAACGGTAGTTTATACATAAAAAAAAATATATATGTACTTGTAAGACTAAAGAATAAAGTAAAATATTAAAAAATACCTTTAGTAAACAAGGAAAAAGTCTAAATAGGCAGGGCCTGTGCGTAGACTCGGGTTGCAACAAAAGCTGAAATTAATAAAATGGGAGATATAGAATATCGTAAAATAATATTAATGAAATGAGGAACAAATAAATTTGCCATAGAACTGATTTAAAAAATTTTGGACTAAAATGATATATAATAAAACAATTTAAAATTATAAATTTAAAAAAACCAAGTTAATTTATTATTACCAGGTGAATGGCTAAAAGGGTGAGTATTGAATGATAGAGGAGTATTGGGGGGAGGATATGGTGGGGATGAGGGCCTGGGTTGGCGCATAGTGTCTCATACAATACTGAAAGCATTTGCTACGGAGTTTTTGCACGCCGCAAACCCTATCAAGGGATAAAGATGGGTTCAGAAATGCTTCGAAAGATTTCGCTCGGATCTCACAACCCAGTTAAAATGAGGCCATACTGTTTGTTTAGCTTCTCATTCTTGGATGACTATTGTGTGGTTTAAAAAAAAGACAGTATTCTTGATGTCTCATTTACAAATTAACTTTTATGCTGTATTTGTTGAAGTAATTATGTTTTAAAAATTCTCTCGTGTTTCAGCGGATGATGGTGAAGTTTTTCAAGTAAAGAAATCTTCCCACAGTAAGAAGATTAAAAAGTATATTGAAAAGGAAAAGGATAAAAAAAAGAAAAGAGATGAGAAGCCTGAAGAAGGAGAAGGAACCGTTAAGACAAAAGAAATTACTTTTAATAATGAACTAACCATCAAAATTAAACACAATTTGGTAAGTTGGTTGGTACTAAAAATATCAATTTAACCTCTTAAAAATTAAACCTTTAAAGCGCTACCTACTGAAAGTGAGAGTGTGATACTCTCTGCTCATTTAGTTAAAAAAAATTTAAAATATTATTTTCCTAATGTTCTTTTTGGATTTAGGTACCGCTTGAATAAAGTAGAAAACAGAAATTTGCCTAATTTTTATTTATTGAAGATTTTTAGACATTTTTATATTTATTTATTTCATGTGTTTACCTGAAAAATGATTTTTGCAAAAATAATAAGCGTTTGGTTAAAAAACTTATATTACAAAAATGGTTGAGTAAATGGGCTAATTCTAAATATCAATACAGTCAGAGAAAACCTGTAAATGAACTAAAAAGGGATATATGTATATTACCAAGCCTTAGGAAAATGAAAACAGCTGGCCGTAATGACTCACGTTTATAAGCGTAAAAAGCAGTGTGGGGCGGACGAATACTGGCCTAACTCGACTAACAACTGATTTCAGTCACTAAATATTCTAACAAAGCCGCCATATTGGTTTTGTTTTTGTTTTTGCATTGAGACAAAAGCAACATCAACATGCACTCTTATCAGTTGTTTCGCAAACTACAGTGCAATAAATGTGGCTAAATGATTGGTTGCGTCTAAAGGCTTTAGTTGCGCCGTGCGACCCTACTGTGCTGCGTCTAAAGGCGCTAGCCACCTGGTAAGGGTTAATCTTCTATCAGGTATTATGTTTACCTAAAGATAGTTTCATAAAGAATTCAGAAAACTAAAATATCTTATCACTAGATAAACTTAATATGACTACCTATATACCAAAGTAAAATATTTGAAAAAATTTTCACAATCTAAAATGTAGTTTTCCTTATAAATTAACAACCTTTGTAACAAGATCTGTCTGTCATTTATTTTCTCTGGGCCAAAAAATTAACTAATTTTTTTCAAAAATTCTCAAACGATATGCTAGTTTAAAATGTGTTAATAATTAATACTTCATGCCCGAAATGATTAGATTAGATTATTGAAATGGCAACCTACCCTGGTAGGTATTTTAATCCAAGTATGAATGAGAAATGAGTGTAGGATGATTGTGGCGCGATCTTGTAGTCTTGTTACTGACCAAGGCTGACATTTTCCTTAGACAGGAGAGTCAATTAATAGCCCAACAGCCAATGGCATATCTAACAGACCTACAGTTTAACGTGGAATCCGAACCACGGCCTCTGAATTACGTACTGGTCTAATTATGAGGATGGCCTTTGCGGATTAACGTAGTATTCAGTACATCCACACGTTAATCCACACGAAAGAACACCACACCCACCGAACATCGCTCATAACTATCCACAATTCGTGACCTCCAAGTAGCTGGATTACAGATGGACCAATTTCATAATGCTAAGTATGCAATAATACTTTAAGTTAAGATATTGATGTAGACACACTGATTCTAACTTTTCCTGGAAACATTTAAATGCTGTTTGTTTGTAATCTTCCACCAGTTCAATTAGATTCTCTTTAATAGCCTAATTAAATTCAACCAATGTTCAAATAGCTAAATGATCAAAATTAAATAATTATATTACTCTGATTTCGAAAGTAGTTTTAAGGCATTAGTTTTGAAATCTGTATTTTTGAAGAAAAAAATTTAAATATATTTATCTGATTTTAATATTATTATTATTTTAAATTTATAATAAGCTTGATAAGCTTTATAATAGTTCGAGGTCACAAACTGTGCATAAGTGATGGTCGGTGGATTTGATATTCTCTGGTGTAGATTTAAGTCTATACTACAATGCTACATTAATCTGCAAAGGCCATCATCATAATTAGACCAGTTTGTCTTTTAGAGGCAAAAGTGGTTCAGATTCCACGTTAAAATGTAGGTCCGTTAGGTATGCCATTGGCTGTTGGGCTATTAATTAGTCCTGTATGACGGTCTTAGTAAGTTACAAGACTACTCCATCACACCCCTCCAAGGATGAAAATATAAGCTTTTACTTAAAACCCTTATATTTTTTTACCAGAATAATTGTTAAAGCTAACATTTTTAACCCTCTTAAAGCAACTTTGGTTATTTCTTGAGACTTGTGTGATTAATTTTTAGCCACTGATAATGTTTATTATTAATACTTGAACTATTATTAAGTAAATGTTTTATGTTTCAGCCTTTAAATCCTATATTAAATGGGAGGGAAGCAGAAATGGCTGAAGTAGATGGGACGAGTTCTGAAGATGAAAAAGGAGGGACTCATAAATTTTCCCATCCAGATAATGTTAAACAGCTTCTTAAAAGTAAAAAATTATGTATAAGGCTACTTTAATTTTATTTTATTGATCATAGGCTACATTTGATTTATATTAACCCATAATTGGTTTTACAGCTAATTAATTCCATAAACAGTTTATTTTCCAAGATTATACAATTAAAATATTTTTGTTTGTAGTGTCCATATAAACTGCATGTACAATGATTCTTCAACAAATTCCGAATAGAATGATAGCCCTATTTATGTTAGGGCCTATTATTTATGATTTTTGTAAGGATTTGAACATTGTATTACAAAACCAATAATTTCTTTGTGCCAGTACAACGCTACATTACTGCCAGCTTTAGGGTTAAAAGACTAATTTTATTGTTGGCCATAGCTAATCAGACAAATTTTGATTTGTCAACCACAAGCCTCAAAATATTGCCACCCTGTATTGAATTTCCAAAACTACTTAATCCTTTTCTGAACATGCTATTTAAGATTCATAATAAGAGTCTTTTCCTTATGTGTAGAAAGTTATACAGAATTTTATGCTTAATACAGTGGTTGAAGTATATTAAGAATTTCAAAAATTTCTAATTTGTTCCTATGAACGAGATGCACAGTCTTATAAATAATCCATCATTACCACAAATCACATCAATTAAGGCAATCATTAAATTTACACAGGTTGACATACCAGCTGATTGCCATAATCAATTAGTCATAGGCATATTTCTTTATTTATTTTTATGTCAAAGTAATAAAATAAAATATAAGAATAAGGTAAAATGTTTATTTTAATGTATGACGTACATGACAAAATGATTTAATACTTCAATAAAAGTATCATTTTTCATAGAAAAATATTTTTTACCTATTTCATTGTTTAATAACTTACCCATATTTTCTCCTTATCTAGGTGGAAAAATACCCGATGCTGCAATGATACATGCTGCCAGAAAACGAAGGCAACAAGCCCGAGAAATGGGGGATTTTGTTCCTCTTGAAGAAGATACATCAAAGTGAGTTAATCCATTTTCATCTAAAGATTACCACAGTGAAACTGGTATTATTTCCAAATAGTTGTAATTATTCCAAATTTTATTTGAATCAACTGTAACTTTTTAATATCAATAATATGAACAATTCTTGAGTCTGAGGAAAATTCTAAATTAAATTATCCAGGTTTGAATGAAATATTTTTGTTCAAAATAACCGAGTTCAAATTATTTAGGTTCCACTATATTATTATCTTTAATGTGGACCGCCCAATGACGTTCTTACATTCCGAATGGATATCAATTGCGTCATCTACTTCAACATTGTCGTTCGATCAAATGTTCCGTATCGCCAACTTCTCAAACGAAAAGTTTCGCCTTTTATCTTTCGGTTCTAATGCTCATTTTATATGGTCTATCCGAAAGTTCGGATATTTATTAGATATTTATTTGGATCCTTGTTTTGCAATTCGATGCAAAAAACCGATCAGACTTTTCGGACATCCACACACCTCCAGTTATAATGTTATCAATCAAGGGTGAATATAATTTTTTACATGTTAAAAATGCATGTGTTATTAGAAAACATATGAAAATTTATGTAGGACTATTTCATATATTTTGTATTAATATAATTATATGTATACTGTTCAAGTATTTAACAAATTGTTGTACAGGATATTAAAATGTTATAAAATAATAGAAATAACATTGTCTGTTGTAAATATCAATTTTTCATTAATTTTAATTTTTTATAAGTACCCAGGAATTTTATATCTATATTGGGGTCCAGAAAAACTTAATAGTTTTAACTCATGTTGCACTTTTGTTACCAACTGCCGTAGGTGTTATTTGAACCCACAACCTCTAGCTCTATAGACGGACAGTTTAAGTCTGTATGGCCATCCAGGCCCCCTTAAGAAAGATGTAGAATTTGAACAATTAAAAGAAAACTTTTTATCAAAGATGTATAAATTAATTCGACTATCAATGAACTATAATGTTAAAGGTTTATAAATCTAACCGGCAGTAAAAGAATTTTTAACTTGCTTTCCTTATTTAGAAACATTTTAGTATTAACACTTGTAGTAATCTTCAGCTGTGATTTTATTCAAATTTCCAAATCAATCCTGTCTCAGATTTGACAAGAAAGGGAGACTGGTGAGGGAAGATGACAATGATTTGTGTGATGACGATGTTCGTATCAACATGCAAGTGAACACGACAGCTGCGGACATGGAGCGGCGCAGGGAAGTATTCACTGCGGCAATGGATCAACAGCGTATGTAACCCTTCGCCAATCTATTCTACACGAGACCTTGAAATCGTTTTCTCAAAGAAATCCTATTTCAATGTCAAAAATAAAACACTGGAAACATTGTTTTAAGCTAAAATTCCATCAATTTATTTTATTTATTCATTATATAGGCCTATTATTATTTTTGTGGATCCATTCTATAGTTAGAAACTCAAATCCAAAAACTTTTACATAAATAATAGAACTTTATTCTATGTATTGGTAGAAGAAAGTAGAAAAATAATTAATTAGCTAATATTCAGCTGTTTTTATGAATTTATTCTCTATCCGTAATTTCCACAGCTTCTGAAGAGAGTGATAAAGGAGAGGAAGAGGAGTGGGAAAAACAACAGATAAGAAAGGGAGTAACCGGTGCACAGGTAAAAAAATTATCTTTACATTATCGCTTTTAGAAAATAATAAATAAAAATATATTCAGAACTAAATTCACTTGATTGTGTTTTATATTAGGCCTATTATAATTTATTTTTTTAGTTCTTAGTGTAAAATTTATTTTTTATACATTAAAAACATTCAAATCCAGCCATGTAAATTAGAATATGTTTAACTTGAATTGTTTCACCAGTTAAATATGTTTTGAACCATACCATAAAGTATTTTGGAAATGAAATACCTAATGTTTAAGCTAAATTTGTTATGTGTTTATTTCTTTTGCTTAATCACTGTAAACTTAAAATTATGTTCTATAGACTGTACAACTTTCATATATCTAATTATTGCAGAATGCCCATGATGTTATTAAACCTTCTTTCCCTTTCAAGTGACAAAACTTTACTAAAACTATTTTCATCAATAGAAATCAAGACTAAATGTTTACAAAACAAATGTATTAATATATTTACATTATGTCGAATCAAGAATTTTACATTATCTAAAAAAATATTGATTAAACTTAACTCTTGAACAGGTATTAGTGTCACCCTGTAATGTCAAGGGGGTTTTATGCTCCATGCACACTTTTTTTTAAATAATTTTTTTTTTAAATAAATAATTTATTAATCATACGATATTATACATAATTTTTCTCAGGAAAACCTAAGAAATAAAGTAATATTACTTGTAAGCATGAAAATGTGTTAAAACATTGTCACAATAAAACAATTGTCGTATGAAATGAACAAAATACAAAAAATTGATGTATAAACTTTATAAATTCTGAGTTGTGGCACAATTGAGGGCTATGATATCCACATTTTGAAATATACGAAATCAACATCCACTAAACCAAACACAATGCAAACAAACATTGGTAGTAAGCGTCTGCATTGTTGCGTTGTTGTCCAAGACAACAGCTGTGATGTCATTTCAATGAAGTTTGAAGTTTTGTCAAAGTCTTGCAAACGATAGCAATATACGAGTACATTGATCAAAAGTTTATTTATTGATGAATCGGTTACATACTATATGAATTGAAATTAATGTCGTTCAAACGTGAAAATCTGCATTTTTCGGCTGCGGTTTAATGCGCCCGATATCGGGTACTGCCACTTTAGCAGCGGCCTAATTCGCCCAATATCGGGCGCATACCAAAGATAAATGTCCACTTATTTAGTGTAAGAAGAAACCTGATATAACAAGTAAACTAAAAGTAGATGTTTTGTCTCCTAAACAAAGACAATTACTTTATGTTATGGTCGAGTTGGAGTATCAAAATGTTTAGCTTTACCAAATATGATTTATTCACAATAATAGCAAATTTATTTTCAAAATAATTTATTCGTCGTCTGCGTTCTGATTTGTTTTTGGCCTCTTTCAACTTTTGCAAATTGATTTCTGATTGTAACCTTGATCATCATTATTTCCATACAAAAATGAATGTCCAAGAATTAATGGTATTGAAAAGTGCCATAAACCATACTTAATATGTTTGTCCTAATCTGATTTTGTACCTAATATAATTGTCTTACCTATTTTACAAATGGGTCACATAATTATAGTTACACATATATACTGTACAGACATTACTCATTTTCACATCTTCCCTCACATATTTTTAAAATAAGTCTCAAAAAGGTTAATTCAGGTAATTAAAACTTAGTTATATATCTTCATAAACACATTTGTGGTTTCTCTTTTTAAAAATTTGTTTCCTCATCCATTTTAAATTTGACAAAAACATAAACCATTATTGTAAGAATTTATTATTAAAAATTTTAATTTAATTGTATTCACATTATTTTTTTTACTCACAGCTAGCTGCGGCTCAGCAAGAGAACATGTACTACGGCTACACAATGCCGCAAGTCCCACCTGAGATGAACCTGAATATGGCAGTGAACACCTTGCCAGTGGAGCCGATGTCAACTGTTACATCTGCCATGTCGATGCCTGAAATGATGATGGCACCATCTAAAATGGACCCTCAGTCAGTTGCTAAAAGGTTGAAAGAAAGGTAAGGCTATCGTTGTTATTCTCTCGTAGCCTAAATGTTTTCCTGTTCCTTTTTGGAAAACTCGCCTGAACTAGTAACAATCTCTTTGGATTCTTGGACGGTAAGTGTTTTCGTTTGGTTTAGGTTTTACGGTAATCATCGGCTCAAACAAATGAGATCTTTTATGTTTTTATAAGTTATAGACAAAGGTTAAACAATAGTTTGTAGAAGTTATTCATTTATTTGTCCTGTACGAATTAAAACCTTCAAAGGTCCTGAGATCAGCTCTCTGAGTTTTGAGTTATCATTTTGTATATTCTTCAATATTTTCCTGTGTAAATGGCCTTAATTATTTTACCTTTTTAACTCTGTATTGTTATCTAGAGTTAATAGTTATAGTAATAGTGTAGTTAACAATTATTTGATTAACTAAAACATGGGTATATCTGCTCAGACCTGATACTTGCGTTATGATTCTTAGGATTAATTCAAAATCACTAAACACCATAAAACAGGTTAACTGCCACGTCAGTACAATGGGGTCGACACTAATTTTTTAGCATTATTAGGCTGTAAATTTTCAGTGACAATAAAGTTGGTCCTAATTTTTTTCTTGTGCTCGTAGTAAGTGGTAATTTTCTTTAGAATCCTTCGAACTAGGCAAAAGAACTACAAAAAATTCATATAAAAAATTACAGTAAAGTTTGGCACTCCAGTAATAAGTCCTGAAATATTTGTGGTAGTTAACGTGTTCTGGAATTGGAATTCTGGAGTTCTGCCTTTAAACAATAATACAATACTGAGTGACTATTTTGTTTGTCACAGAATGAGGTCCTCTATCCTACAGTGTAAACAGGCCAGAAAGATGTAAAAGTTAAAATATTGCGTACAGGGTGTCCAATCTAAAGTGGAACATTTAAAAATTATTTTAACACTAACTTATTTTGATGAGTATTTTTACAGTTTCTTCTGTATTTTAAATATAAAATCTCACTACTAGTTTTAACTTAATTTCTAGCGTTGATATTGTTTTAATTTTGTTAATTTCTCACTTGCATATCATTATCGTGTTAGGGGAAGAGCAACACTCTGTAGTGAAAAGTCAATATATATTTAAAAAATTGAGTTTTTTACTTGGTTTTCAATTAAAATAGGCCATTCTATTAGGAAATTGACATTATTTATTGGATTGTATTTGAGAATTCAAAAGTACAGTGGAACTTGGATAATTCGAACTTCTGTAATTCGAAAACTTCCTTATTTCGAAGTTTTGTCTTGGTCCCTAGAATTTTATATAAAAACAATGTTAAAATATCTTAATTAATTTGAATAATATTTTGGATAATTCAAAGTTTTTACAGCGAAAATCTATGGTGTGTGTATAAGTGAACAAGTCATTGTGTGCGATTTTCCAGGAAACGACGTTCGGGCTTCCTGTCCTCAGACTATTTTTAGCTAGATCAACGCGCCCACCCCACTCACTAGTCCACTACTGCTCATAAATCACAACATTGACATCTGTGTGTATCATCGGTGATGGTTTGTTCCGATATTCGTCGTCTGCTTTCATGTTAACACGTCGTGTGTATGATGGCTTCGTCAAAGCGAACCTACAAATCTCTGACGTTGCAAGAATAAGTAGCGGCGATCAAGGAGGTAGAGAAGGGATTTGAAAAAGTTTGTAATAGCTAGTTTCGGGATCCCTCCAAACACATTATTGACATTTAACAAAAAATAGGGTTTCAATAATAACTTCATTAACCTAACTTTTTTAATATACAATGTTAAAACATGATGTTTGATTGTTTATTTCAACCACTTGCATAAACTTTTCTAATTCGAATTTTTGGATAATTCGAATTTTTTTCTGGTCCCTTGAGGTTCGAATTATCCAAGTTTTACTGTATTGTGTATTAATGAAGACAAGTCTTTCTAAATTACTTCAACCTTAAAAATAATGTTTGTTCACTTTAGTCTGGAGACCCTGTCTAGTGAAGGGACATGTTTTAAACAAACGATGTTGTAACAGGCTCCAAGAGCTGAGGGAGATTCACCGTGGACACAAAGAGGAAAGAGATGCTAAATCAGCCGAGCTGGAAGAATTGAGAGCGGAATGCTCGGCCATAAATAAGGAAGCACCTACGCTGGCCGAGCGTTTCCGCTTCTACCAAGACTTGCGTGGGTATGTGACTGACTTGGTAGAGTGTCTAGACGAGAAGGTGGGTGCCTTTATGACTTTCGGGGGGTTAGCCATTCTGTCAGACACTTACATGGTAGTTGTGAGCGGCAACAGCTAAGCAGATAAATGCTCCAGGCTTTTTTGACTTTTCTAATTTGGTAGTAAAAACTGTTGTCAAAAGTAATGTTCATTTAAAATAAAAAATCAATTTTTTGGAGTGAGATATAACTTTCCACTATCACCTCATTTCTACAGACAACCCTAACAGCTGAAACCTTTTGTGTGCCAATTGTGGGTATTCCAGCCATAAGTGTGGTTCGGTTTGAGTTTCTTCCCATAAAACCTTCAGACACCCACTTCCTTCAGACTGACACCAGCCAAAAACCTTGTGGAGGTACCTCACTGTCCCTTGCCTCATCAAAATATCTACTAGCAGACTTAATAAGTTTCCCTTTTTTAGATTTAGAACTTTGTTCTGTTCACACGTAATGGGGATAAACAAAACCTTTGATTGACTGAGGTCCGAGTTTCTAGTCTAGGATTGTAGAAAGGGGTACTCCTCACACATTTAAAAATGCTAAAGCAATTTTCTTATGAATTATTTTAGGGATGAAATAATATGCAGATTATACAAATCATATGCTGTACTATACACATTTACACAAAACTATCCCTTCTTGAACAATCTGTTAACATGTTTGCTGTGGACCACTCGGAAACGAATGGTACTGGTCCTGGCGCGCGTAGCGGACCGTTCGGATCCGAGTGGTGACGTTTAGTTTAAAACCAAGATTGTGGATCTGGTGATGTAGATTGTGCTGCCACCTGTTGGGATCTGAGAGAACTACGACCAGCTTTGTTATAACGCAGTATCTATTTCTGTATGGGTCACTTGGAATTTTTCTATTGGTTGATTTTTTAAAAACACTGGCCGCTCCGTGCGAGGAACAGAGGTTTTAGGCACTGCAGCGAATGTGTTAAATACTGCAACATAATGTTCTTTTATCAAATTCACGTTAAATTGTCAAAAGTGGGTGGTAAAGAAATCTGGAGCATTATCTTTGTTTCAGTAGCACTGATAAAATCAATCTTTCTTGGAAATATTTCTGTCCTGCATTAATATGCTACTGTAAAACATTTGTAATACGTTTTTATAGAACCAAATCAGCTGTTGCTTTGTTCACGTGTCAAGAGATCCAATCAGAAGAGTGTAGTTTGAACGCTTCACGATGTAAGTGTCTGACGTGTTTGTGCTTGGGGCTATTTTAATCTTCTCTGTATTAAATTTATTTTTAATGAATATTTTATTAAGTGGAATCATTGTATCTATTGGTATATGTAAAACCTTTGTACAACATGAAGATGTGATGTTCTTGTAATACATAAGAATTTATTGTTTATCTATAACAAAAAGTTACATTATAGTTTTCATACAAATTTGTTTAGTTATAAGTGAACTAGCTTGTCTCAAAAGAGTGTATAGATAACATGTTTGAGTTAAATAATATATACAAACAAAACAAATATATATTGTCAGGAACCAAAGTTTTTGGTTTCTGCAATCTGCAGGGATATAGATGTTTTCAGAAATAACCCATGTTTCATTTTGCTATGTTTTTGCATGGGGCTCTTTATAACATGTATTTTGAATAAATTCTTAAAAAATTCTAAATTTGCTACATTTTGCTACTTTTACTCACATGCCATAACATTGTTTTATTTTCATATCATTTATAAATCCGGTCTAAAAATTTAATGACGTTCATCATTCACTGACAAGAAGGTTAGATTCAATAACTTGATCAGTTTGCTGAATAAATATTTGTGCATTTTTTACAGATAATATGCTATTGCAATTTATCATACAAAAAATTATCATGTAAATTTTATGAGGATTTTTTTTAGTATTTTGTAAACCTTCTTAAAAATATTGAATTTGATAATTTTCAAGATCCCTGTTAATATATTTACCTTATTGGTAGCCTAAAGATCTTGATTGAGGTTGTGGCATCTTTAAGGTTCGAAAAAACATTTGTAGGAAAATCACATTAGTTCACTACATGTTATACCTACTTTTTTTATCAACTTTTCAAAATCATTAGCCAAATCAAATGATATAGGCAAAACCCCAAGAATATGCTGATCATAACGTCTACGCCACCAGTGTGCTACAGCTGCTGTGTATATGACCACGCTGCAAACGTGAAAAGACTACAAATATACATATAAAAATATGTATACAACAAACTTTCAGTGTAATGAAGTGAACCATTAACATGTTTATTTCATTATGACTTTTTTACAAAATTATTTACGATCCTTAGAAGATGCCATATACTGTGGCAAAATGTAGATAGGGTAAAATAAATATCAACAACCTCAATATAGATCCTTAGGATCCTTATCTAGATCGATAAGGTAAATAATTAGAATCTTTATAAACTAAGGAATTAAAAAAGTCATTAAAAATCATTTCAGTAGTTTTTTTTTTTAAAGACTAGGAAAATTTCTCTAAAGTTCTTTTTTGTAAATTTTGTTTACAGAGCTTAAACTAATCTACTAAGTATCAGCCTATAATAGCTAACTGACATAAATTATTACTTAAAATTGAAATCAATAGCATATATAAGGGACCTACAGTTTAACGTGGAATCCGAACCCCTGCCTCTGAATTACGAACTGATCCAACCATGAGGAAGGTTTTTGCGAATTGATTGTGCGAACGTTAATCCACACAAGAGAACACTACACCCACCGACCTTCATTCACAACTACCCACAATATTAACAAATCTGTAATTTTCTTCTGTGCTTAAGCTGTTTTCTTGAACGCATAATCACACCATTCCGTCATAAACATTACATCCACGGCTGACGCGCCGATACGTTGCATGACATAAGTCGTTGGCAGTTGCATTGTTCCTCCCATCCGCATGAGTCAAAATTCCCACACCGGCATTGCCATTTCCCGCTTCACTGAAGATCTGTACGGAATGCAATTGTAAACTGAACTGATGTTTGTGTTGTTATTTATTTATAGTTAGGCCAGAAATAAAGAAACACGTTCAATTCAGTCGATTTCTGTAATGAGAAACGCGACCGTGCAGTAATAACTCATTTTCAAGAAATAGTCCAGACCATCTGGCGTCTGAACCATCCGAGACCGAACTAGAGGGAGTCAACTTTATCTCTAAAATATTATTCTACTTCTGAATAATGTTGGTAAAGATAAAAATTATGTTTATCATAATTTTTAATAATTACAGCTATGTATGAAGTTGATAACCAACGTTTAATCCCTTACCCATTGTCCTCTTATTATTTCCACACTTCTGGCTTTTATGCCGAACGTATAAGAACTGAGAGGTCGTTGTTCCAGGTTGTGAATCTAACGAGTCTGGAGCAGAGATTGTTGACGCTTTACCGCAAACGAGCGACAGATCTGATCAACCGTCGCAGACAAGACATGCGCGACCAAGCAGAAGAACTGACACCGACATCCAGTCAGTAGACTTGCAATTATTTAGATGCTGATGCTGCTGTTTGATCCGAGACCTAGCTGTCTTCACTTGCGATTTTAAAATTTGCACATTAACGAATCAGTAAAATTTTCCAAAAATCTCAAATTAATTAAAATTCTATACTCACCTGGGGCACATATTTAATTTATGCTCTTAGTCATTTCGGGGTCTTTAGCTTGCACGTAGGTTGAATTCGGTGGGATGGAATTTATTTTTTATCTTGAGTTTTTACCTAAATTTTACAGTTTCGAACATACTAAAAAGGATTTGCATTTGTATTATACTTGCTCTTATCAGGAAAAAAGTATCAATGATAATGTAAATGCAAAAATTGGAAGAAAGCGCTGTTTCTGTAATTTTTTTTAAGTTTCCAGTAAATCCTATTTAAACTGATCAGTTATAATCCATGTGCATGACTGTTTGACGTTAAATTATAATAATGATTTTAATCTAGATGTATCCAATCGAAAGAAAATTTTTAAAACAGAGTTCTATTATTGGTATCTACTATCAATACAACTGTCGCCCACAAAAACACCATTTCGCTTTTTAATGTTTTACATTTTAAGTCCATGGCACAACTTGGTAACATACATATATGCCACTGATACTACGTAGTCAGTAGTAATTGTGTTAAATTTCTAGTTACCGAGACAGTTGCTTTAGTAACAAAAGTTTCTGGAGATCTCGAGGAGGGATTAATTTGACGTTGTTATCCTAGGAACTTGTGTGCTTAAAGTTAGTAATATCTTTATGAACCACCCCCTGATAATAAAAAGAAATACAGCCCTGCATTTTCTTCTCTGATGAAAATAAAAAATGAATCGGATATTTTAAAAAATTCAGTCATTTTTGCTCTTAAAGGGTGTACAAGTTTTTTTCTCATCAGTTTTGTCTCTTCTAGTTTGATGATTAAATGTAGTGTATTTTAATTGAATTTTTAACGTAATTTTTGTTGATGCTGTACTTATTTGGTGGCAAATAAACATCTTGTCTTGATGAGTTTTGCCACATGGAAACAATACAGTAATACACACCGTCAGAGTATGTATACAAATAATGTTAGTTCAGAGGTCTCATAATTTTACAAAACCTTTTTCTCCTGCAATAGATTCATTTATATCCTTATTTACATCGGAGAATCTGAAATTTGTTTATAATGATAGAGTTATGTATAGCAGTAGTGAGTTCATAAGTGGATGTCTACATCTTAGTTAAATCATGCAATTGTTAGGCCTAATTATTTCTTTTCATTTTGTGATCCGTACACTTGTGCAAGCTTCTGTTTCAAGATGTAATTTATATTGATAAGAATTATTTTTGTTAATTTTCTCACCCTGCTTTCATGTAACCAAAAATCTTTTCAGCTAAGGTTTTATCCTGTGTAATGAATCAAATAATTGTTTCATTTGAAATTATTTAGCTATTTAAAACTATATTGACATTATCATTTCACTTTAGGGCATATCTTTAGTTTGATGAAAAGAGGGAAACTTTACTTAAATTGTTTTATGTTTTGACAGTTATTATTCAGAGTCCTAATCAATACTCAAAAAGCTGAGCCCCGTGATCAAGTTGAAGTTGAAAATTATCTCTGTCTAGTAAACAATTTGTCTGCAGAAAATTTGGCGTCAAAGAGAGACGAGATGCAGACGAGGCGAGCGGCAGAGAGGGAAGGACGGAGAATTCGTCGGATGAAGGCTCGGGAAGCGAAGGGAGCACAGAAACATGTAGAGGGTATGAGCAGTGATGATGAAGTTACGGAAATGGAAACAGCGATGTTCAGGAGTCAGAGAGGTAAATTAATGTGTAGGGTATTCAATTATTTGGATTTCATGTAGTTACAGTAGACGCCCAATTATCTGAGATAATTGGGACCGAGGTCACCGTAGATACGTAAAAACTCAGATAATGTGTAGGTTATACTGTAGTTAAAAAATACCCCCGTTGCAGCAGACCTGCTACTCAGTGACTTTCCAAATCAATATGACTAAATTAATCAATCAATACCTGTTGATAAATTAGAGTATTTTCCTATTCTCCATAACATTAACAAAAAAAATCAAGTAATTTATCACAAACTATCAAGAGGTTGTTCATCTGTTTTAATTATGTGCATAGTAAGGTATTTGGTTTGATTTAGTTCTCATCTTGGATTTTGGAATTATTTGGGATAAGAGTTAAATATTTTGCTATGAAACTGCCTGATGCTTTAGTGTTTGTGGTGAGAAGTGAAAATTTGAGTTGTCCGCTTGTTATCTCTTTGTACATGTGTGAAGATTGATTGATTCTTTTTACTTTTCACTGAAATAGCGATATACCCAGGTTTGTATTTTAAGCCAAACATGAATGAGAAATGAGTGTAAGATGATTGTGGCGCGATCTTGTAGTCTTGTTACTGACTAAGGCTGACATGTTCCTTAGACAGGACTGTTAATTAATAGCCCAAATGTCAATGGCATTTCTAAGAGACCTACAGTTTAACATGTCCAGCCATTGAGTCTAAACCACTGTTAATTATGAGGATGGTCTTTGCGGATTAACATAGTCCTCAATAGTGCGGACATTAATCCACACATGAGAACATTACAACCACCGACGATCGCTCCCAACTATCCACAATTTGTAACCTCCAAGTAGTTGGATTACAGAACATGCCACAGTCACAGTCAAGATTGAAGCCTTTTTGTAATATTTTCATAGGTTCCTTAATATTGTAAGGTCGTTTCTGTAGTGAAAATGTATGTTTTCCCCTGATATTTGGTTTTACTTAAAAATTTTGAGTTCAGAGAACTGTTTGGAGTTATCATAAAAACTTTTAAACTAACTTTAAGACAAAAAGAGTTGTTTCTATATTTTAAGTTTATCTATACGCTTTGAGACATTCTTCCTCGTGCTTTATCAGAAAGGTATACTACATGACAGTTTGATTCTGTTTTAAGGCTTAACCTAAAATGATCTTTTGATTACAGAACAAGTTGAAAACGAAGCTAAACACATGTTTGAAGACGCCCTAGATGAGTTCTCAACAGTTCATGGAGTTTTGCATCGATTTGGTTTGTGGAAAAGAACAGACAGAGATGCGTACGTAGAGGCGTACGTTCACCTTTGCCTTGCTAAAGCTTTGGGTCCTTTGATACGGCTACAGATATTATTATGGTCTCCATTCAATCAGGTATTATTATATTATGAAATTCAAATACTAATATATTAATTACTGAATACCTCAAAGACTATAACTTTAAGTTGATAGGGCTGATGATTTGGTAGAAAATTTCAAAATGCTTACTTACTTACTGCCATGGCCATTTGTACCCCAGTCGGTACTTGGCCTCATCAACACAGCGCCTCCATCTGTCTCTATCTTCGGTGTCTTCTTCCGTAATCCCCAACCGCCTCATATCTTGTTGCACTTGGTCCCACCATCTAGTCTTTGGTCTTCCCCTGGGTCTTCTTCCCTCAAAAACTCCTTTCAGTATTTTCTTCAGGTTTGACTCTTCTTCTCTTCTTAATACATGCCCTGTCCACCTCAATCTCCTACTTCTTATCCCTCCAACTATGTCTGCATCTTTGTATATTTCTCTTATTTCTTGATTGTGTCTTACCCTCCATTCTCCGTTGTCTTGTGTTGTGCCAAATATTTTCCTCAATACCTTATTTTTAAAGACTATTACTTTCCTTTCTCCTTTTTTGTTGAGAATCCAGGTTTCAAAATGCTACCTGTGTCAAAAAATTAAGTACTATTACGTTTTCTCTAATGCATCTAGTCCTTTACTAAGATATTTTAAATACCACTTGTATGACATTAAGACAGTTAATTTTTCACTAAGAAATATATAACAATATTATTTTTGGGTTAGCTGCAACTCAATTTAAACTCTAGGTCAATGATGCCTTAGGTCAACTGATTCATTTAATTTTATAAATATGTTGGTTTACATTTTAATATCCCTATTTTGATTTTTTCCTAGGGTGAACTAGATTTGGAACGTACAGGTTGGAACCAGAGGCTACTGTATTATAGCATCCAAGAAAATGAGACGGAAGAAATGTTGAAAGTAGATCCAGATGTGGAACTTGTACCAAAAATTGTTGAAAAAGTTATAATACCAAAACTTGACCGTAAGTGTTTTATAACTGTATAGAAATGTAATCTACATGATTGTATGTTTACACTAAAACAGGGTGTCCAGCAACCGGGAATTCCAAGAAAAACGGGAATTGTACAGGAATTTTATTTTGACAGGAATTATATGGGAAATGTAGGGGAATCTTTAATAAATACGGATTTGTATAGAAATTTGGCATACTGTTTTTTTTTAATTATAATATTGCTAAAACTCACATTTAACTACAAAACATCTTTTAAATGTATTATAGGTTAAATATTGCTGTTAAAGGTTTAGCAACAATTCGTTGTTGTTCGAGTTCCCTTATCGAGATTTGACAGATTATTTGTGATGAGGCAAACAGGACAACAGTGGAATGGACTTACTGAATGGCAAGTGCAGTGCAGGGGGGAGCGCGCTGGTCTAGGGGTAGAGCGTGGGGTTTTGGTATCAAAGGTCCCAGGTTCAAATCCCGCCAATCACCGATGGCTTTTCGCTATGTGATAACGCCGCAACCCACACAGGGGTGCGCAAAAAGCCGCTATGGCTGAAGTGCCTTGGGAGTAAATCCGCCCCTTCCAATAAAAAAAATAAATAAAAAAGTGCAGTGCAGATTCAAGATTACTCGGGAATTTTCAGACTCTTCCGCGGAAGCTCATGAAAATTGCGGGTTGTCTAAGCAATGCGACGAAGTACAAGTGACTTACGGATTTTACCGAAAACTGAAACCATGAACCTATCTTAAACTGTGACGAGACAAACCTAGCCCCGTGACTGACAAAATCGGATTTACCACTCGCCGTTAAAGTTATTGTTAGATATTAACTGCCCAAATTTGACCAGTTACACCCTTGAAATCTCTCTTTAAGAAACTATGAATAGAAGAAGAATAACTGACATCATTTGTTTAATTTTGAGTCAGAAATCGTCTGTTATACGCTGATATAAATTATTAACTTGTGGTTTTACTTTTACTTGTGGTCATACAATAATTCATTATTGTATCACCAAATTATGATGGTGACGTAATTTTTTTAATGTGATTTTATTAACGTTATATTTAATCTATGCAATAGTCATTGCAAAACAAGAATTACTTTGTCGGCAGCTGTTATTATCACTACACTGAAGCCGATGACCTAGCTTTCAGCTTGTCGGCTGTCACCAACCAAGTAGTGCATTTATGTCTTTACGTCTTGAGTACGTCTCTTTTTACTTCTGTACCACATATTTGCAATCCAAATCGGGATTGCTCATGGTCAGGATTGGAACCTGCGTAGTTGATTTGCTTCAAACGCTTCACTCGTCAGCGAGTGTTTTGACCTCTTGACTACAGTATGGTTAAGTGGTTTGGATGTGGTTAAGCATTGAAGAAAGCGCTTAATTGGCCATAAAGCATAATCTATCGGCAAAACAGCAAACTCCATGAGATAGTTCTAGTATAAGCTCCTAGGGGGCACCTCCTAGACAGTAGATGACTACGACAACTAACAGTTATACTAAATTGTTGATTGATCCCACTACTTGACTTTTGACTTTTCGGAAAGGAAACTAACGACAAGATCTCGGGAATTTTATACTGATCACTAGTTATCACTAGTTATACTGATTTTGGAAAAAATATTCATCTTCAAATATTTATATAGTAATTGTAATGAAAATAAAGTTATTTTTCATTGTTATGTTGGTGGCACTGCGTCCGTTTGAGTAGCGAGACTATGTCCGTTTTGTTTGTTTGTTTTTGTTTATGTTAGTTTAGTTAACTTCTGTTTTTTTGACGTGTTCTAGTGTAAAAATATGGTTGTTCAGAAGTGTGAATTTAATAAAAATTTATTAACAAAATTCTGTACTATTATTTACCCTTAGGGAGTACAGAAATATTGCGCAATATTCACCCACCAATGTGTTGTGCCATAGAACTGGTGGCAGCACAATGGGACCCGATGTCACGTTCACAGAGCCTCTCGTTGGTCAACGTAGTCACCAAGCTGCTGCAGGAGTACCCCACTCTTGGGCCCAGTAGCAAGGCTCTCTCGCAGATGATCAACAACATCGTTGACAAGATGAAGGATGCTGTTGACAATGACGTCTTCATCCCTATATACCCCAAGGTGTAAGTAAACCTACTTTTTTCCTTCTGATTTGAGTTTTTTACTATTCACTTTTAATGTCTTACTCCATAGTAAAATGTAATAATTGTACATGTGGTTATTATAAAATCTAATCAGTGAAAAATAACAGTTGGATTAAGTCAGGTGAGAACGAACCAATTTTGGTTGTTGATAAATCCCTTAAAAGTTGTAAACTGCTGGATTATCTAACACTGTTAAGGAAATGCAACTGGTCATACAATGTTACCATAAACCACTTTTGTATGAGCCCTTAATAAGGTTACAAATTAAGTCTTTGAACATTATACTGTATAATTTTAATAGCAAAAATCCACAAAAATTGCATAGAAAAAATATCTATAAGGTACCAAAAATTCTTTTTTTAATTTGTTTGTTAACTTTTTTCCGTTCAATTACAAGTGTTCCATAGAGTTTAATCTACAACCATAAAAGCCAACTCTTAATAGTTAAGTTTCTTCAAACCCATTTCCTTAACTCTACGCTATGTGATCGCTGAATGTTAATGTTACAATAGCATTTTGAACCATTTTCCCTCACCTTTTAAAAGAATAAAAATTTTGTGTGTTTGTGTTTTATTTGACTAAGATTTTGGAAAAATATTCACACTAGATAGAAAAATACAGGTCACTACTCAGTATAGGCTAAAAAAATGAATTGTAAATATAGATGATATTTAGTGTTGACGGTTTGCGTGATACAGAACCATGGACGGGAGACAGAGCGTGTTCTTCCAGCGACAGTTTGCGAGCGCGGTGAAGCTGCTCAGCAACATTGTCCGGTGGCAAGGGCTGCTGAGTGACGAGGTCATCTGCGAGATCGCCCTCGACTCTCTGCTCAATCGCTACCTGCTCATGGCCATCCGCATCTCTGAGCCCACCGATGCTGCTATTAAGTGTCACATGGTAATCCAGTGAAAAGTCTCAACTCATTTCTCTTATTGGAAACTTTTATTTATAGAACTATTCACTTTTAAAATTAATGTTTTTTCAGTGAGTAGGCCCCCTAGTAAATATTTATTTTTCATTTATACTATTTTGGCTGCACTCACATAAATTAATTGGTTGATTGGTTTAGCTTTGTCTGAAAATTATCAAAAACATTTAATACACACATAAATGTCACACGTAAGTTTGCCAGCTCACCTGGTCTTACGTTTTGCTGAACTAAGGTGCTTTAAGGTCCTTAGCGTTATTATGGTTGATTTTTTTTTTGGAAGGGGCGGATTACTCCCAAGGCACTTCAGCTATAGCGGCTTTTTGCACACCCCTGTGTGGGTTGTGGCATTATCCCATAGCGTAAAACCATTGGTGATTGGCGGGATTTTAACCCAGAACCTTGGGCACAAAGCCCCGCGCTCTACCCCTAGACCAGCGCGCTCCCAACTATTATGGCTGTATAAACGCTGAAATTATCTAAACTGACAAATCAGTGTGCTCTAGAGTAAGAGGAGGTGCTCTTTATCAAGACCATCTGATAACATAATTTTTTGTGTTCTGGGGATGGACCAGGTGTATTTTGAAAAATATTACACTAGAATATTCATCATCATCGGTTGAGCCACCAACTTTCTTCTCTAACCACACTTCCCTTTTGAACCTTTTTTATATGTGCAAACCATGCTAATCCTGCTAGTGTGGCCTTCACTTGGATCATTCTATTGCAATCTAACTGTTCTCCAATGTTCATGTCCCTGATTCTGTCTATTTTTGTATTTTATTCCATTGTAATATTTTTTATAAATGATGGTTTAATGTAACTGTTTCCTTTTAAATGATTTTTTTGTAGTTGCTACCAATACAAAAGGATTATTCGTCAGAAAACAGGTACATTAAACCTAAGGATCATGAAATCCACTCATGATCTAGACAGAATTTTCCAATAAATAACTTTATACTTTTAACTGAAATGGCGACATACCCAGGTAGGTATTTTAAGCCAAGTATGAATGTAGGATGATTGTGGCACGATCTTGTAGTCTTTTTACTAGAGGTGATTTTTATATTGTGAATAGTGAATTATGATCATTTGATCATAGTTAGTACACTTTATTTGGTTTTGATAAAGTGAAATCAGTATCTAAGAATATTAGGAAAAAATCTATATGTTACCTATCAAAATTATTAAATGGTACTTTCA
This sequence comes from Nephotettix cincticeps, assembly GCA_023375725.1. Lineage (NCBI taxonomy): Eukaryota > Metazoa > Arthropoda > Insecta > Hemiptera > Cicadellidae > Nephotettix > Nephotettix cincticeps. The sequence continues at coordinate 54,525,911 of CM041788.1, forward strand.
TAAATTCTTTATAGGATGCAACAAAACTAAAATTTTTACTCACTGCTAAAAAAATAATAATAAGTTTATTCCATCAATAAATACAAATTTACAAAAATACAATAATTACCAGAAACATATTTTAATATGGCGTAATTCACAAATTAAATCACAGAAACCTTATAATTCGCCATTAAATGACATCAACTTTCTACTTCATCAATTCATTCTACTAATAATCAACAATCTCTTTTATTTATTACTGAAAAAACAAATCACCATTAACAAAGAATCAAGATTTTGCGGCCGACGTCGTTCGCTCGATGCCATGCTATCTGCGTATCGGCAGGCAGTGACAATGCAGCTGCTATCAACAAAGGCCTTGCGCAGCGAGTTGGAATATTTGGCAGATAAAATACCCCGATCGGCTGTATAACATATTGAAACCCGTGAAAACTGTCGTAATCTAGTTAGTTATTCATCTTAAAATTATCTAATGTAAAACTAATAACGCTTAAATTCATTTAACAAAGATAAAATGTAGATTGACAAGTGGAATTGTTGGTTATGTGAAACTGAACAGCATAGGCCAAATGTAAATTGGCAACACTTTATCGTATTGCTCAAACCCGGAGTAGTTGAATGCGATAACTAAACAATTGATCGTCTACGTAGACGATCAGAATGAAGTAGTATTATTTTGCTGGAATCCCCTCGCAAAACGGCTATATGATGGTTTGTTACCAGTAACATTAAATCAACAATTCAAGTTTTTCGTAGCCGAAATGAAATTTTATATGGAACAATATCAAACCGCAATCTGATACTCGTGCAACTATCGATGACGCTATTCTTTGTATTTCAAAATGCATATCGTTTTGAATTTACGGTTACTTAAATGCATAGTTGAAGAATCGAATAATCATACCGCATCCTAGACCCCAATGACGTTCTTACATTCCGATTGGATATGAATGCGTAATTTCTCATCTGCGTCGTCATTCGTCATTCGAATCGCTATAATGTATCGCGTCTACCAGTCAACGACATTGTTTGATGAAACTCGTAATTTCGTCGTCTATCAAGGTTTAAGCAAAAATTATTCCAGCTTCGCGGTATTAACTTGACGAAAATCGTTGTTTTTGTTCAAATTGCTGTATACAGTCTATCCGAAAATTCGGATATTTATCGGATCGGATCGGATATCTTAAATACATTCGGATCGGTTTTTATCCGATATAAATGGATGATTGTGGCACGATCTTGTAGTCTTTTTACTGACTAAGGCTGACATGTAACCTTAGGTGGGTACAGACACCTGTGTTGATACTGATGTGCGATGTGGTGTCTTGGCAGGTGGGTAGCGTGTTGCCGAGAGTGTGGCTCCATGCTGGAAATACACCGTCACAGCTGATGCCTTTCCTCAACCAGGCAAGAACAATCTCTCTGCAGCTAGACATCAACAAGCCACTCAACAGGTAACCTTATGAACCATATTATTTTGTGTATTGTCTTATAGATGAATATTCAATTGTTAATCAAGAAGTTAAATACCTAATTGTCCATATTATCTTTAAGGTTGTCAAGCTCGCAACCAGTTTCGACACACTAGATTTTGTTGTCAATCTCCAGCTGAAAGATGTGAAACTATTTCACCAATGGAAGGTTGTCAAAGTGTCCATAAAAACGTCACACAAAAACACATACATGTCACATGAAACACATCTAGAGAGTCTAGACCATGGATCCCTCAAGATGTGGAGATATCTGCAACTTGGACCATGGATCTATCACTAGGATCTCTCAAGAGAGCCAATTGGTTTATATAAAATTTACACCAAAACTGTAAACAGTGGCAGCTCAAAATCAATGGAATACTCCCCAGTACAATGAGGGTACGAGCAAAAAGGAGGAAATTTTTGAAAATAAAATCCTGAGGACATGATTTTAAGCTACTTGAAGGACTTCTTCTTTAAATGTGATGAAGAAAAGCCCGCAAGTATGAGTGGCGAACTTACAAAATAGTTTCATTACAACGCTAATTTATTATATAAATAAAATAAAAAGTTGTAAATATCTTTTACTTAGATCAGAAAATAAAGTATAGGCATGTTTTTTTCATTCCTTAATGTCCGAGGGCCACAAAAAATCGTCCCGCGGGCCGTGTAGAAAGGATCCCTGGTCTAGACTAGCCATTGTCGTGTCCTCTCCTTGCTGTAACTCCCCTCACTGTTGTTATCAACAGTCTGTTATTATTATAAAATATCCTCTTCAAAAGTCAGGGCTGCTTCATTCAATATATTTGATTCAAAGATTTCTCGCGAGGAACATTTCAAACCAATGTTGTTTAAATGCACACACAATTGTCATATAAGAGATGTACAGCGAATAAACGCGTGGCCATACACTACGCATTAACTTAAAACAAAGCACGGTTAGCATATAACACGTAGCATTTACTGGGACAAGGGCTCAGGGGTAATATCGTTGACCAGCAAGTTAAAGTTGCTGGATCGAAACCAGCGGCCGGCGACTTCTATCAGATCATGAGGGGTGGTGACCCCTCAGCAGGTTAATCACATAGGCTAGCAAGAGGTGTTTTGCTGACCTATGTAATTAACTTGCTTCTTGGTACCTCATTTCTTTAATTCACCACACAACACCCATGGTGATGGGTAGGTGAGGGTTTTTTTTTCAAATAAAAAAATTGTCAATCACTGCACAGACAACAGCAACACTTGTTCAAGTATTGACAAAAACTTGTTGGGACTCCATCGTTATAAAGTAATTCTCTTTATGCTCCACCTGGTACAAAGTCCTCGCTGGGGGTGCTAGCAAAGAGTTTTATATACAATATGACTATTAATTAACAGTCCTGTCTAAAGACCATTATGGCCTTATTCGATAACAAGACTTGGAGATCACATTACTATCATTTTACACTCATGTTTATTTCATACCTGACTTTTAAGTACCTACCTGTGTAGGTCGTATATAGAATGTGGCTGAGTAATATTTGTCATACGTGAAAAACTGTGAAAATTGTTTTTACTTTATCAAATGTTTCATTGTATTTTTCCTTGAACATAACCATTTAGGATTAAAAAATGATTTTAAGTAAAAGAAGCGGGTGGGTTTCACAAAACGTTTTCACCACGCCGAGTAAGGCTAAAAATCTAATAAATATCGAAATTTCACTACGCCGAGGTTTCACAAAACTGAGTATGTTATAAAATTCAACTGTTTCATTAAACCGAGTTTCACAAAACAGAGTAAGGGGCTGGGTACCGTCCGCTCTAGAATTGAGTCCGCACCAAGAGCACGTCGGCCGGCAGGCCAACAACGAGCAGTATCATGCGCTGTGAAGGCATTCACTGCCTGAAATCTGTTTAAATGACATTATTGATCTAATAACTTAAGCTACTTTATACTGTTTTAATTTATTATACAGAAATAAAATTGTCCTTTCCAGAACTTAATTAGTGAAAACATAGAGAAAGGAGTTTAAAAAAGATATACAAGGTCAGGAGAAATATTTTACTGTACTAATTTTCAAACTGTAATATGATTTTTAAATCCATTCTTTAAAAAAACATATCACATTAAACATATTAATAATTATTTAAATTTATTTTTAAAATTATATTAATAAAATAATTATATTAATTTTTAAAATTATTATAATTTATGTTGTAACTAATTAATAAGAGGAAATAATCTTCTCAAGTCTATATAACGATGAACAAACAAAATAAAAATCTATAATGTATTTTATTGCAGAACAAAAAATACAGAAAACTGAGTCAATACACTCTAGCCAAGACCTATGTTTTATATTGTCCTGGTTTATTATTTTTAATTCAACCAATCACAATAATTATTCAAATTAAATCAAACACTTTCATTAAATGTCAAAGGGCTCTTTAGACTAAAATAGTTATTTTAGTATAAAGTGGTTAATATTTTACTATTACAGTGGAACCCCTTAAATCTGAACATTTTCTTGGGAAATCAAAAAAAGAAATACCTGGAAATTAAAAAAAAATTTAATCACAAACTTATTTTTCAAGGTTTAACAAAGTCAGGGTTTTTCGCCTAAAGTCTGTTATCTTTAACCATTGAATTTACATATACTTCGTAATTATAAAATCAATGCTTTAACTGTTGAAATGAAGAAAATCTTCACACGACCGTAATTCCAAGCCACGTCGGTTGTTATAGATACGCACTTATCAGCAGGTAAACGCGCACTAAACTAGACACAGACAGTAGACAGACGCGATACGCATCCCTGTTAGTAATGGTAGGGGGAGAATGGTTTATATTTAGCACAGGCTCGACCTGCCAAGGTCACTGCGCTTATGAATTTATTGAGTCACGCACAGCCCACCGCGTCACTTACCGCGCGAATACATTGACAAAATAAGTGCGTAGTATTTATTTCCCTGGAAGAACAGGCTTCAATCCCAATTAGTTCGGATTTGAGGGGTTCCACTAATGAGGAAATACAGAACATATTGTTAAAAAATAAAAGTTATTTATTTCCTTTATTCAATTATATCCTTACCATGATTTTTTTATATTATTTGAGTGAAAATCCCGAAAGAGTGGGATCAATACGGCAAATCACAGTTCTGTATTGGTCATAATGTTGATGTTATATTATAACATCGTAAACAGGCTGTCAGAGGAAAAAGAACGAATCAATTGAAAGAATCATGAATCACAGTTTAAAAGGTTTTAACTGTGATTGGAAAATCACAAGTATTCCCACCACTATTTGAAACACGACTAATACGAGCCTCATACTGGTATGACTATTTTGTTGCGTCAAAAGGAGGAACGGTTCCCTGATCGCGTAAGCTGCTACACGTGGATACGATAATAAGCCAGGAATGCACAATAATTTAGAGCCGGCAGGGAGATGGCTGGTTGCCTGATTTTCCTAAGGTCCTGGTGAAATTGTTTTATTTTAAATGATCATTCACAAACACGCTATGAGTCAGTCTTACGTTCAGTATTTCCGTACATCTGGGCAGTGTTGTAATTCTATATTACTTGTAGAGTATAAAGCCTTTAACGGTCGGGTTCTATTTAATGTTTTCGCAGGAGATGTTCCATAGTTATATTTGATGGCAACCTAGACTGGATAGTGACTTAATTTTTCCTTATTTGTACCGTACCGAACTTGTACCGAAAAAATTCTTGTACCGTACCGAGGTTCGGTACAAGGCTGGAACCGTACCGTACCGATTTTTTCGGTGCACCGCAGACCCCTAGTAATTATATACAACGGTAAATATATACAAAAAAATATTAAATTGTGTTGGAAGACGTGAGTTTTTACTTCATCCTATAGTAAAACCAACACGTATAATGCTAATCAAGAAGTAATTAAAAAACAAGCTATGAGTTATTGATGAAAGAAAATTTTCTGAAGATTACTAACACAAATTTTTTGTAATCTCACAGCCTTGATTTCATGCTGTGTAATAAACTAAATCGGGTATTCTTGGCTATTATTCTAATAGCACTTGAAACACTATAAACAACATAGGATTTGTATGTAATACATTTTTGGGATCTTATGGTTTTAAGAATCATAAAGCTCTAAAAATTATCTTAATTCGCAACATTTTATTAACTAAATGTATTAACTATTATGAACTTATTTTTACTAACTAAAATATAAACTATAAACTATTTATTATTAAATCTTCAATATAAATTATGTGTCACGCGTTTACTACATTATTATTATGTATTATGTTCACTACACGACTGGACAGTGAGTGCCTGCAAAGCAGGTAATACTGCACGCTACACAGGCTTCTACAGTCACTTCTAGAGCGGACGTTACCCAGCCCCTTACTCGGTTTTTTGAAACTCGGTTTAGTGAAACAGTTGAATTTTATAACATACTCGGTTTTGTGAAACCTCGGCGTAGTGAAATTTCGATATTTATTAGATTTTTAGCCTTACTCGGTGTAGTGAAAACTCGGGTTTGTGAAACGCTCCCAACGAAGCACTAAAAAGTGTTTGAAAAAATGTTCTGTAAAAAGATGATGGGGGATGTTTGTGGCAATCACTTACATGTCTCGAATTGTGGATGGTTATGAGTAGTGGCCGGTGGATGTGATATTCTCTGGTATGGATTAACGACTGCACTATGGAATTAATCCGTAATTTAGAGGCAAAAGTGGTTCGGATTCCAAATTAAACTGTCAGCTTTAACCAGTAACAAGACTACAAGATACCGCTACAATGATCTTACACTTACATTCATTTCTGATTCATATTTGGCTCAAAATACCTGCCTGGTATTTAAAAAGTTTTTAAATAGGTAATCTAATCTCTTGTGATATATTCCATAAGTTTGTAATACAATTAGAAAAATATTCCCCCACCCACAAAAAGACTTGGTAGTGACACACCTGCATAGAATGTTGTGTTGGTATCTCATATTTTAATTTTTGTCAATATGATAAACTTACTATAATGAAATGGAATAGTTATAAAAATAAATTATTGTTTCAGGGATGCTTTGGAGAAGTTGGGTGGTTTATTGAAGATTTCGCCTTGATAGTAGACATACTACTTGTTCATTACAACTGTCTAATATTTATCAACACCTTTGTAAATATGTTGTACAGATGTATTTGTAGATTTTAAATTATTAAAAATATGTTTTTATGAGTGTAAATTTATCCCTTTGAAGATGTTCATGATTAAAATCATTGTAGAAAATTTGTTGATATTTTACCCCAATCCTTGTTGGTGTTGATGATTAATTTTGTTGATGTGATTAAAAAGATAATCACATAAAATGTACATTCTACGCTTATAAGAAATTTAACTGATTCAGATGAAAAGTCAAGCTATATAGCTTGACTTTTACTCTTTTTTTCTCAACATTTACTATTGTTGGATAGTTAGTAATAAAAATCTTTAGCTGTTCCAGGACTTTTCACCATAAATAATTTATACTTAAAAATAATTTAAGTTATGAAGTATTTTTCTTAATCAAGTTTTGAGATATCGATAGTTGACTGTATATTATTGAAACACCCGCTCATTTAATTTTTCATTTAAAATACCCAAAAACTATTTGTGACGAACACATACATAATCTAACAGACATCTGTAACGCACTGTGTCACAAACTGTTTTTATGACACTCTATTCTCTTTAAGTATGTGAAATACAGATTTATTGATTGATTGTAACAGAGACTAATAATGTAATGAATAGAATCAAAATATTATCAGTAACGTGTTTATTAGCTCACATTCCTAAATAAATATAAATAAAATTAGAGTTAAGAATGTAAATTGTTCGGAATTATGATATTTTTGATTATTTTTGTTTTATACTCAAGTAAAGTAGAAAATTGGTCTTACATAAATTCCTTTCTGTTTAGCTAAACAAGGTCTTTTTTGTAATGCTTCTCTGTAAAAACAAGAGTCTGTGGTGAGAAGTATATATTTATCTTATAAGAATTTATTTTTCCTTATGAATTAAGTTTTTGAGACCTTTGTGTTTAGTAAAATTTATTTACCTTGAGTTGTCTGTAGATCTCAAATCTTGTTCAATGTACATTTCACCACTAGGTATGGCATCATCACAGAGTTAAAATTATTTTTTCTTTATGCTTTTTATTACTTTCTCCCCATATGCATAGTTTATGGAGAAAATATTGTTTTCTTCACAATTTTTGAATTGAGAGTGTATATGTCCGTTTTGGGGTTCCCTGAATAAAAAAAATGGGTTTCAACATGATGTCTGTGTGTGTGTGTGTCTGGATGTGTACAGAGCCACAGTCTACCTGTTGTTTTAAATGAAATTTGGTATGTATGTATGTATTCTTCATATCTCGAGGTGTTTTTTTCATTTCGTTTAATATTTGGTTTGAAGGGTGATTCACCCCTGAAAACCCTTAAACATAAATCCAAATATCTCAAATATGGCCCCAACGATTTTGATTAAAATTTAGTAGTTTATAGTGCATAGACTACTAAACAATATGACACCACCCACACATCTAAATATTACGGTTCAAAAGTTACGTGCTTTTAAATGTGAATAAAATCTATTTTTTAAGTTTTTTGCAAAAAGAATAAAGGTAGCATTTGACTACCACCATTAGAACCAGCTTAAAAAACTAATCAAATTAGTATTCTCAACTATTTGTCTATGATTAAACGGTTCCAGAGAAAAGTTAAATTTACTCTCCACGGTACTCTAACTCAAAGCAGCTCGGTGTTACTGGTGGGGGGAGGGGGGGTTGTTTCCCTAATAAAATTCTAGCAATTAATTTAACTTTGTTTCTCTTGTTGTTATTTTCAGAAATGGGATGATTATTTTTAAAACAATAAATTATTAAACGATATTTAGAGAAACTTTAAACAATATGATAGGTAGTTTGATTATAGATTGTCGATTTTGAATTTACTTAAGGGAGAAAGTAAATGTCAGGCCACTAATACCGTTTATTTTACTTATTTTGATATCAGGTATTGGATAATAATTACTTTGATTCTTAACATTGAGTCTCTGAGCAACCCTTATAAAGATGGACTGACTGCTAGTCATTTTAAAACCTAATAAATTTATTGAAAACTAGCCAAAGTACCCGTTCTTCGCACGGGTTAAAAAAAGGTTGAAAGGTGTAGGCTCTACTGATACATTTAAGTTATTGTTAATTAATTCTTCATTGTTTACAAAATGACAAAACACGAGTGTCTACAACATTTCAAAGTAACATCTGTCAAATATTGGGGGAGGATAAGGATTAATGTAATAGAGACAGTCGTCGGAAAAAACTTAAAATCTACCTTTCCACTATTTCAAATGATTCGCTAATTTCAATCCAGCAGTTTATCTGAAAAATCTACTTTATTTCTTATTCTTCCTGAACTGTCAAAATATAGTGCAAACGGATGTTGTCATTAGAAAAAGTAAACATTGAAACCAAGGACGGTCACGGCAGCTCTTTCTTCTTCTTCTTCCCGAACTGTCAAATTTTAGTGTTCACAGCTGTTGACATTCAAGTAATTTTATGTTTTCATTCTCTAAAAATGTAAACATTGAAACTTAGGACGTTCACAGGGCGTAGCTCGAGAGGATTTTAAAGAAATGAGTATGCCTATGTGTTGCATGAGTTTAAGATCTACCTTTGTGTAAAATTTCAAACTGTTTGGTTCAGTACTTTTTGCGTTTACTTGCCACAACAAACCCACAAACAAACATACAGAAACCACCTCTTTTTTATAATACTATAGGTATGTTACTTTTACACATTTAAGTCAATATCGAAACAAACTTATACCTGTAGATTTAAGTAATTAAGAGGTCATATGTACTTAAAACTTTCCATTTATAGCTACAAGCTGTTTGGTCTCTAATATGAAACCATTATTCAATGAAGTCTGTCAACTTATAATTGCAGTGTTGACAGCGTCCAATAACTGGCACGTAAAACCCTTCATGCACGTTGTCTTAAGTATAGGACAATAATTCATTATTCTTCTTCTAATTCTAATTTTTTTAACGGCTCATTGTTTTTGAAAACAATATTTTAAGAAAGATTTTTGACCTGTACAAGAGGGAGAATACGAAAAAACCAAGAATTGAGATTACTATACGCCGATCCTGATATTGTCGATATTGTAGTGAAAGCAAGAAAGGCAAGTTGGATAGGACATGGTGAACTGTATCAAAAGGAAAGCGTGGGGGCTATTAAAAATTATATATATATATATTACCTACATTTCCTCAAAAATGTACAAAGCCCCCCAAGGCTTTGTACCTAAAAAATTGGGTTTTAAATTTTTTATGTATAGGTTTTTAAAACTCCTAATTTTTACCATTGTATTTGGCTAAAAAAAAACAAACAATTTAATATTTTGAATCATGACTCTAGGTCAATTGGTTACTGAGATACTTAAAAGAATAAACACAGTACGTTGCCGAATGATCTTATGGAGAATAGTTAAAAATCAATAACTCACTTGAATATTCTTTCAAAATTTGGTATTTGAGTCCTTCTAGTTGTGTTTTATCAATAAATCCATAAAACTCCCAAATTTAATGTTTCTTACGGCAGCAAACCTACGTACTCATTGCCCATGTAATTCTTATGGAGATTAGATAAATTGGTATAGTATAACTCGCTTAATTATTGATGTATTTAAAAAAATTTGGTATGTGCTTTTCCTTAATTAACAATCCTTTATATACATCATGTAAAACAACCCTTATTGCAGCCCCATACTCAGTACTATTGGATTACTATGATATTGATGGTAATAAAAGTTCTATGAAATTCACTCTTCTCATGTCAGCGTGCTGCGTGCGATCTCGTTTCTTTCTATTTACACTAGATCCCAAGTTCTGTAAAACTTAGATAACTGTGTCTGATATTGCTCAAAACTTTGGTTTTTAGACCTCATTTCTCTCATTTTCTTAGTGTGTGGGTCAGTTTGAAGTTTAAAACAAACTAAAACGTTCTCCAAAAAGTACAGAATAATGGAAATAATCTAATAAAAGTGGGTACTCTTTTTTCATAGAGAAATGTTAAAAAAAACATTCTTAGTGTTACAGAAAGACAGATAGAGAGGCCAAAATTGAGATAAGACCCATTCTACTTATATAGATTATTGTGGACATTTTCCATCAAAATTAGTAAAACAAATTCACAACGTTTTGGGACCTTCAATCAGATTTGTTTTCCTATGACCAACAATGACCCAAAATAAAAGTATTAATCTGCTTTAATTTGTATTATTATTTTTTGTAACTTGTTTTTTCTTTTCTCATCAATTCTGAGTAAAATGTAAATATTTAACGGTAAATAAATCAAGTAAGAATTTTTCCTAGTATTAATGTTACTAGAATGAATTGAAGAAAAATATCTAAAATCATCGGTCACCCAAATCACTGTATTTAGAAATTTAATCTCTATTTGCTGGGAAAGAGATGAGTTTTGAGCTGAGGAGCCGGGCAGTGATCTATCAGAGGGGGCTGAGCATTGTTTAGCTGCACTTTGGCCGTTGATTACAGTCTAATGACAGGCCGTGGTGTCTCAGTAGTCAGTGACCAGTGACCAGAGGACACAAGATAGCCGCTAGCCGGGTCAGGGATTCATTCAACTCTTGTGAAACTATGGTGTCAAATTAAAAATGAGGATTATCACACTTTGGGGTGAGTAATTCATATGATCTGTATTTGTATCTTTCATATTACTTGTTTATATTGTTTTGTTTAGTTTGATGCAGTTTATGTGCATCAAAATAATAAAAAGCTAAGCTTATTGGTAGTATTATTAATTTTGTATTATACTTTAATAATAAACAGGGTCAGTGCACTGACACATACTTTCTCCCTCAAGTAGCCTAAATTTAAAAACGACAATCTACATAAATAAAATTAGAGTTTTGTCTGTGCATTGCTCAGAGTTTTTTCAGTTATTTATACGTTTTGTGCGTTAGAGAAGTCGAAACAAGTCTTATTTCAATTTGTGTTTGTGTGTCTGTCTGACACAAGCATTTAAAAACCCACTTTTTAGGTGAAATTAGTCAAATTTTGCTTTTAGTTGAATGAATCACCCACTGGTAATAACCAGATGTCTTTGTAGTTTAATGATTTAATAGAAAGAAAAACAAACAGCTGTCAAATTAAAATCAATATCAGTTAGTTTATATTGATCATTTATTTTAAACCCATTCCAAAATCATATTATTCTAAAAAGTTATTTTAACGTACCTATAACTAATTTTAATACTGGTATCAAATAATTTTCTAATCTATATAATTGTAAAGTAATGCTAGATAATCAACCAGGGTATTTATTTATTTTAATTGTCCTGATTTGAAAAGGATTTCAGATTTTCATTTTGGTAAATGATAAAGACTAAGAAAACTATCTTCTTAGTCTTTAAGAAGTCTAAGTCTTTAAGAAAACTATCATATTCTTGTTATTTTGTCTAAATATCATTTAACTTAATAGTTTATTGATATCATTTAACTTAATAGTTTATTGTTTCAAAAATAATAATCAAATTACTGAAAATAACAATAAGAGAAACAAATTCAAATTAACGGTCAACATTTTTTTTTCTTATTATGTTTCGTATTATGGGGTGGAGTTAACCCCCCATAATACCAAACACTTTTACGAAACTTTTTTGAGTGGATTTGTTGGTTAATGTGACCTTAACCATTAATGAACTGTTATTGGTAGACAAATCCTTCAAAATACCAATTTATTAATTTTGTAAGCTGGTTTCAATGGTGGTAGTCAAATTATACTTTACCTTTATTGATTTTGTGAATACTTAAAAAAATAATTGTTTGACATTTAAAAGTCCATAACCTTTGAACTGTTATTTTTACAGACGGGTGGTGTCATATTATATGTCATATTATTATTATTTATCAGCTCATGCAAAAACGTTCCAAGTCACATAAACAAAACTTATGGAAAATTAAAAATACCCCGTCACAGCAGACCTGCGAACTCAGCGAATTTCCAAATCAATAATAACATTATAATACTGTAAGTTTGATCAATATCCGTAATAAATAGAGTTTCCCTTTTCTCCATAAGATTAACTTGGGAAAGAGTATGCAGTTTTGCTGCTGTGAGGAACATCGAAAGTATGCATTTTTATCATATATTATTTTTATTTTTACAACATAATATACCAAGTGTTATCAATATCTGTTCATAAATAAAGGAGTTTGCCTATTTTCTACATGATTAACATGGGGAAACAGGATGCAGGTTAGCTGCCATGATAAACTATGAAACTATAACTATAAACTATGATTTTCAAGCATAAATGGATGAATATCAACCACATAAAGCTAAAAATCAAGTTTCATCTAAAAGTATTCATTAATCAGTGAAATATAAAGTTTTCCTTTTCCTCCATAAGATTTGCATCGGAGCCTTAAAATACGACGTTCTATGTTTGGAATTTTTAATATCTCGCTAAAATGTTGGAGATAGAGAAAAACTTTAAGGAACTAAATTGTGTAATTTTTGAGTTAATTATAATGGAAAAAGATACAATTTGAAACTTTGAAAAAAATGAAAAAAAAACACCTGGAGATATGGTTAATATATGGCCTACATTCATACAAAATTTCAACTAATTCGGACCAACAATCGAGTGTATAAAAATAAATAAAATTAGTCTTTAGTCAGTACATTACTTGGAATGATGATATTTTTGGTCATTTTTAGGTTGTTTTGTTCCCAGAAAAACTGAAATGGGTCTTATCCCATTTTATGTTTGTCTGTCTTAAATTCATAAATATAAAAATAAATTTGAATAACTACCACACTTAATTTCCAGCTGTCGGGCTACCTACAGTGTTAAATACAAGAGTTTATCTTCACCAAATAAGAGTAGTTTAACTAATAAACAAAGATACTTGACTAAATATTTGAACAAAACCCACCTGATAGCTTCTGTGTGTATTCTATAGATAGGTAATCTTACTAGCTATACAATTAGTACAATAGTGTTATAATTAATACTTTTATTCTGGAATTTACATGGATTATTATGTTTTATATTTTATATAAGAAGTGATATTAAAAATGTATTTTGCAAATTACAAATCTGCTACATAAAATATTCATCATTCAATGCAGTGAACATCACATAAATATTTTGCTCCATATTTTTTGCCATTACATGATTAACACTGAAAAACGCCTTAACTCCATAATCCTAAATAAAAATACTCAGCTAAAGGTTCTAGCATTTGTTTTGAATTATCTTATTTAAAAAAGAGTGTAAGGTAAAGGGTTGTCCTATATGAAATTATCTATTTTCAATAGACATTTTTCAATTTGACTAACTAAAAAGCTAATGTAAATCTATACCTTTTTTACTCAACTGTTTACCTTTCAAAAATTCTGATCTCCTGAACTACTATTTCAATAAACATTGTTACAATACCCATAATGAGGATATAACACTGTTATTTTTTTCCTACAACCGCACGATAATAGGCACATTTCGCACTGTTGATAGACGTATAAGTAGTACATTTCCGCACTAGGGTGGATATGATCTCTTTACCATCCTAGTGCGGAAATGTAACCGGCCAATCACAAGAGCGGAACGCTCCAAAGCTATATGAAACTAACCAATAACATGCGCTAAGCGCTCAGTCAGCTGATAGACAGAAGTCGTTCCTGCAACACTAACTTCCGGTTTTGCACAATGAAACTGAGGTTACTGGAAACCGTTAAAGTTATTTTTACAATCCTAACGGCATAATCAAACATAACCTCAATGACGTTTTTATTGTAGGAAAAATCTTGTGTGTAATAGGAATGCGAACTGTCATGGCCACCCTCAAAGTTCCGGCAACACTCAGCTGACACTACCTTGGTGCTGCCAAATGAACCTCTCGTGTGATATGACATTGTTTGCACTCTAGTTACACAAATAAATAGCTATTCCATAAATTAATTGATCAAGAGCCAAAAGAGTCATACAGTAATTTGCCTCCACATAACAAATTAAAATACCGGTACCTCATTATTATTTGATGGAAAAAACTTTAAAAATAAATTTTATAGCTGGTTTTTGGGGCACCTTTGATTCCATTGATGAGTTTTCCTAAAAAATAGAAGTTTTGTACATTTTTTAGGTATTAGTGTAATATATGTTTTTATCACAATATATATTATTATTACCATCTGCTCTGAAACTGTAATAGCCAATGTAGTAATATGTTTTTACTTTGTCAATGCTGTTCTATATTTATGGCGATAAATGATTTATTTTCATTCCCAACCATTATTTTTATTTAAATTTCATATTTAATTTGTTAGCCTTTAGTGGTCAGTCTAGGTTCAAGATTTGAATCATATTAGTTTTTCCTATATAGACAGATAAGACAAAATGTTTAAACCCTCTGCTATTATGTTATCTTGACATGTCATGTTATATTCAATATATTTTATTATATTTTTCCAACCCATCTGTGTTTTTAACTACACAACGTTTTATGGAGGTGAAGAAACTCCTGCCGTTTTCAAAAAACGGGAGGAGTGATTATCATCAAGTGATTATGTAATAATTTACATTAAACATTGAGCTCGGAGGCGGAGTTTTGTGGTTATTTGTTGTGTTATCAATAAATTTGTTGTATTGTGCATGATAGATAAGTATAGTATTATTGACAGCACTATATAATTAATATCTGTAACTTAAACTTTCAATTTTTAATATAAATTATTACACAATCACTTGAAAACAGGAGGAGTTTCTCCATCTTAATAAAATGTTGTGTAGTTAAAAACACAGACACGTTAGAAAAATCCAATAAAAGATATTGACTAATTAATTGATAACCAACACCATTATAAATTTTAAAGATTCTATGTCATGTTTTATCATGCATATAATGAATTTTTATGATTCAAATCCAAAAACAAAAGAATGAGTAATGTAAATTTCTAATGATTATTTAGTTCTTACTTATTATTTAATAGTCATAATATCAACAATGTGTGGTGTTATTTGAGTCAAACCCCTAGCTTGATTTAGTTTTTTATGTTTACACTTTTTAATGTTTTTATAAATATATATGTATATTATTCTTCATAGTGTACGTATAATTGGTCTAATATGGAAATAAGATGAGTTTACTGATTTAATAAATAAGCAGGATAATATTAATTGTGATATGATAAGCAATCCTTAAAAGGTTTTGAACTTTTGTGTTTAAGATAAAGTTGAATGATAATACAGTGCAAACTAGCCTATCAAAATATATGTTTATTATACTTCCCTGTGGGAAATAGGTTAGATCATGGATATGTATAAAAGGAATGTTTTCAGTTCATCTCAACAGCTGTTCTTATTGTTTTATATTAAAAATTCAATACAAATAACTCTGCTAGTTTCTATGGAAACCTGTTACATATTTTTCATCTTAAAAATCACCAACACCCCCCCAGAACTAAGACATATCCATGTCAACATATGAACCGGTAAATAAATACTGTAACTAGAACTCTTTTGTCATCATACCAACTGGTCGTTGTGAAGTCATAAATATTATCAATTAAGAATTTCAAAATAAAAATCCAACTGCTGAAAATAGTAAAAATATTAAATTTCAATAAATGTAAATTCCTTTTCTTCTTAGTACAAAGAATACTTCTATGTTCTTTGATACAAGTTTTGAAAAATATGTTTCCCTAATAACTCAAAAACTAATTCTGTGTTTCTAATTGTCAAAAATAACAAATTTCTAAAATCTGATAATATTAGTAATATTTCTTTTTAATAGTTGAAAATTAATGAAAAATAGATTTACAAACTTTATGATAGTATCTTCAAGATTACAGTTTAATGTTCTTGACTCCATTGGGATTTTAAATCTACAGCAGCTCAATTTTAAAAATTATCCAGGTGGCAGTGGTTAAATTTTTCTTAATTAATTGTTTTGAACACATGATATTGTTTGAATAAATTGATACATGTAAAAAGATATATTCATATATTGAAAATGGAGCATATTGATGCTGAAGATGTGTCCACCTTTTATCAATCTTTATTACTTTTGCATTCACCAAAGATCGACTCGCAGAGGAAGTTATTTCATATCATGAATCAAAGTATTCGTAAATATCATCCAACGAAAAAAAATCCCAATGGGAAAAAAACTTCAGATATTTCAGATACAGAAGTCAGGTAAATAAAATCGTTTTTATTTTCTGTGAATTTTATTGGATCTCTTTAGTTTTCATTGAAAATGTGGTAGTTCATTTGAATTTTGGAAATTATCAATTTTGAGAAATTGTTTTAACCTATTTTTTAAGATAACCTCAACAGTTAATCTTGTTGCCTCAGCTAAGCAGATCTAGGAATATATTTTCATCTCAATCTATTTGTAGACATAATATCCTGAATCTTAAGGATTCTTTTTTTATATTCATAAGAAATTATTTAGATTTTGTCAATATATGCATTTTTCTACATAGAAATATAAAAGTATTATTATTTGTGAAACTTCTTCTTTTGAAATAAAATATTTAAATGTACAGTGTATAAACTTTATGTAAAAAAAGTAAATAATAGTATATTTAAAGTGAGCAATTATATTTTAATATTTTTTATAGCGATTTGAAAATACCAAATGATGGAGTCAAAGAAGAATCATCAAACCAACAAAATTATAACGAGGAGAGTACAAAAGACCACAAAGTGAAAAATGACCACCTAAACAAAGCCAACATTTCAACATACCAATACGAAGACTTGATCGATAACTCAAGATCAACATTTCATCCTGTTGATGTAAAGTCAGATCCTCAAAGTTGTGGAAGTGAAATTGGAACTAAAATAAAGGGTTCTTCATCGAGTTCTGTGAATTTGTCACTTGCTGGTGGCCTGAAGAGTTACTCTCTGTCACAACCAGAAATGCTGGCAAAGAAACATCCTCGACTTTCACAAGTGGCGAATCGGGATTCTCCACTTTTGAAACCCATGTCTAAAGCTTCTCCGAAAACTTCTAGCAAACACAGTTATTGTCCGAACCCAGTAAATTTGAAGAAAATAAGAGCCGTTCTCGCAAGGGGGGATCCGTTCCCGACCCATTTAACAAAATCTTGTGTCAACAATATAACACCTGATTTGCAAAGAGAAAAGTTGTAAAAATATTAAGTTAATGTAAAATACACTTTTTATGGTTATTGTTGTTATGATTGAATCTAAAAATTAACATAGGCATGTGATTTCGCTTTTCATTTATTATATACAGTACCTATAAGACAAATTGATCTTTTCACCATTGTGCTAAGATACAAAAAACCAATATTGTTCCACAGAATTGAGATTATTTTACATAATTGTACAGATGGTTCTTCAAAATAACTATTGAAAATTTTAATGCAGCTTGAGCCAATTATGTAAGAATTTTATTAGTACCCAACTTTACATTTTTCCAAAAATGTTGTAATACGGTACATTTGATATTGCTCCTGAAGAGCCAATTAAAATTCCTATTTATTCAACAATTTGTAACTTATATGTTCCTGATAATAACCAACCTGTTTTTGCATTAATATTTTTCTTTTCTTCATTAACTTGTTCTGGTTGGTTTTCATGACATTCAAATCTAATTTTTTGATCAAAAACACAATAAGCTTTGTTATTTTTTCTGTCAATGATAATGATGTCACTTCATCATATATACTCATTATTTTCCTAAGCAGTCACTTCTTCAGCAGTGAAGAATCTTCATCTCTCAGTCAGTCTGTCAACAAATTCACTGGTAGTGGCTGACTAGAAGCTGGCTGAAGTCCTTATTACAGAATTCCTCATGAACCAGTGAAATCTTTGTTGCCTGCCAGAGACTTGTACTTTTGACATCAAGCATCTTCTTTATTGCAGTCTTCTATGTCAGGTAGTACCATGCAGGGGTGGCATAAGTAAACATTGGTCGAAGGAGTACCTTGTAATGTCTGACCTTTGTACCAGTTGTCAATTTTGTTGATCAAAAGAGGGAAGAAACCCTGCTAAGGCCTTTCAAAGCCAGACTGCACAGGTGATGAATGTGGGGCGTAAGTGTCATACATTTATCTAGAACAACCTCCAGATACCTGATCTTGGGTTTCCATGGAATGCTAACCCTGTTCAGTATCAAGCAGTGGTTTTTAGCTAGCATACTGGTACTGATGAAGGTGATGGCTTCACACTTGTCCGTGTTGACTAGTTGTCTCGGTATGTAGACAGGAGACATCTAGAGAATGGCAGAGGTTGTCATGAAGAGGTTTGGGTGTTGTGAGAGCTTCATCTGTATGCAAAGAGAGCAGCACTTACGAGGCTACTAGAATGTTGTTGACAGGTAGACCTATAGGTTTGGACCAAGCACTGAGCCCTGAGATACCCCGGATGAGATGGGGTGTGAGGTTGAGGTGGACTGTCCATTGTGGATGAGCTGAAACATCCAACCTGGCTGTGGAGACATTGCAAGTTTGAATAAAAGTCCCTCATGTGGCACATGGTCAAAAGCCTTACTGACGTTGCTCAGAACCAAGGTGGGATAATGCTTCCTCTTTATCGCTCCTGTTCAGGACCCGACAAATCTGAAGGGAAGATGAATGGCCACTTCTAAATGCAAACTGATCAGTCCTAATTGAAGAGAAGAACCCATCCATGGAGCTTTGCCAGGATAATTTTTTAAAAATATCTTGTTCAATACGGACAGAAGAGATATAGGTATGATATTATCCAGGTGCAGTCCTTACCAGGTTTAGTCACCATTATCACATTTGTGTTATTCCAGGTAGTTAGGAACTACAAAAGGCACAGACTAGAGTTGAAGATACAAGTGCCTCTGGTTATTAGTATATGGTTACCTCTATACCATGGATCATTTGATATTTGCTTGTAATAAAATTATAAATGTCTAAATTCATTCTTCAGTCAAAATAGTTTTCAGCTTAAATTTTCCTTCATGAGTCGCTGCTAAAAAAACTTGAGTATCATGATATTAATTAAATAAATATTAAATATTATTACTACTTCTAAAAAAATTGAACAGATAAATACTATCTACATTTTTCACCTTAATCAACATGCATATGCAAGTATTTCTGAATGAAAAAAATGGCTTACTCATAGAAGATTATTAAATATTTGTTATAAAATCACAAACAAATAAATATTTGATATGGACAAATTGCTTTATTTTTTTAAATATTTGAAAAAAGAATAAATATTTGTTTTAGGTTTGCTTTGTGTCTTGCAACCAATTATTGGAGAAGAAAAAGAACTATTCACAGTAGATCAGGAAGTAAAGTTTTCTTGGTCTGCTGAAATAAAAGTTGGATCAAATTTCCCAGAAGAGACGTTGTCAGAATGGAATCTAAGCAGTCATGTGACTGTTCAAAAAACTTCTGATAAGATAACATTTCAGGTCAGTTATATAGAGATCGGTTTTAGATTAAAATTATGGAAATTTATATGTGATGTTTATGGAAAATACATAACATATTTAAACAACATATTTAAATCTTATCAATTTTTTTCTAAAAATATGTCGTAATTTTGAATAAGTTAATCTTATATCTGTCCGAAAAAAAATTAAATCAAACATTTCTCTTGTGCATTATAATTCTACACACATGATGAAATCCGACAGATTTAATTTAATTTTAATCAATGTAATTTTTTAGGATGGGTAAAGTTATTTTTTCACAATTTTTTTAAAACTATCTCTTTAGAAGATCAAGTTGTTATTATCCCTTTACTAATTTTTCTAAATTAATTTTCTTTAGAATTTATTTTTGATAGAATAAGATCAGGTTAGCTAGGTTAGATTATTTAGATATTGATCCTACCCTTAGTAAGGGATAATTTTGGAATTCTCAGTATGTTTAAAAAGATAATTCAGTGAAACTTGATTTTTATCCATTTGTATATTTTAGCTTTCAAATCTGAAATCAAATGAGGAATTCAACGTAGATGTATCCCCGCTATTGCTCCCGTTCAGGGCGGAATATAAGGGCGGCACTCTAGTCAGTCTCGGGACAACCTATGGTGACGTGGAGTGGTCGGTCAACATCAAACGAGCGTTGGCCAGTCTGCTTCAACTTGATATCGACCCTGTATTGGGCTCCATTCCAGCATTTATCTCCAGTGAGGTTAGAAGTGATATTTTGTTAACCATTAGCAGCATCCGTAGCTCAATAGACTGGGTTATCACCAAGTAGGATTGGGTTGAGCTCACTGACTAAACAGATAACTGCTCACTGCTTTTGTGACTTAGAAACTCACATTGTACCAGATCAATGAAGAAATTTTAGGTTTTTCATATAAACATTTCAATAAAATTGGTACCGTATCCCATTAATTAATTAAGTCACCTTATGTTTATCACTACTACTTTATCACTACTACCCATAAAAGAAACACCTGTCAAATATTGGGAAAGGATCAAGGTATTAGAGGCAGGCATCGGGAGAAAACTTAAAATTTACCATTCCATTATTTCGAACTAATAATTCGATCACTAATTTCGATCCAGCAGTTTATCTGTAAAAATGAACTTTCTTTCTTTTCCTTCCCGAACTATCAAAATGTAGTGTAAACAGAATGATGTTTACATCAGAAAACGTCTGAAATCCGGAAGGATTTTAAGGAAATGAATATGCCTATGAGTTGCATGAGTTTAAGATCTACCTTTGAGTAAAATTTCATTTTTATTTTGAAATTCTTAATTAATAATATTTATGACTTCACAACGACCAGTTGATATGATGACAAAAGAGTTCAAGTTACAGTATTTATTTATGTACCGGTTCATATGTTGACATGGATATGTCTTAGTTCTGGGGGGGTGTTGGTGATTTTTAAGATGAAAAATATGTAACAGGTTTCCATAGAAACTAGCAGAGTTATTTGTATTGAATTTTTAATATAAAACAATAAGAACAGCTGTTGAGATGAACTGAAAACATTCCTTTTATACATATCCATGATCTAACCTATTTCCCACAGGGAAGTATAATAAACATATATTTTGATAGGCTAGTTTGATAGCATTAATACAGTGCACTGTATTATCATTCAACTTTATCTTAAACACAAAAGTTCAAAACCTTTTAAGGATTGCTTATCATATCACAATTAATATTATCCTGCTTATTTATTAAATCAGTAAACTCATCTTATTTCCATATTAGACCAATTATACGTACACTATGAAGAATAATATATATATTTATAAAAACATTAAAAAATGTAAACATAAAAAAAACTAAATCAAGCTAGGGGTTTGACTCAAATAACACCATTGTTGATATTATGGCTATTAAATAATAAGTAAGAACTAAACAATCATTAGAAATTTACATTACTCATTCGTTTGTTTTTGGATTTGAATCATAAAAATTCATTATATGCATGATAAAACATGACATAGAATCTTTAATATTTATAATGGTGTTGGTTATCAATTAATTAGTCAATATCTTTTATTGGATTTTTCTAACGTGTCTGTGTTTTTAACTACACAACATTTTATTAAGGTGGAGAAACTCCTCCTGTTTTCAAGTGATTGTGTAATAATTTATATTAATACCTCCGTTGCACTCAGCGAATTTCCAAATCAATAATTTAATATATGACAAGTTTTATAAAAATATGTCCATAAACATGAGAATTATTTGCCTATTCTCCATAAGATTAACATAAAAAGACATGCTGTGTTAAAACACTGAAAGAAGAATTTCTAAATATTTTTGAATATTTATTTTATAAACATTTATACCATCAACAACATCTGTAATAAAGATTTTTTACCTATTTGCCTTAAACACATATATGATTAAATGGAAAAATGGATAGAAAATTAAGGAAGAAATATTTTTATCCAAAAATATTGTTTTTATGTTTTTTTATTTTTATCGTTTTTTTATTCACATAATAGTTTTTATAATAAATATTTTTAATTTTATAACCGTTGGATAGAAAAAAAAAAACTTATGTTTAGTTTTTTTTAAGCTGATTCCAATGGTGAAATATTTAAAAATTTAAACACAAAAAATGTGTGTTTGTGATAACAGACACACACACACACACACACACACACACACACATATATATATATAAACGACTATTGTTTTTGGTCCCTGGGCACCTAAAGAAGAAAAAATAACATGGTCTCGGGCTTAAGTCTTACCATGAGACCTACGGTAATAGCTACTTCCCTATGGGAAATTCGCTAAAAACCCCATTTTGGGGTACAAAACCCCCCCAAACTACCCATTCCCATTGACCGATATGTCTGGTTTACGAACTCGTCCGAGCATTTGTAGGAATACACGTCTCTACCAAATTTGGTCTCGATCAGACCATTTTTAGGAGAGTTATCGTGCTAACAGACTCATATATATATATATATATGGTTCTCATTTCTATTTTCTCAAATGCTTGAAAACGTTTATATAATTATTAAACGAAAATTCGCATAACTTTTCATTTTCATTTTTCATTTATTCTATCAAACAAGTTGAATAATTATATATATATTTATATATATATATATATATATAAATTTTAACGACTATTGTTTTTGGACTCTGGGCACCTAAAGACGAAAAAATAACATGGTCCCGGGCTTAAGTCTTACCGTAAGACCTACGGTAATAGCTTCTTCCGTATGGGAGATTCGCTAAAAAGGTTAAAGTTCAAAGATTTTTTGTTTTTTAAATGATCATTAAAATGGATAAGCTTTATCTAAGAGTAGCCTCCTTCTCAAAAAAGAGGCCATGGTTAACTTCCCTCTCTTATCACAGGATTAGGAATGATTTGACCTACGATTGTGTTATCACCACAGCTGTTCAACTGCCTTATTTTTAAGTCTGCATCAAAATATATATTTATATAACATGAAAAGTAAAAAGGTTTCCAGATATTGATCTTGTTGTTATATTTTAAAATTTTAAACTATTTAAGATTAAAATTAGCCTCTCGTATTCAAGGTTTTAGCTACCCCTTAAAAATTACGGAGGGAGAATTTTGGGGTGGTTCAAAATTTGAAGTGTGAAACCATATCTAGTAATAATTTATTTTAAAACCATTTTTAAATAAGTAAAAATAAGTAAATAAGTAAGTAATAAGTTAAAATATTAATTGAAAATTTTTAGGGACATGACCCCTCCTCCCTATGTATTGCTTTTTTGGGTGGGGGTTTTTGGGTGATGCATACTGTATACAAAGTTTTGTGGAATAAGGATGAGAAATAATAAGAGACAATTTTTTTTTAAATTCTCCATATTGGACGTTCTCAGACACGTACTGTGTTCACCACAGATATAAAATTGACCTTTTCTACGAAACTGTTAGTCATAGACTAATGATTGAAGATGATAATTTGGTTTTTAGGCTGGTTTTAATTGTGACAGCCATATTATTTTATAAAATTATTGTTTCCTCAAAAAATGTAAAAAAATAATTTATCTTACATTTAAAAGCCCATAACTTTTGTAAAAATTAGTCCTATAGACATAAAGGTGGTCTCATATTATTTGGGACCTTCGAACCTAAAACCCATGAATTTTTATCAAAATCGTTAGAGCAGATTTTAAGAAATTTATATTTTTCACATTTTTAAGGGTTTTAGGGGAATACTCCCTTAAAAATAAAATAAAAATTGTTGTACCAAATTTCATTAAAATAGGATGATCAGCGTGGTCTTAGGGCACAGACTGACCAGAAACGACTTTTTGGAATATTAAATCTTGAAATCAAAAGGGAATATTACTTGGTAAATATTTATTTTAAAACCATATTTTTTAAGTAATTTAAATAAAAAATAAGTAAAATAAGTAAGTATGTAATAATTTAAAATTTATTGAATTTAGACCCCTCCTCCCTATGTATTGCTTTTTTGGGTGGGGGTTTTTGGGTGATGCATACTGTATACAAAGTTTTGTGGAATAAGGATGAGAAATAATAAGAGACAATTTTTTTTTTAATTCTCCATATTGGGCGTTCTCAGACACGTACTGTGTTCACCACAGATATAAAATTGACCTTTTCTACGGAACTGTTAGTCATAGACTAATGATTCAAGATGATAATTTGGTTTTTAGGCTGGTTTTAATTGTGACAGCCATATTATTTTATAAAATTATTGTTTCCTCAAAAAATGTAAAAAAATAATTTATCTTACATTTAAAAGCCCATAACTTTTGTAAAAATTAGTCCTATAGACATAAAGGTGGTCTCATATTATTTGGGACCTTCGAACCTAAAACCCATGAATTTTTTATCAAAATCGTTAGAGCAGATTTTAAGAAATTTATATTTTTCACATTTTTAAGGGTTTTAGGGGAATACTCCCTTAAAAATAAAATAAAAATTGTTGTACCAAATTTCATTAAAATAGGATGATCAGCGTGGTCTTAGGGCACAGACTGACCAGAAACCACTTTTTGGAATGCTAAATCTTGAAATCAAAAGGGAATATTACTAGGTAAATAAAAAATAAAGTTAAGCTAGATTTTTGTATTATTTAATGAGACATAAAAATCTTTCGTATCATTTTCTTTAATACATATTATTTATTTTTCCTGTTATCTCTCTAACATAAAGGTGTGATCCTTCCATTTACTGTTTATAGTCTGGCCTGTACGGAACTTGCCGTGTTGAATACATCGTCAGCCCAGCAGGGGAGCAACTCAAACATGTCAAGAAGATTTTGGACCTCGCCACTTGTCAGAATAGTCCAAGAACGTTCTGGTCCAGCAGCCCAAAGCTGCTTTGCCCGAGCTCGTATCAGGTAACAGATTGTAGATTAATAGATGAGATGAACCAGAACCATATTCTTAATCTTATTCCTAGCTCAATTCCTATTTGTATGCTTATTCTTAATCTTATTCCATTATTACAGCATTCTACGATATAACTTTGGTACATGTGAACACTTACCCTTGTGTATCGTGGTTTTCGCAAGAGGCCAGAGGCCTATTCTGCTACATCCTTGGATAGGCAAAACTTGAGCGTGAAAGGAGCTTATGCCTTCACCTGCCACGGATGGTCGCTAACAACTACACCCGCATAGATAGTATTTTGTGGCGACTCATGGTAGCTGTCTTCGCCACCCCAACCGGGGAAGCCCCCACCTAGTTTATCACTACATGCATCCTCAGTTCACCAGTTACAACATCGGCTATATACCCGAGGGCGACCCAGAGACAAGAGACACCTTTTCATTGGCAAACCTCACTCTAGAAGGGAACAGGGGCTCAACCAGTGCATTTCAGCACCAACCACCCCCACTTAAAACCAAACTTGGGAGGCAGGAGAACCACTCCAGCATGTAGTCCCATCACCTTTTAAAGTCACAATTTTGTTAGGCTGAGAATGCCTCCCCTAATCAGAGGTCTTAATTACCGCCCTCCTTGGGTCAAGGAATTCAGGCCCTAGGGCCTAGGCTAGGGCTCTAGGCTCTCAAGGCTCTGAGGCTCTAGAGCTTCAAGGTATGCACCTCATATGGACCCCCACATACGTTTGCTGTTGAGAGGGAGCTGGTCACCAACATGTGTGTGACGGTCACATTAATCCAGTTGGAGTGCCCTAGAGAGACAGCTTGGAGGCACCTCCTGAACAACTTTGGTATACCATGATTAAGGACATTGGAACACTTATGGCCCTGAAGCATATCATGCATTGTTTGAAACTCACATCAGACATGGTATATGAGCACATCAGCGCACTCAGAAAATAATTGTGACAGGACTGACTGAACTGGGGCTGAACCTTTTTAAAAATTCCATAGAAACACCGATATTTTACTGCATTTATTTTTAAGTTTATTTTAGCTCTTTGAATGCAAGTTTTGAGTAGGAATGAATGATAACACTCAGTAAATTAAATAAGATTTTAGATTTTTAACTGGATATTTTATTTACAATCTGCTTTTTAAATACAAAATAATTAATAAATATTATCTATGTAAAAAATAACGTTAATTTTGAATTAACAATTTTTTTAGTGCCTTAGAGTAAATGTAGGAATACACGTCTCTACCAAATTTGGTCTTGATCGGACGATTTTTACGAGAGTTATCGTGTTCACGGATACACATTTAATTTTTTGATACTGTGTTTACCACTTTGAATATCTCAAACCAATTTGACCTAGATTTTACCCGCGAGTGGTTCCGTGGTGAGAAAAATCTGAACCAAGTTGGTTTTTTCCAATTTTTAAATATGATTGTTTTAAAGATTGATATGTCAGCTCCTCAAGGAGCATGTATTAATATGACTGTGTACTGTACTGTGTCGTGACAGGGGAGGGAAGTGTCCCACTTTACCCTGTTAATCTGCATCTCACTACGGGACTGATCAAGAAGATCTTCGGTGAAGATTTATCTCACCGTGAAATGAGCGCAATACAAGGAAGGGTAACACCCTAGTTGCTAGCACTGAAATCAAATCTTTACACAAAGAAAGCATCCTTCAGTGGTACAAAACTTTTCAACATTTAACACTCTCAAGACATGTGGGTGCCTACAACTCTAAAGTAAAGGCTATTCAACTGTTTAATTACAAATACAATTTAAAATTTAGAAGATTTTGATAATTTAGACAGTTGTTGTATTTTCAGTTTCAGATTTTTACATAAAGTCATGTATTTTCATAAATTTATGCAATTACTGTTCCAGACGGAAGTGATGTCTCATGCTGAGAGAGAGTATCTCATAGACATTGGAGCACCTTTTCTCATAAAAAACATAAACTCTAGAGCCGCAATAGTGTTGGAACCCTACCAGTCTAGGGCTGAAGCGCATACTTCGATTGTTAAGTGAGTATTCTGCCTAACAAACGAGAAAATCAAACAGATCAGTAACTTTGAAATGAATAATAATAATCCCTCTTGAATTAAAAAAAAAATCAGTCAGTAAATCTCACAGATCTGTCCAAATATAATGTTTTATCTGTTTATAAAGACACGTACGTTTAATGTGATGTTTAAAATTAGATTCTCAAAACTAGTCATAGGTTAGAATCTTGACACTCAAGATTTAAACCCTGTGATGATGCTACACCAAGTAGGGAAATGTACATTTTTAAAAAGAGAAAATTTATATCTATAGGCAAGTAAAAGTAAATAAATTTTACTATAATCATGACTCATAATGCAAGAGGTGGAATTTAAAATGAACTCATTTCAAAATTCCTATAAAAACCAACAGAAATCTCAAAACTTTTATTCATTTTTGATCTGCTTGACTCAGACCATAAACTGCCGTTTATGCCTTTGTAACACCTCAACCTCGAATAATGGAAACTTACTTTCAAAACATACCTTGTATAAATGAAAATTTTAAATAATGGAACAAATAATTTTGATATGTATATAAAAGCTGTTGAAAACTAGAGACAAACATAAATGACCACATCTATAATTTTTTATGTTTTTTCTTTGATTTGTCTTGGTTTTAAAAATACTTCCACTCATTTAAAAAATTCAAGTTAAATTTCATGTACATAATCAGTTAAATTCATGTGAAATATGCTGACAGCCAGACCTTGGTGTTTGAATCTATCGGCCCGATAACCAAGAATATGTCTTACTCCGGAGATTCAAAACCTGCAGATCTCTTTTTCAAGGAAACGATTCTGGATGCCACATATGGTCTGCCTCCTTCTAACAAAACAATCGTTCTGTCAGAGGTAAGAACAATCCACATTACATGCATTTTTTATGTTTTTTTCAGATTTAAATCTTAAAATTTAAAACCCATTTTTAATCTATTATGACGTATATTACATAAATGGTTTAATGGCATGACAATATTTGGTTTTTTATAACTAGATTTTCATTGGAGCGGTTTTTGTTCCGGCGTTAGTTTAGTTTGATGATTTACATACACATTATCCACCTCCTGGGGTAAGGTAAACTGTTGTTGAGTGAAAAGGATGCTATTCACTCCTATACCACACTAGATGAGGGTTGTTTGGGTTCAGTGACATAAGAGCAGGGTTGAATGAAAGTGAAGTTCAAAGGAGATTGGATATATGATTACCTCTCTCACTGAATACCCTGTAGTGGTCCTGGACGGTGAGGGCTGTCCCGAGACGGCTGGCTGGCTATCAGCTGGCGGTTGGCACTGGCTTGGCCGAGGTCCGAAGTTGGCGACACTAAAGGGGTGGGGCGCTGAACACGAACACCCGCTTCCTCATTTGCCACTGTACAAACTCTTCTGAATATCTTAAAGATTTTTAACACTGGAATGAACTAGAATCCACTAATTGTCACTTTGCCGATTAAATCGGGGATGAAGAACCAAATATTGCGGCATGAAACATATGAAAATTAACATAGTGTAAAAGAAATGTAACTAGTCAACTTAATGTGAATGGAATCAAAAAGTGGACTGTAGAGTTGGTTCTAATCAATGTGAAAATGTGTGTGTCGAACTTAGTCAACGTGCCATGACAATGCCAAGTAATCTTCTTTCCTCTAGGGTACCTCTCCCAGGTGAAGAGTAAGGAGATTCAACATTTCCTGAGAATTCTTGTCAGACTGGGTGATCAGGCTCAGACAGGAGTCAATCAAGCCCGCAGGAGAGATAAGAAGGAACCAAAGTGGTAGAGAAGTCCAAGGACTTACCAGTAATTTGACAGAATCTTTTTAGTGTACCCATTTTTGACCTCTGAGCTAGTGTGCTATTAAATTCATTGAAGGTTGACAGTTGTTGACATGTTGTCTTAGCTCTGGGAGGGTGTTAGCAATCCGTCAGACCAAATTTGAATTTGTGACGTCATAAAGTTATAAGGACAATGTAACCTTTATTGCATCGTGTTTTTCACAAGAAGCCAAGTTGGTCTATTCTGCTCTGTGCTTGGACAAGGAACCACTTGAGCGGGGATGTAGCATATGCCAACACCTGCCACGGATGGCCGCTAGCGACTAAAACAACCGGATCACTATCTTGTAACTGACCCATGATGGCTTTCGATGCCACCCCGATTGGGAAAGCCCCTCGACTAGCATTCTCGCCAACCACTGCCACTACAAAACCAAACCCAGCTCATTTAAGCCGGAATGGTGTTAGGCCGAGACAAATCTCTTTCCAATTTGGAGGCCATAGCTACCGCCATCTCTGGGTCAAGGAATTCGGGCCAAGGTCCTAGTACTTTTAGGGGTCCATAGGAGGTTTACACCTCCTATGGGCCCCTAAATCCATTTGCTGTTGAAAGTGACGTGGTCACCAACGTATGAAGGTCACACATGAGAAGCGCACGAATGAATGCAGTTGGAGGGCCCCTATAGAGGCGGCTTGTTGCGAGCCCCCACCTTGGGCCCAACTGCAAGTCCAATTGAGCCCTTACACCGTCCAAAAGACGGAGGGCTTAAGGAAATGTTCTTAAAGCTTATAAGGGCAGCTGATTGACAGTTGTTTTGTTCTGACAGATCAGTGAGATGTTGGCAGACCTGAGTAACAGCCTGTGGTGGGAGGTCGGCTCCCGAGGACTCAACAACGAGACAGTGTTCAGTCTCATCAACCTGATGTGGTGGCTGGAGCTGGAGGACTGGGAAGAGCTATACCACACAGTCACTCTGGGCACCAGCTACCAACAAGAGACTATGCAGTGAGTACTGGAGATGGTTGTAGTGTATTGGAAATCTTGTTAACATAATTTTTGAGTTACTT
This sequence comes from Nephotettix cincticeps, assembly GCA_023375725.1. Taxonomy (NCBI): domain Eukaryota; kingdom Metazoa; phylum Arthropoda; class Insecta; order Hemiptera; family Cicadellidae; genus Nephotettix; species Nephotettix cincticeps. The sequence goes on from CM041788.1 coordinate 54,556,100, forward strand.
ACTTACTAGTAGCTCTCCAAATGTCAGTTTTTTATCCTCGTAAACCAGCTTTGTTTATGTCCCTCTATCTTGATGAAAGGTGATATCTAGTTTACAATCCAGATGTCCTTCTGCATTTTATCCTAATACAGTAGTAACGAGATCATATGCAGCACACTGGCGTGAGTAGAGCAAATTTCATAAAACTTATATTATTGCCATCATGGTAATTGAATAGTACTGAGCATGCAGGTTTGCTGCAATAAGGGTTGTTTTACATTACATTGTGCTTATATTAAGGCATTAACTGAGTAAAACATAAAAAAATGTAAACTATGTCAATAATTAAGTGAGTTATATCAATTTAACTCCCCAAAGACAATTTATTTATGCGCGAGATGTGTATACATACGATACCTGAAGGGTCTATGACTGTGGTTGAAAAAAAAGTAGCCGTCATTAATTCTGAAATGTTAAGCGGGGGGGTGTGGTGCGGTTGGTATTTTCTGCCACTAAAAAGTAAATATATTATTTTACGAGAAGATACTATTATAAACACATGAATGATTTTGTTGCATTGATAGTTTATTTTTGAGATATAAGATTTTTTTATTTTGTAAAACCCAAAAGATAAGCGAGCAATAGTTTCTAGGGATTTGCCCCCACGCACAGACGGAGACATTTCGTAATAACTATTAATATACAGTGTAAAATTGTAATGTTTGTACTAGCATTCAAGAAGAATAAATTATTATTACTAAAAAATTTTCTCTATAAGAATTACATAGTTAATGAATACGTAGGTTTGTTGCTGTAAGGAATATTAAGTTTGTGTGTTTATGGACCTATTGATAAAACCTACTTAGGTGGACTAGCTCAAAAAATTGCGGAAGAATATTTGAGTAAATAGAGATTTATTGATTTTAAATTACTCACATTAAGATTAACAACATAGTTACTGTGTTTACCAATTTTTATATCTCAGTAACCAACTGACCTATAGAGACAAGATTCAAAATACTAAATTGTGGGTTTTTTTAAGCTGAATCTAATGGTAAAGATTAGATTGTTCAACAATTATACATAAGTAAATTGAAAAACCAATTTTTGGGGGGAAAAAACCAAAAGTGTAGTCTGATCGTGTTGCTCAATGAATTCATCTAAGATATTACGGAAAGGAACAACTCCACAGAATTTGATAATTTAAAAACAAAAAAAAATTATGTCCCACCTTCTCATCCCAGGAATTTTTGAACCAAGCCATTACCCGGAACCTTTTTACACATTACTTCAGGCTAGACCTAGTGGGTTGCGGCATTATCACATAGTGAAAAGCCATTGGTGAATAGCGGGAAACTAATCACCAAACCTGGGACCTTGGGCACCAAAGTCCCGCACTATACCCCTACATCAGCGCGCTCCCCAACAACAGAATTTGATAATAATCAGACAATAATTGTGTCAGTTATCATGTTGACACATGTATATGCTTATAATATATAATTTTGAAAGACCCCCCCAAAACGTGTTCATTCTCCTCCTAGTTTGTCTCTCCTTATTTAATTTAATCTTTTTCATTCCTTCAGCTCAGCATTTAATGAAAGTAATGTCATTTTGTATATAATGAATGCAAAATCAACTGATTCATCTATAAAGATAGTACTTTAGTGGCTAACCTCAAATGTGAGTTTTGAACCAATAAGAACGAAGTAATTTACACATCAGCTGATTACTCAAAGAATGAAATACACACCAATTATAATTTAATACTTTGTATATTGCAATGGTCGTAGATAAATGAAATATACAACTCATCTTTCTAAAAGTCAGAATATTGTTGGTTGTAGAAAAATAGTGTATTCAACGCAACAATTGTATTATGCTTCAAAGCTGTGAGATATTTAGAACACTCGCAACATCTCACTCGTGGCTTTAAGCTTTTCATAATACAATCGTTACATAAACTACTAAAATGATATTTAGATATATTTAAAAGAATACAATATTTGATCAAAGATTGTCTTTTTTTTAAATTTACTTAAGGGAGAAAGTATGTGTCAGTCCACCAATACTGTTTATTTTTTCAAGGCATTTGTTCTGGGAGTTGGTTCCAGTAGTTGGATCGCCGCAGTCAGTGTTGTTCATCAGAGACCTAGTTAAATCGGAGAGAGTAAAAGGTATGCTTGCTGGAAGGCTCCTGGTCAACTTCCCGTTCTACCAACGTAAACCAACAGAAAATCTACTGACACAGTGTGAGGTAAAAAAAGACAAAAATTAAAATAATGAATCACTCAGGTATAAATATTTTGAAACATTTGAGGTAGCAATAAAAATTAATCGTGAAAAAATTGTGATTTACAGGAATTTCTTCATTTGGGTCAACACATCGGCAAAGATGTCAGGCATTCTGCGATTCTCACGTTTGCGAATCTCCTTCACAAAGTGTGCAACCTGGGATGCAAGTCAGACACTATTGACAGATATGCAAAATTATACTTGGATAGATTCACAGGTACAGAGAGACGAAAACACTCGGTTTTATTAGAAAAACATTTTAGGATGTTAGATCATTATAAATATATTATTTATGGGTGTACCACCCAATTTCAAATTTTGTATTTTTATTGCAATTACTGCTGGATATTGGTTTATTATCAGAGATCACAATATATTAAACTCTCTAATCCCCTAATCTATGCTATTATTGTTTGTAATGTGAAAGTGATCTTCTTCAGAGACAAATTTTAACACTCCAGAACATGAACACTAACAAAGTGCTTCACTCCATGTCAGTTGTTGTTCATACCTTTTCATTGTTGATACAGCTAATTTTCTGCGACCCCACTACCACTGTGCTTCAGAAGGCATGTTATGTGGTTGGTCGTACATAAGTAGTCGTTAGGTCACGTAAGAAGCACTAGTGCGACCTGGAACTATTAACACTAGACCTTGGCCTTAAGGTTACACAAAACTTACTTTCTAAAAACACGTTAATACAATATTCACGTAAGTAATTTAGATTACATTAATGAAATGACAACCTACCTATGTAGGTATTTTAGGCCAATTAGGAATGAAAAATGAGTGTAGGATGATTGAGGCCCGATCTTGTAGTTATTGACTAAGGCTAACATGTTTCTTAGACAGGACTGTTAATTAATAGCCCAACAGCCGATGACAACTAAGGGACCTACAGTTTAACGTTGAATCTGAACCACGGCCTCTGAATTACCTTTGCTGATTAAAGTAGTCTTCAATAGTGCGGACATTAATCCACACATGACAACACTACACCCACCGACCATCGCTCACAACTATCCACAATTCGTGACCTCCAAGTAGCTGGATTACAGGATGTCAAAACCCTTCTATTTTGAGTCCAGAATCAAGATCTGCACATCTTCTGTGTGAATAATGAATTATTATTTTCAGAAAGCACAGAGTACGAAGACCGTATGCTCTACCTGCAAGGTCTGGCCAACATAGAGCTGAAGCAGAGTTTGGACTACCTGGCACCTATCATCACTGGACAGGCCAGCTCGGATCATCACATCCAGTTCCTCTCCACCTGGGCTGTCATCAACACAGTTGCCGTCTACCCTAACAAGGTACTGGTGAACATTAGTGGTGTAAACAAGGGGGTTGATCATGGTTGTCAATCACCCAATTTAAGGCTTGTAATATTTAGAAAAAACTCAGATTAAAACTAAAATATTTTAAATTTGATTTATCAAAAGAAAGTAGCAATATATACAAGCAACCATATGCTTGCTTATTCCTTTTGGACTCACACCTGGGGCATATCAAAGTGCCAAATCACCAGATCGTCAATGCAACAAAATTTTGAAATTTTGATTTTGCACATATTGTATTACAAATTTATAAAAAAAATTGGCAATTTGTCATCACTGCATGAACAATAAGTTGGATTTTTCACGTTTTAAAGAGGTTTTAGGAATTTAATACCCTATGAAATTAATTGTAAATTCAAAAATATTAGTACCTACCCATGGGTCCAAAAGCCCAATAGGTCTTTTTGTGGTCCTTGTACCAACTTTCATAAAAATCAAAAGCAACATATATGACAATCAGTGTGGTTGGATTCATTGAGCTTCAAAATGGAAATTTCCATGACCACCTCAAGCTAAAATATCATTACAAAATAATTTACTATCTGAAATAGGAAGAGAAAGAGGAGAGATGGTGAAGTCACTAAGTCATTAAGTCTTTCAAGTTTCTGAAGAGGTAAAATGGCAATATTTCTAGAAGTGGTTTCACCAACTTCAGAAATAGTGTAACCGCTATCATTTTACCTATTAAATTTTGATATTCTTGCATTCATATTTTTCTAGGATTGACATGTTGCAGATATTTGAGCTGTTCTGGCCGGTTCTCAATAACAGGTCGCAGACTCTGGAGGTAAGAGTGGCAGCTCTGACTATGCTGGTCCTGTCCAAGCCAGCGCCTGACCGCTTCATCAGTCTGTTCTGGTACATGAAAACCGAGCCCAGTCTTCAACTCTACAACTTCTACTACACCACCATCAAATCCATAGCTTCCACTACCTACCCCTGCTATTCAAATTTGTAAGTTATTTATGGACAATTTCCTTAATGTTAATTCAGTAGACTAGCGATGTTAATCTGTAAAAAAATCCAGTGAGAATAATCTAACGAGAGTCAGATTCTTATTTATGAGAGAACCAAATAAGCTGTTTCTTGGCTAGGATGCTGAACTGTACCCAGTTGTGTCGCTTGATTTAAAAACTATACCAGATTTGTTGAAACTTGGAGAAGGGAGCGCATTTTATTCCATGCAACTTTTGGACCTGCTTAATTTTCAAAGTCTAAATTTAAGAAAATCCACTGTAAGTTACTAAAAGTTCAATAAGAAATATCAACTTATTAAATAAAAATTCCTCTAGTTAAAGTAATGCTGATAATAAACACATATTAAATTCTTTAGAAGAAACTCATTGTTGGTGATAGTGGATGTATATTATTTAAACTATTATTGCAGACATTTTCTATCACGGTCATTATAACAAAGTTTTCAACGTTTCGAGATCTGAGATCTGATCCCGTCCTCAGGTTTGCTGAAACCTAGAAAATAACAAGATTAATTTGGACTAAGTTGGTACAAAGCTGAAAACAAAAATGTTTAAAGCTCAAACTTGTTGTATGTGTTTAATGTTTAGGTGGCATAAAAATAAATCATGACTCCTTGCCATGGAAGCTCCAGGAAGCATTGGATAGGATGAATAACTTTAATAATGGTTGTATGGAAATCAATAATCATTTGTCTTCACAAACCCTTTAGACAATTAGGAATTTAGTTACATCGGTAAACATATTTAAAATCCAGTTACCTCCATTCCCATTTTCAGAGGTCTTATCTCGTCCCAGCTCACAAGATACGTGACAAGGAAGACCTCTATCTGGGCAACGGGTAACTACCTGCTGGACTACGAGGACAAAGAAAGAGGTTACGGCGGAGTTCTGCAGCTGTTGTCCATCGGCAGTGAGCGTACGGGGTTGCCCAATGTATTCATATTTATGACGGAACAGCATTCACTGGGTGTGACCACTTCCTATGTGGTACGGAACAGGATATGTGAATAATTTATCTTACACTAATTTCTCATTCATATTTGGCTTAAAATACCTACCTGGGTAGGTCTCCATTTCACTAACTAGCTTACTACTTTACTTTAATAGGGTGTGTCAGTTTAAAGTACCACCCTCTACATAAGTTACAGACTTAATGAAAATAAGTTTCATCACAGTGAGTTCTCTCATTTCCATGGAGAAGCGTTACAAAAAGACCTTGTAACAGCAAACGTAAACAGCGTAACAGAAATATATCCTGAGGCAGAATGCAGGAATATTTCATTTATAAAAAATCAATAATCAATTGTGATCGACCAAAAATCTCTAAAACTCAAAAACTCTAAGATTGAATGTTTTTCGTTGCAGCTGTATATAAAGGCAGAAGGTGTGGGGGAGGCCATCAAACGACAACTCCACAACATGACTATTGACGCCAACATTAACTTTGCCAAGATCGCTCAACTCCTCAACACACTTAAGGCTCCGATCAAGACTCAGGAGGAGATCCATTTGGAGTTCATATTCAAGGTGGATGGGCGAACTGTTATTACACAGTATTTAAACAGTTCTTCATTTCATAACATAACCACGGGTCAGTGTACTTTTCATCTAATTCTTTCTTAAAGGGGATTTTTCTTTAAGTTTCCAGAAATTAGAATTTAATAGGAATTATTGTAATAAGTTAGGTAATGGGAATTATTGTAATAAGTTAGCTCAAATGACGTTAGAGCATGGTTCAGAGGGTTAATTAATGAGGAGAGTATGATATTGAGGAATAATCATAGTCAATTAGTTAATTTTGGTCAAAACTCAAACTCAACATTCCATACAGATCAACAGGGGTAACCACTTCAACAGGAAAGAGGCATTAGAAGCAATTTCAATTTTCTCATAAGGTCACTGTTATAATATAAAAATTGAAATTACTTCAGAATCCAAAAAAGTCTATTAATGATACCCCTCATGTATCTTTATATGTCTATTATTAGTTACCTTTTGAAGGGGAACTTATTTTTCAAATCATTGTTATTATTACATATGTTCATTGCTTATTCAAGACTGTCATTGTTCAGATTCCTTATGGTTACTTCCAATGCCTTTTTTTCAAACACAACTAATTGTACGTATAATTTTAAAATATGGGAATTTATTTCAAAATTAGTTATATGATATAGGGTATTAAAATTAATTGAAGAATATGAATGCAATAACAATGGGTGACTTACAAGCAAAACTTATTTGTACTAGACCCTACTGAAATTCTCTAAAAATTGAAAAGTCCAAACTTATGCTCACAATAACATATTCAATACTAAATATTATGTTACTCAGAAATTATTGATAGTGATATATTTTGTTTGTCATCAATGAAACGCTTCATTCCAAACTTGATGAACAAAAATCTGTCAACAGTTGTCCGGAAGTTGAGTTCTGTCTATTTTGAGTTCAGCGTGAACTACCAGCGCTTGATGTTCCCACTGTTCCTAACCCATAGTCTTCCGACGGATATTGGGACTCCGTCTCTGATACAGATCCGGTCGGGGACTCTTGTGTCGGCTCGGGGAAGTGTCAGCCAGGATGATGAGGGGAGAGCGCGCAATGCAGAACTGGACCTCAGGTTTGTCTCAAAGTAGCTGTTAACTAATTAGATAAAGAATGATACTGTAATTTCTTTATCATTCATCGTTGGGACCTAAATATCAGAGTAATATAACCAAAATATGAGTGAAGGAAGAATGTTTTACGATATTATGTAGCTTTGTTACTTTTTGGGGTGAGAGGAGGGGGAGGTAATTCTAATATACACCACAGAGACCAAATAGTGTGGGACTCGCACCCACTAAACCCTCCCCTCATTTCCTCAGACTGTCCTGGAACTGTTTTGCACATTACTTAGGGCTATACCTTTTGATTATTATGCCACTAGGGCTTTCCTCATTGGGGGATCACAGTGCTAAAGACGATCAAGATCAAAGTATGGATTGGACATAGTGCTTAACACAGTTCCATATATCATCTCTCTTGAGCATGGCTTCGACAATATTGTCAGGATTGATTGCTACGCCAATCTCCGCAGAGAGTGACACTCGCTCTGCAATCCATCTGTCACATTCGAAAAAAGTGTGCTGTGCCGTGTCTGCGATGCCGGGACAGTACAGACATGTACGTACATCTGACGACTTTACCTATCTTGTGCAGATAGGAGCGAAAGTACCCATGTCCTGATAAGAATTATGTCACGAAGAAATCAACCTTGCCATGCTGCCTTTCCACCCAAGGGCAGATATACATATCCCATATCCCATATATGGGAACGTCCCCTCGAGTAGGCCTCTCATTCGCACTGCCAATGGTAAAAGCTGCGAAATTAGCTTTGTTACTAACAAAGACTAGAATTGTCAGGATCATTAATGATCAAAGGCAGTTGGGCTAGTTCAGGATTGAACTAGATTAGATTATATTATTGAATTGGCGACCACACACAAGTTAGGTATTTTAAGTAATGTATGAATGAGGATTGAGTGTATGATGATTGTGGCGCGAACTTGTTACTGATTAAGGCTGACATGTTCCTTAGACAGGACTATTAATTAATAGCCCAACAGCTGATGGCAACTAAGGGACCTAGAGTTTAACAGAAACTGGAGACCTCGTGCTTATAAAGCAGGCTTCATAAGCACACAGCCACCCAACCAATTGATTTAATTTTCCATCTTATACATCCTTAACAAACTCGGTGATCAGATAAAAACTGATTGCAATATAGAATCTAAAACAGGAAACCTTATGGCCTCAGGGTCAGAGTTTGTCTTACTACCATCTGACACTTCTTACCAACTGTCCAGCCTGGGATTTTTTTTCTTATATATTAGGTACCGACCATACCAGGGGGGTAAATTAAATGTGAATATGTTTGAAAGATAAGAAGTGATGAGTGTAGCTTTGATGAAATGTAGCTTTATTAACAGGTTGGCTGCTAAAAAAACACACAATATATTTTCAAGAATGCTATTTTTTCTATTTTTTACTAACCTTTACATGTACAATGACCAAATATGAAGCCAAAATCACAACTCAGCAGCCATTTTGAAACTGTGGCAGGGATCCTTGCCATACGCACCCAGGGACAGTCATCTGCAGTCACTCGAGTTCTCATGTCCTTCGAATCACTTATATGTTTTCGGCAATATATAACTGTTATAGCTTAACTAAAGCACATAACAAGAAATAATTTTAATAAGTGAATAAAATGATGTCATTGAACAGGGTTGGTGTGTTGTAGTCAGGTTCTTCAGCCTCTGACTCGTCTGTGTCCGAGGCAAGGTCATCAAAGGCCATTCCCGCGTCGTCTGGCTCTTTGTCATCGTCAGAGGAGTGAATAATCTCTTCTTGAGGAGTTTTTGGACAGGAATTACATTAATTAGATTAGAGAATTATAATTAAATCCATTGCTAAAAAAACATTATTTCACAGTAATGCGCAAAAATATACTAAAAATGGTGGGAGACAAACATAATACACATTTCACAACACTGAGACATGTCCCGTGAAGCAGCATCAACATGGTCAACTTGGCTAAAGTGCTGAAAGCATACTGAGGCTATAAAGAGACAATAAAAGGGAAGCAAGGATCTCTGCCACACGCACCGTGCAATGTACCACAATGGGCGGGATCCTTGCCACCCACACCCAACGTATTAACAAAAAGGACCAGCTGATCATTAGTCAGGATCTAGTAAGATGAATGACACCAGACGAGCTGAGGCAACTCATAAGGCAGGCTTGGAGACCAAGGAGGCAATCTGTCAACAAGCTATGAGTGTGATAAGCCAATAACCTGTTCACTCGAGAAAACATATTGCAGAAACCGGAAAATAATGGTAACTAATGATATGGCAAAGTTTTTTATTTTCTAATGACGATTCCATAACGGATAGAGCGTCTCTACAGGAAAACTTGACGCCGTACAGGCAAAATATGTAGTGGACAAACCTATATACGAACTGTGATAAAACGTAAGTTATTTTATTTAAATACATACAGTTCGGGTTTTATTATGGATTTTATTACTATTTTTAATGAAACTTTACACTGCATTCCCGAATAATCCAAACAACTCGGTAATCCGAACAGGGTTCGGTCCAAATTAGTTCGGATTACCAGGAGGAACTCCTACCAGGTGTAACTCATGGAGTTCGACAACAATTATTTAATCATTATTAAGTAATTTGTTGTTGTACTAATGAAAGTTTTGTTTTATAATTCTGTACAGATATTCCTGGAATGGCATCACTGGTCTCCAGCTGTACAACCCGCTGAACAACAAGTGGTACGGAGGTAAGCGCAGCCGCAGTCTCCACGTACGACTCCCTTTCGCTGTCCAGCTGCACTTGGATGTCATCAAGGAGTTCTACAAGATAAAAACCATCCAGCACAGAGGTAAGTTACCTTCAGATATGGTAGAAACAGAAATATTATTGCTAAAATTCATGATACTAATGAAAAACAAGTACATGCAACAAAAATATTCTGTATTCTAACTAGAGAAGGGAGTGAGCTCCCAAAAATCTTTAAACTTGTATCAAGAGGATATGGGAAAGAAATCTGATGAGTAATTGTGCTCACGACCCGCACGGGACTCAACTGGCAAAGAGTTGCGCTAGACACGCCCTAGTGGCGCTCACCCATATTACCAAAGCTCCGCCCTCAGCAGACAAATTCCGATTACTTTTGGGTACCCCCTCGTATTTACAAAAATATTTATCACTAATTCACAAAAATGTTGTATTTTCAGACTTTATGGCTGGATCACACCTGGGAGTCGTCTGGCATGCCGTCACAAACATAATTCCTTACGATCCTAAAAGGGAGTCCTTGCATCCTGTCAAAGAGGTGAGTCTTCCTTTGATCAACCTTCACTGATTCATTGATCAAGCATAAATTCATAATTAAACTCATCAATCCAGTTGGTCTTTGTCAGTAACTGTTGATCAAATACCCCACTCTCACATATACACCTATAGACATATTCACCTTAAAATAACAACATAGTATACGTGTGTATCACAAACATGAATATTATAATAAATTAATCTGCACTAACCATTTTAATTGCAATGATCTGCAGTAATACACCTGACCACATTTTTAACCACCTCTTTAAATGCATCTCTGAATTTTATTGAATATTATATCTTCTGATATAGTACCTTTTTGTTATGACTGACTTGTCAAAAAACTGATGAATTGCATATAATAATGTCTGATTGAATGAATGATGGTTATAAATGATAACAGGCGACCTTTATATACTCCGACCGTTGAAAAGAATTTCTTCCCTACCTCACCCATAAATAAACATATCATTATTTGTAATTCTGTTTAGCATAAACATTTCACAGAACACACACAACACAAATAGCGATAGCACATTAAAAATTATCACTTTATCATGACCTTGGGTTCTGATCCTCCTGCCGGCATCTGCGATGGATGATTTCAAGGCCTTGAACGAATATTTAGTCCAACCTCGGTTTTAATGTGTGATCGCTGCTATTTGTGTTCTCTGTGTTCTGTGAAATATGTTCTTATATATTAAATGTACTTTCGACAACGTCTATTCGACGGAGATTTATGTGGCAAACATCGTACTGTAGGTTGTTTTTAAGCTGTGTGACCACTTGATAATGGTGCAAAAGGCACTGAAACTACAATAGTGGATAACACCAATTCGGACTGCTTAAGCCAGGTAATATAAAACCACTGTATGGACTAGTGACTCTCAGTTTTTGGAATATATTTTGTATTTAATAACTAAATAATCTAGATAATATTTTTGCTGTGCAGGAGTGGTCAATGGTCTCTGAGGACCTGGGAGCAAGGCTAGGTGCAAGTGTGTTCAACTGTCCGGGAAAGTCAACAATCAGAGACGCTTTACATCTGCTGAAAAAGGCATTTTTAACCAAGGAAAAGAACTATCAGTAAGTAAAACTATGAAATAAACGCAGGTTGTACCAACAACCTGTCTAGACGTTCAGTGTGTCTGTCATCAATCGATGACATTCAGCAATACTGTTCAGGAATGCTCATCCATCCGCCATCGTTATACCGTGTTGCCGCATGGAGGGTTGCAAAATTTATTTTGCCATATACTTAAAAAAACAGTAAATTTTTTACATATCCAACATATTTTTCAGCACCCTAGTAATCCACATGTCACACTCATTTAGTAGTGAATGTTTTAAAATAAAATGCTACACAATCTCTTTGACAATGTATGGAACACAATAACATTTGAAAATCATGAAAAAGTTTTCTTTATATAGAATAATCACAAACACAACATATATTTTAGGGTATAGTAAAAATTACACAGGGTTTCTTCCTTAGAATACTGTCAAGATCCTTAAGTTATATAATGAAAACTATGTATCAGTTCCATTTTCAAATCAGAAAAAACACAACATTAGACTCATTCATATACCTCTTCAAGTCAAAGACCTTTGTCAAATCGAAAAAGGGGACATCAAGTTATTTAAAAAATATTTAGGACATACAGATTTAATTAATATTGCTCACACTATGCTAGGGGGATACAAGCTGGAGCTTGAAATTTATAAAGCTAAATTCAAGCCTAAAATGCAGGCTCTCTTATCAAAACATAATTAATGATCTATAGAGGGTTACAACCACATCACTGATTAATTTTTAATTCACAGGATGGTGCCAGGCGGAGTTGTTCTACTCGGTTTATTCTCTCTGAAAGAACATTTAGCGTTTCAGCCCCCAGGCAGCAAGTGCGGGCTCATGCTATCCTTCACCCCCCTGTTATCTCAGGTCAGTGTTCACATTTTCATGTTTTTTTCTCAATTTGTGTTTCAACCTCTCTAATTTTTTTTATAATATTTCTCTAAATTGATTAAATTACATGAATTCTTCTAGATTTTGTTAAATTTGGTAATACCCACTTCTGGATGCGTTGATGAATTATGTTTGGGCATAATACTAGGTTCGTGATAGGTTCTGGAGGCTAGATGGTCCTTAAGAGTGTTACCTTTGTCTCCCCAGATAACTCAGACTATCCCCTCTCCTGTCTTTCCAATCTCTAAAAATTCATTATGACTACCTTTTCTGAACCTTATTTGTAGTGAATTGTACTGAATTGAAATTCTTTATTGCTCACACATTAAATAATTCAAATACTTGCAGTTGTAACTAGTTTTGATCCTCCATTAGGTCATCATTAGGCATACAAAAGTATAAATGTGTTTGTTCTGCTTCATAAATGTGTTTGGTCTTCGTGTGAAGAGAGAATGGACAAATAAATGTCCTTGTACGCCTAATGGGCTGGTGGAGGGTCTAAATTAGATAAAACTGTAATAACCTGGATTGACACAGATGGAGTTGTTTTTATTCAAACAAATTTATTCCTACAAACCCCTGATTTTCAGTGACTGTACAAAACAATTAATGTATAGACACAGTACAATGGCCACAGTACTAAACCTGTTTGAACTATTCTGGGCTTCCTTATCCTATTCTGATATTTAAATTTATTGGTGATCTATGTTTTGTGAATCCCTCTTTTCTTTTTCAAGGCCATAGTGATGTTCATAACCTTATCAGGCACCTGGCTGGGACTCTATAATACCTCACAATCAATGATTTTTTATCGCTCCCAGGTAGAACCTGTTCTGACACTGGACAAGCATCAGCTAAAGCTACAGATGTCCCGCAAGGATGGAGTGCTGTGGGAGATACAGGCTGGGTTTCGACGGGTCTCCGATGGCAACCGAGAGCTGACATTCAAACTGTACCACACTCCGAGTGTTCGAGACACTGTCAGCAACATCTGGCGGGTCATTCAATTCGAGGGTGCTTTTGTTCTACCCTCTGGAAAGTCTAATGTTTTTAACCCACCTGCTCCACTCTCAGGTTAGTTTTAAAATATGTGAATATAATATAGCACAAACTTCAGTCTATTAAACCTGAGAGAAACACTAAAATTTGTTATTCAATATATTTTATTTGACTTTTCCAATGTGTCTGTGTTTTTAACTACACAAAATTTATGGAGGTGGAGAAACTCCTCCCGTTTTCAAGTGATTAATTAAGTGAATTAATATCTGTAACTTAAACTTTCAATTTTTAATGTAAATTATTAGGTAATCAGAAAACGAGGAGTTTCTCCACCTCCAGAAATGTTGTATAGGTAAAAACACAGACGCGTTGGAAAAGTGTTATATCTTGTTCTATAAGTCTGTAATTATTATTTTAAAAATATTACAGCTGTTATCATGTTTGTATTCTAAGATTAAGAATCAATAAAAGCAATACTTAATATTTCAATATCCTACAATTTAATGAGTTTTAATTATTAATAAACTTCATACGTAAAAATGGCAACTGAAAGGTGAAAATTAAGATAATTACTTACTTTAATTACTTACAAGCTTGAAGAGAACCGGACATTCAAAATGGATAATCAAGAAATGGCAGAAACAAAGCAATAATGGAAACATTAAAAGCTCAAACTTCTGCTCTTGCTCAATTGGTAAGACAACTTGTAATTGATAAACCAGAAAACAATGAAGACACAACATCCATCTTAAATTCTTCTGTAAACTTTAAATCTTTTGATGAAGAATTGGAAACATTCAAATCATATAAAGAGAGATTGTAAAACTTCTTTAAATTAAAAAAATACATGGAGAGTCTAAAGAAATTAAGGAAACAAAAGCAAGAATATTTATTAATGCACTTGGTGCAAAATATTATTCCCTTTATCAAGATTAACAGCCCCTGATCCTACATCTTCATAAGACTATGAAACGAGGAGTTTCTCCACCTCCAGAAATGTTGTGTAGTTAAAAACACAGACACGTTGGAAAAGTCCAATTAAAGATATTGAATCATTTATAACAAACACCTTTATTAATTTTAAAGATACTAAAATTTGGTTACATCAAAGTTTTTCATATACTATACTGATTTTAAAATAATCAAGGTTATTTTTTTGAAACTTTGATTTATCAAAGGTTTTAAATAACATCAATTTAGCCTGCAATTTTCAAAGCCATTTAAAAATATTTCATTTCATCAGACCCTACTTTATTACCCTTGTTGCATACCTCCTTTACCGCTTAACTTTCATACTTTTCATGAAAATATTGTGGTTATTAAGAGCTGCCTCAAACTTTCTATCAGCATTTTAAATTAGTTTGCAGAATGGTTTAATGAATTATAGGCAAATTGCCATTGCCATGAGAATTTATTTTACTTTTTCATATGATTCTGTTTAGAGGCATCAAAGAGGTTGATACCTTATTTATATTTGTGACAAACTTGTGACACCTAGCAAAAATGGTTGATTTGTTTTAGGAGATCCTTTGATTTTCAGTATTAAATAAAAAAACAATCTCTCAAATTATGCAATTGTTCTAGTAACTTGCCTAAATGATGATTTTTATTCATAGGTTATACATTCATCTCGTGGGGCGACTCTTCGCCCACTCTCGCAGACAAGGCAGCTGTCGTGGATGTGAAGGTCGTCCCCTCCAGCAGTGAAGGACGAAACCTCACCTGTAACGACCTATCGCCCACTTGTCTGCAGTCTGTTAGGGAACTGGCAACCCAGCAAGTTGCCACTGTACAATATGTCAATGTAAGTCAACAAATCCAGTATTTACATTTGCTAAAGGCGGGAGAATGTTCTACTGTATTTGAATATGAGATAACCGGTTTGCTACCACAATGTTAAAAAAAATTGTAACCATAGACTGCAGCCATATTTTTGCGAAAAATAGTCGAAAATGTAATCCCAAGCTGGATATTAAGAGATGAGATTACATAGTATATTATTATCTTTTTTATATCTTTAAATAGGCGATAAAAGCTACTGTCATGCACAAAAGTCGCCTTAGCCAAATACTGGTTATAATGGGTCAAGTAAGCTTTGCAGCAAATTTCTACGCATAATACCTTATATGGGTAAAAACATTGTGGATTTTGTTAATAGTGGTATTTAAGATGGTTTTTAACTTTCTAATGATTGCTTAACCATTGTGGTCCAAGAAAGAGTCTAACCTGTAATCTCTCAGGAGACAGTAATTTTGGCCAGGCTTTTTGGAACGTAATCATGGTCAGCTCAGTGTCTGCCAAGTCAATGCTCTTGCTGGTATCAGCATGGATTAAATAAAACAACTTTGAACCAGGTTATCTAGGCTTGTAAATAGATAATATTGATCCTGAAAGCCTTCCAGTATTTAATTGTTGACAGTTGATTCTGTGTATTACTTTCTCATTCACAAACCTACCAACTCTTATACCTGGGTTGCTGACAGCTACCTGGGTGGCTGATCACAGCAGCTCATGCGTTGTTTCCAGAGCACGTCCAGATGGAGAGCTCTTCAACCAAAATAGACTTCACCTTCCCTGCAGTATTGCCTCCATGGAGTACAAAAGGTAAGTAATAAATTTTCCACAATCAATCAGTCATTCGTTTTTTATTATACGTTATAAGTTAGAACTAAGTCAATATGCGTAGCTAAAGAATATTAAAACTAAGAGAATTATGTAAATTTTTTATGTGTTTTCAATACCAAAGGCATTTCATGTTTTATCGCACGGGTAAAAAAGGTTTGAGAGAGGTTACCTTTTCTATTTGGCATGAAATAAATTTTCTAAAACCTGAAAATTAGATGAAGAAAAAATGTTTTAATTGAGGTTAAAATACAATTCACATTAATAGAGGTATTTACTGATAGTATTTTATAATAGACACAATATCAAAAATTTATAAACATGAGTGTCAATAACATGACAAAGTACCACCTGTTAAGTAATATTGGGAAAGGATAAGGAATAATGTAATAGAGACAGGTATGAGGAAAACACATAAAATCTACAATTTTCGGCAATATTAATTTTGATACAGCAATTTAACAGTAAAAATGAACTTTCTTTCTTCTTCTTCCTGGTGTGTAAACATAGTGTAAATAGATGATGAAATTAGAAACTGTAAACAATGAAACCTAGGACATTTACAACAACTGTGTCTTCTGCTTCCCGAACTGTCAAATTTCAGTGTTCACAGCTGTTGACATTGGCCCTGAAGCCTCCTGTCTCAGGGCCAAACAACAATTCACCCAAGAACCACAAGGAGGCTACAGGTCCAAACAACAATACACCCATGAGTTAAGGTTGACTGTGATGACTGTAATGTTTTTGATTACCTTTAGTATTGCTATCAGTATTGGTATTAGTATAGGTATTCTTGCTATTAGTATTGGTATTAATATTGGTTCTGTTTGTAGGCCTCTGCGCTGTAAACAGTCAGTCAGTTCTGACGTTTGACAACACTACAAACTACGAAGTGTCATTAACAGGGTGTTTCACTGTCATGGTAGCTGATTGCTCCCAGGACACAAAGTTCGCTGTGCTTGTCAAGAAGGTTGCAGAAAGCCATCACTTGGTATGGATCTTTTTGGCTGCGATATTATTGGGGGGAACTGGTCAAATTATGAGGATAGTCTTTGCTGATGAACTTAGTATTAAAAAAAGGGGAGTTAATCCGCACAAGAGAACATCATATCCATCTAGCGCTGCTCAAAACTCCAAAGTTTGTGATATCCGTGTCGTGGGACGGCATCGTCCCAGTCACTTAGTTCTGTGCCCCCACAGCCAACAGCAATGTTGTCTATTGGCTGTTTCTTGTCTATGCCTTTTTCTGTGGTTTCCTGTGGCTCCCTAACAGCAACAAAGCAACCAAGCTGCTTGTTTATTGGAATCTCTTCTAATATCATGAGGCAATTAAGTCATAATGCAGAACTCCTATTAGCAACCTCAATAGGACCTGGGCATAGGATAAGTAAAGAGGTTTCCTGAAATATCTAAAATGAAAAAAAGATATAGATATCTAAATTTCATTATACAGGGTGTTCATTAAAGTCGGGGACAAACTTCGAGGGGTGATAGTACTCATCAAAATAAACAAAAAAATACGCGAAGGAGCCGCATTGTGCCAGCTGAACTCCGCTTCTTAGCCACGGCCGCGTCGCGTGGGCCCTGTAATGTAACATTAAACCTGCGTTTTCTCGGTTATCCGGGGACGGATTTCGTTCACTAAAGTACCGTTCGATTTGAAATCAAAATTCCAATCTTTTTTGTATCTTGTAAAAATTTTATAAAGTTAATGGGTTTTTGTTATTTTAATTAAAAGATTTTTAACCACACATTTTGAAAATATAAAAGAAAATTAAATTATACTTTGTGAATATGTTTCTCTTTGGCCAATAAATAAGTGTGCCCATGGGCCACTTACAATACAAAATGGCGGCTAGCGGCTAAACGAAGGATTTTTCGACAAATGTTTATAGGTATTTTTTTGTTTATTTTGATGAGTACTATCACCCCTCGAAGTTTGTCCCCGACTTTAATGAACACCCTGTAGTGCTCTAAAAATATTACTAAGCATTTTAGCTATTCAAGAACTGTGTGAATCAAAATTCGCATAACGAGTAAACACTTATAATATAGTGTTTTGTATTAACTAATGAAGAAATGATCATTTTTACCTTTAGAAAAATTTTCCTTTAAAACTAAATTTATCACTCACAATAAAGTTATTTTGGAATTTTTTAAAGTGATATTTAATGTTTCAGGCTGTAAAGTTATACGCAGGAAGTGATATTATCGAACTTCTACCCTCCACTGATGAGACTATTGATGTTTTCATCAATGAAAACATTAAACTGAACCCAATAACAGAGGATTATGAACACGGGGTTTCAAACAGCACAAAACCATTCTTTAGGTGAGAAATCGTAGTTATAATAAGCTTACATTTCTGACATTTTACATCTTAATCTCACTTTGGCACCAGACATTGGCCCATTGGATGCTTTTTTAAGTGAATTGGATTCACTTGGATGGTGAAACCACAATTGTAGCGATGTTTGCAGAACACAAGGCTGACGTATGAACTTTCAAGCTTCGAGTACTACAAGTAGAAGAACCTAAACCCGACACTGTTGGTGATAGACTGAATAAAAGAAAGACGTATTTCTCATGTGATCCGAAGAAGATAAGAAAAACTGCCTACATTTACTATTGATGTAAAAAATCTGTTTGCCTCGAGTTTAAAACAAGTTTACAATGAATGTAGATCTATGTTATAAACTGAAATTAGCTGTAAATCAACTGTCTCAGTTTTAATGATAATACTTTTTTTATAAGTATCCTTATTTTTTTTAAATTCATCATATCCTATGGAATGGAAAAATACCAATAACTAAACATTTTGTCATATTTATCATCATATTTTTATGGTTTTAGAAAATGTTTACATTTTTCATCAAATTTCGCCATGTACAAGTTTTTTTAAATTTTATATATCTATTATATGTACTCAAATACTTAATTTAATATTATTCACATAGTTATAATTTGAATTGACTTAGTAGATTGATAAAATAATTTCCAACGGTAAAAAAAATTTTTCTATGTTTTTTTTTCAAAAAGGCGGTCTGCGAGACCGCACCCAAGACTGAGTGTAACAAAAAGTTCACTCAGGACGTAAAGGGTTAAATAACAAAATTGTGTGTTTTTCTTAAAAATAACAATTTTTTCAAATTGATATTTTATAAAAAATTCTCACTAAAAATTGATCATTTTGATATTACATTGTAGGTATTTAGGAAAACAAAAAATCCATGTATTTTATCATTGGGTTTTCAAAGAAAGTAAATAAAAATTTCATTTTAAAATTAAATGAATTTTTAATTTTTTCTTAATATTTCATTCCGAGAAAACTAATAGTTCAATAACATTCAAAATACAAGAAATCTTTTAATATCACTGTTCATAAGTATAAAAAGTTTCATCCACCTAACTTCAATGGTTTCTCGTAATATCAATTTGAAGTCCAGAAAACATAGAAAAAATCAACTTTTGGATAATCGACACTTCACGCTGTGAGACTGGGTTGATGTATATGTAAAAAGGTTTGGGAAAAAGATTACGCCACTAAAAAATTAAGTATCATATCTGAAGTGAATATTTTCTTATTTAGAATAAAATAAAGTATATACTTTAAAAAAATTTCTAATTTATCCATGTACGAGTAGTAAATCCCCGGAATGAAATTTAATGTGAGATATCTACTCCAAAATGTGCCCTAGGTTATGACAATCTGTTGGCGGCTAAAATTCGGGGTGTGGTGTTACAGCTGTGCTCAGTGGTTTTCTGGCTTATGTCAGTCTACCCTCGAATGAAAAAATAGGGCTACCTGCAATAGATCTTACCAGTGGCATGGAGGGTTGTTGAATTGGAAAATGAATCCCCCTAGGTTGTTTTATGGTCTGAGCTTGGATCTCAATTGATTTGGAGATTATTTTTCCTTCTTTGATAATTAGACTGTTCAAGCTTTATGTTAGCTGCTTCCCCTTTCTAATAAATCCAACCTTTCTTGAGACTTAACAATATTCCAGAGGAACACGTGCCTAGCCAGCTTGGCGAGGATCTCTTGATCATCTATTTATAAATAACATACTACACCATACTACGGGAGACTGGGAATATGGCGTGCCCTGTAATCCAACTACTTGGAGGGTCACGAATTGTGGTTAGTTGTGAGCGATGGTCGATGGATGTAGAATTCTCTTGTGTGGATTAACGTCCACACTATTGAATACTGTGTTAATCCAAAAAGACTATCCTCATAATTAGACCAGTTTGTAATTCAGAGGCAGTGTTTCGGACTCCACGTTAAACTGTAGGTCCCTTGGATATGCCATTGACTGTTGGGCTATTAATTAACAGTTCTGTCTAAGGAACATGTCAGCCATAGTCAGTAACAAGACTACAAGATCACGCGAAAATCATCTTACGCTCATTTCTCGTTCATACTTGGCTTAAAATACTTACCTGGGTAGGTCGCCACTTCAGTACCAACTAACATCACAGCCAATAAATACTTTTGTATATAGCAAATACTATCAAATACAATGGACAAATGTTTGTAAGGAATTTGTATTGTTTGTTTCCAGCATATCAGTGAAGCAGGGTGGCCAGGTTGACATAGAGCTGCGTAATGGAGTTGTGGTCCAACACTACATGAAGACCATCGTAGCTCTTGTGCCAGGCTTCTTCCGTGGATACACATGCGGCCTTTGCGCTAACTTCAACAGTGATACCAACAATGAACCTATCAAATACTTCACCCAGTGTTAGCTTCTGGATTAGCCGTTTGTGACAGTGATCTTAAACACAATAATAGATATTCAGAGCATTTTGGTAGCCATGGAAAATTAATTTTAGTTGATACGATTTCTCATCAAAAGCAGTTTTTAAACCATAGGGAAATTTTATCGAACATAAGGATGTATAAATTTTTGTTGTATTTAAAAAATATTGTGAATAGTGAGGTTTCCCGAAATAGTATTTTTTTAACTGACTTTTAAAAGTTAGTTATTAGAAGAAAGTACAATTAGTTTGATGCCACAATATAGTGAAAAATTATTTTGCCTCCATATTAACAGAACCTTTAAAGGGCATTTCGTTTTATTGATGGGGGCATTTGCCCATCAAAGTTAAATTTACTACATCAAAGTTAAATTAAATTAAAGATTTTTTTTTTAAATTATCACGGTTAAATTTACTGAGAAAATTTCTTATCGAGAGCAAAAAAACTTATTATTTCTTTTATTTTTCGTCTTTCTTATTATTTTGAGAGCAAAAAATATACTACAGTTGCAAGAATAATTACTGAATATTTAGATTGCAAATATTCATCAACTAAGCCATTTTGGTTTAATTCTTTAGCCTGTTTTTATTTTATTAAGTGGAATTTTTATTGAAATTTATGTTCAGCAATCTCAAAAACCTGATAACACTGTTGTATAATAACATAAATCATATGTGTAAGTTATGGTGCTTTACCATACTTCACATAGTTCCAGTTCCCCCCACCCATCACCATTCTTGAACTCGCCTGTGCATGCCTAATTTTATTTATCTAGACGATACCCAATCTCAAATCACCGAGGTTGTAAAAACCCTGTATTTTTCAAGCTCAACCGTATCCTGCATCACAACCAGAAAGCTTTAAATTAATGTTATATTAGTAGTTTTTATAATTGTATCTAAGGAATTGAGATTATCCTTTCATGTTAACTACTGTAAATAATTATAAAAATATTCTTGTAATAAAGTATTAAAGGAACATGTCTTGAAAATTTCATCACTCTTCTTAACCCATAAGTACTTTGGAACGATATATCGTACGTTAGTTTCTATCCCAAAAATTAAAGTGGCAAATAGACAACGATTGACAATCCATGATTGAGTGAAACTGTTGCGGGGTTGGGGCCTGCCGAACTGCCACCTATGAGCTGAGACTGGAAATAACTTATAGAGTTTGCTGTTTTGCCACTAGAATATGCTTTAGAGACAATTAAGTGCTTTGCCTGATGGGAAAAAAAAACTTTGATTAATGTTAAGTATTTTTTTAATACTTCAACGCTGTTCCACTTATAGCATACGCAAGGCAAAAGCCATCTAAGTGCATTTCAACATACAAGTCACGAGATGTCGACCCATCATGTACTGCTATCCCTCGGCAGTTTATCAAACTATTTAGACTCTTTGACCTTTTCAGGATGTTGTGGACAGTACAAGGAGTAATTTAAGATTTTTTCATATATTTCCAACCAATACTAGAGAGAGAGACAGAGATAGTTTAGAGTGAGGCATCGAATTAACTGATGATTCGTCATGTTACTGTCGTCAGCTTTGTTTGTTATTGTTGTTTTCCTTAGTTAGTTTGGCCATAAATTCAGATGTAATAATGAGAATAAATAGTAAATACTTTTAGTTTGATAGTTTAATCTTATTTGTGGTTAGTCATTGGTTTATTTTTGCAATAATCAACCAGATATAGATTTTTGTTTTGTGTATTTTCGTCACACAAAACGCACGTTTGGTAAAATGTAGAACTCAAGTTGACTGTAGCCTAGCCTGTAGTTTTACCATTGCTTTTCAATTTGCTGCAAGAATCATGTAAATAGGATGTCTCTTAGTAAAGAAATATATTTCAAACAAAAATCATATCCATTTTATAATCGTTTTAAATTTTCTCCTTAGGTTTCGTTTTTGTTATTCCTCTGTAAGTTACCTTTGATGCGATGTAAGTTGTTGCATGTTATGTAACATACGTAATATAATGTAAGTTACACGTCAGTCCACTGGATGACAGCATTACCGAATTACTGTTTGGGTAGCAGATACCCCCAAGTTATTGTGTAAGAAATGTTTCTTTAATAAGTTTATAATTAGTTACATTGGACTGGACTGGAAAATTTATACAATAAAGTCTGAAAATGGGTATTTTTTCATACATAAGAATACACAAATGTGATATAGGAAATAGGTTAAAAAAATTTATCTCACACATATTACACATTTTCATATATTTACAACAATGAATGGGTTTCTAAAATTTTAATAAAATTAAAATTTTATTTATAAAAAAAGATTCTATTAATCCTACAGAACAATATATGTTTTTTTAATAATTATATGTTTTATTTAATTGGTTGCGGAATACTAAAAAAATTTGTGTACAAAAAAACAGCGATGCTGAGGAAAATGTAAAGAATACCTCTGACATAGTAAAATTATCACCTCTAAATGCATTAGTTTGATCCATACAAACCTTACACAACCTAACTAGAGATAACTTTTCCAGAAAATATCCTAATTTTAATTCCACCGTACACAGTTCTCACTGAAATTTTTATTTACAGTCTTAACAGTATACATCTTACCAGACTATTTACATTATAAATATTCTAAAACCAAATGTCTTTTGGACATAGCTCACTGAAAGAATGCTTTTCTGGTCAGATACTACGAGGATAAAGCGAGTGTTGCTTTTTTCCAGTGTGTTTCTTCCACATGTTCCAGAAACTTGATGGCTTTATTGGAGAGAGGAGGCTTGGGTAGAGAGGACCTGATCTTGTATAACAGAGGGTAGGACCGCTGGTAATGGAAGACGGCTGTTAACAAATGCCATGCTGTGAAGTTTGGCCACAGCACGTCCGTGAAGTACAAGTAACTGTAGGCCGTCTGTAACAAGAAGAGGTGGTTTCTGTATGTTTGTTTGTTTCTTGTGGAAGCTAAACGCGAAAAATACTGAAACTACTGGTTTTAAATTTTACACAAAGGTAGATCTTTAACTCATGCAACTCATAGGCATATTCATTTCCATAAAATCCATTAAAATCATTAATGCTAGAGAATTTCAGATAGAGATAAAAAACAAACTCAAAAGATACTCTTATGATTAAATGTTTTTTTACCTGAAGAAGAAGAAAATCGCTGAGTCGCTTCTCACCAGACGTTCTGATGCACAAGTCAGGGAAAGGGGAGTCCATAGTGTACAAACACTTGGAGAGCAATTGAATGTTAATGTCTTTAAGTTCCAGGTCAGAGCTTTGGTGACCCTCCACCATCTTTTTCATGGCTTCCGTCATTTCATCTCTGGCTGTGTACAAAAAGGAAATAGATTAGATCATGGAAATGTATAAAGAGGATGTTTTCAGTTCATCTAAACAGCTGTTTTTATTCTTATATATTAAATATTCAATACAATAACTCTAGTAGTTTCTATGAAAACAGGATCTAAACACTTCCGCTGCACTTTTACTCTGTTACACAAATCTGCCAACACCCACCAAGAGACATATCCACACCATAGCCACACCATAGGAGACCTTAGAAGAAGTATTAATTGACCAGCATGGTAGGGAGAGGAGGCATGCATGTCTCACTCTCGACCCGTGTGTTTGTTACCATTTCCCGGCCAGCTAACTTGGAGACGGAGTGTAACGTCATTGTTTTCAGCATCTTAAAATGGTTTAATTGTAACGGCCTCTTATGCGTTTATTTATTTTTTCCTGATAGACGCACACTGCAAGTGCCCCTAGGGGTCCATGGAGGAAGTAGCGACCACACGGACGGATAAGAGATCATACTGGTTCTCAATTTCATGTAATGTGTTTGTTACCATGTTTCCGACCAACTAGCTTGGAGGCGAAGTGTAATGTCATTTTTTTATCATATATGTAATACTGTTTTAGTTTACTTGTTTATGTTTTTTGTTTCAGGGAATAAATATCTTACTGGTTCCGTTGTTTGTAAGTCTTTAATTTTAGGTAGGTTGGCAAACGTGACCGATGACGTCACCACTAGCGCTCCTAGCGGGCACGCACGTAGGTTACCGCCGCTGGGACGGTGGTGGGGCAGTCGTGCTCCATCTTGTGTTCCACACTCACGCTATCTTGTGTCGCCCTGCTAGCTCGAAGCGGAGTGCTGTGTTATTTGTTGTTTTATAAATATAGTGTTTTATATTGTGTATCATAGGTCAGTATTTTATTATTGACTACATGATACAATAAATATCTGTAACTTAAACATTCAATTTTTAATGTAGGTTATTAGGTAATCACTTGAAAATGGGAGGAGTTTCTCCAACTCCAGAAACGTTGTGTAGACTAAAACACAAGAGCGATAGGAAAAGTCCTAAATTGTAAAATAAATAATAACATTCTGCTTGGAAGATAGTAGTAATATGAATATGTGTAAGTGACGTTCTCATAATTGTATTTTGTAGTGTTGTTTTGTAGTGGGTGTGATTTTATTTATGAAGCCAAAGTTTGTAATATCTATTACTTCTTAGGAAATGTTGTTGCAATGATTCCAGCCAGGGCCTCAACACTACTGAGTTAGTTTTAAGATTAATGTTATTTCCCGCACAGGTTTATTATAACCTCAGGGCTTTATTGCTCATTGTTTTAGTGTTATCTATTCACGATGAACACACACCTGTATAATTATATATTGTATATTAATTCGTAATTCAGTGTACTGAGTTGTACTATTGTATTTTTAAGCAATAAAGAGAATTTTCAATTCAATTCAATAATTAAGTTGTAAAAATCATGAAAGTTAAGGAGACAAACTTCATCAAAATTGAACACACAACTAACGCCTGATGATACAACCCAACCCTGACCAAATGGACTTGTGATAATGATCATAGTCTTAATTAGTTGTAGTTTTGTAAAAAACAGCTGCAGTGTCTTGCATTCCACAACTTATTAACTGCAGTTGAAACCACTTTACAAACATTAACATTATGAAAAATTTATCACAAATTGATTAGAACTCTGGACTTAAGTGTCTTATACCTGTGTCTCAAAATTATATATTTCTTACTGAAAATCTACAATTAAAATTTTAAAACCCCAAAGATTTATCTCTGTTTTAAACTTTCATTCAGGTGATCATAATTCTACTTTTACCCATTCGTTACTTCAGAATTAGCGTATTATGTCCATGGGAAATTAGTTTCCATACCTGTGTAGGCAAAAGCCACATTGAGAATTGCCTTATTATTATCTCTAGTCAGAAGTTCAACCTCGGCAATCAGTTTGACAAAATCTGCAGGAAGTAAAGAAGTATTTCCAATTACCCTAATTCTCACTCCATTTTCCATTAGTTTGTCTCTGCAAAAAAGAGAAAAATCATCTTACATGACAAGTTTAAGCATGAAACAAGTCTGGAATTAAATAAGTTATTTAAATTTATAGAACTTTTTCCTTAATTTAATTTAAAAGAGTATAACACAAAAATGTAGCTTTCAGAAGATTTTTTCTACTCAAGCTACATGATCCTGAACAAAATACAGTACTAATTTATAATCAAAACCTTCAATTTTTCCCAAGGAAATATTATAATAAACAGTAGGCATAGTTCTCGCAATCTGGGATCCCCAATACAGTGGATCGACATGCCACAAAATTATATTTAAACTCCATTATATTATATTCTAACTGTTATAAAACCTTAAAACTAATTAGGTAAACCAGCAAAATATTATTGTTATAATATATATAGCAATAAATTATTAATATATTAGCTCTATATATAAAAATGAATGTATGTATGTATGCCTTTATGCGTTGCCAAACTACTCATCCAATTGGTATGAAATTTTGGGAAGTTACTCTATTTGTGTCCCGGAAAGTTTTAGTGAAATTTTTTTAACTCCATAAGTTTCCATTTTATGGTATTTTAAATTTCAAATGTTAACCTTATGGGGACTTAGTTTGTATACAAATTTTCTACAATCAAAACATTTGATTTCTTACGCTACATTTGTTGGTTTACTTTCCATTAGCAATAGCTCTACTACCCAATACCATCTGAATTAATTAAACTATGAAGTAAATATGTTCTGTACAAAATAAACAGCTTTATTCGCCAAGTTAATAGTTTACAGTTTTTGGGAATTATGTATTTATATTTTTTATTTTCGTCTGATTAAAAGTCACGTCCTTATATGTTGGCCAAACAAAAAAATAATTACAATGTTTATACATATTATGTTTATTATAATAATCAGCTGTTGTATATCTTTCCTAAAAAAAGCCGTATTACAGTTTGGTTTGCATTTAGGTTGGATTAGAAAATTGTGAATCAATCCACTCAGATTTATTTGTTTTGTGGGAATGTTATTAATATGTCTTATCGTTACAGTATTGTTATTCACTATGCCGCGACCCAGAATATCTACAAAACAAAGCCCTAATACTATTCGACTTCAGATCAGGCCCAATCTTAAAGTTAACATGTATTTCATGTTAGGCGTTACAAAGTTCGCCGGGTCAGCTAGTAATATATATAAGTATTATAAAAATATGTATTAAAGTATATCAAAATGTAGTACTACATTTCAAAGGCAAATAGTGCATAGGCTTGGTTAACTCCTATTCAGTTGATAAAGGTGAAGAACATATCAATCTTTCAGGATAGAAGTAAACTAACAGAACCTTTTATTTAATTTAGGGGCTTACCTAATCTATCTCTAAGAATAAGTTTCCATGAGTAAAAATAATAGTGTGTAGACTGATGAGCTTATTGGTATTATATGCTTGGTATAATAGCGATGGTATAATAATGCTTATTTTATATGCAAAGTAAAGAAAAACAATGTAATTAAAATTAATAATTTAACTATCTTCTTATTTGTGGAACATTACGCTTTATTAAAATTGCTACTTTATAAAAAATATTCACCGTTTCTGGGTAATCCTACAAATTGATGGTTTTAAGAATCACGATTGTGGCCATTATTAAAGATTTGTAAAATACAGAACATGCAATACGACAATCTCATTTTACAATCATTGAACTGATGCATACTTTTCCTCTAGAAGTCGCTGGAATTTCTGTTTGGCTAAACTCAATAAATCATCGACCTCTTCTTTGCTCCGCTTGAAGTTCTCTATACTGAATGCATACACCGTTACTTCTGGTATACCTAGGTCCAAACACCATTGAAGTGTTTCAGCTAGCTTGTCAAACCTGTAAGCATATGATGATACTAATTAAAGATATATAATCAAAATTAATGGATAGAATGGAATTCAAATTCACACTGCTCAAAATTATCAGATATAGTAGTTTCAAAATACCAAACCAATTGGTAGTTAGTTCAGTTTACTGATTTGTTCGGATTTTCAAACATAACCTATAAATGCCTCTTGAACACATAATATAGCTTACTAATACACATAAATACTATTAGTAGGCTTACAGTATTGAAATGCAGTTCTAGGCTACAATAAATGAAACAAAGCAATGTTTTTGTAGGTAAAGAGTTTGTTTCTTGAATAAAATATGTATGGAAACATTATATAAAATATGGAAAAAATACTTATGACATGTAACAGTGCTCAAAAATAATTATTGTACTCTAAATCTAACTGTACAAAATCACCTGCAGTATATAGTATTTATTCTATTTTACATAAAAAGGCAGTAATCTTTGGTTTTATTATCTTCGATACACGTTTTCTGCCGGTCAAGTCCTTCATTCGCTTAGGCAGCAAGAGCTGATGTTGATTACATTCAGTCTGTTTTTCATACCTTCAGAACTTCAAAACTTCATTGTCTCTAACACCGTAAAAGCTTTATAATTTGAAGGGACTAAGTCATTGTCCCCTGGACCTTTAATATCTGTTGTTTCAATGCTAATTTAATATACTATTGAAAAACCCCTATGGAGTGATTCAGATTTTTAACGCTCTACTGTATGTTAAAATAAGGATATAGTATAAATACTACTTTAAAATATTCATAAGTAGATTATGTGGAGCAGCTTTTTCCTACTCCTCCGTCATATTTACTAAACCAACTTTTAACATTTGAGGTGTCAACAAAATGGTCTTTGTTTTCTCTTTGTCACGACAGGTTAGATTTTCAAAATTATTTTTCTCCTGGGTGTAAGCCGTGCCCTATGATTATTTTCCCCTCCGTAAACTTTACATTGGGAAAGAGTTTACTTATGAATATCTGTTGAGCAACAGTAAGATCTAGACATTCAATTAACAAAAACAAATGCTTCTTCTACAACAAAATTTCCTTTACAACCAGCTACAAAATATAATTTAAGAAATACTTTCAATGCTTATTTTTCAAAATCATATCTCTAAAAGTTAATCATATGTTATCAATTAGCCAAATGGAGTTTTACTTCTTAATGCTCATCCAAACTACATTAAGTCAAAAGCAAGCTGCCCCAGGAGTTTTGAAAATATGGTTAAGAAGTTTTTACTTAAATATGTTTTTATAAAGTTATGTATTTAAATGGTTGTAATAAGAAACCTAGTTAGTTCATAGAAAATTTTGTTTCATTATTATATATAGTTACCTTAATCGACTACTTTATTTAAGCTATGCAGTACCTGGTGACCGAGCTTTGCTCGGATTGAATAAGACATGTATTATACAAGTTAATTAGCAAAATTAAAACACTTTTATTACTCAATGAAAACATTTATGTGGTTTAAATGAAACGGTTTTAATGCAACTTAATTAATATAGCATAAAAACTGAACAAAAATATAATGCCCAGGACAGGGATCGACCTCACTGTCTTCAACACGTGAAGCCCAAGCGCTACTAACCGAGCTATGGCGTCGCCCAATTCGGATAGGTCGTTTAAGGGTTTTTGGCCAACTTCAATTATTTTGGCTGTTCTTATACTGTATTTAATTATAATGAATACATGTTTTCTGTCAAAACTCGAAAGATTTTGGATTTACTTTTCTCTGCTTTTATTTCACACAGTTATTTTACCCTTTAGTTTTTACAAATTGTTTAGTAATTTGATAATTTTTCATTTATACATAAAATAAATATGTATGCAAAACCTCTATTCACATATTGTTTACCACCATCTTCAATCAACAACTGTCAAATGGTTATAAACAGATGTTTTGATTTGCATTGTTTACATTTTATTCTCCATAAGCGTAATGTTAATTTTTTAGATTTTTAACTTAATATTACAAGAAAACCGAAAACCGGAATTTTTCTAGACATTAGACCTATCTAGAACATATTTTCTACTCGGAAATTATTTATTTCCAAAATTTAAAGAAATTCCTTAGAGCCGTTTTCGAGATCCGTGTTCAAATATATATATATATTATAGTATTGGATTGGCACTGTTAGGCCTATGCACTCTTTGTAAACTGTCAAACTAAAGAAATCTGCATCTATGTTACTGAATTTATTTGTAGCTATATTGTACTTCATGGATTGTATATTATATTTTTAATAGGATATGATGAGATGCAATTTTATATTAAATTTTAAGAAAATAATGAAAAAAGTCATTTTAATTTAAATGGAAAAAGGAATTATGTTCCCTACCAAAACTTTTGTTTCTTTCCATATATTTGTTTGAACACTGATCTTGTAAGTTGTCTAATAACTAATGCCCTTTAACCCTCTGTGTCAGTCATCCATTTTTGGCCAACTCTTTTAAGATAGGAAAGGGGCCTTACCTTACCTTACCTGGAAGAATACTAATCCCCCTAGTTGTTTGATCGAAATTGTATAACTCTAAGCAAAATGTAGCCTATTTAAGTATAGAATAAATTAGTATTTCCTTATATTGGGTTAGGGGGTTAATTTAAACTTACCACATTCATTTAGGCCTGAGTATAGCATTTTATCACCTTGGCCTAGCACATATTAATCTTGAAATATACATATACCAACAAATCCTGTGACAGCAACTTATGTTAAATGTGAATAAATATGACATCACTACTACACTACAGAAGCCTACTTAGGATATATTGATAAGAGAGATCTAGTGTTATAATATTGCTACTTCAACACCGGTTTTAAAGTATACCTACAGACAGTTTTGTGTTGTGTATTTCAATGTGTTTTCTGTTTACTATTACGGTATCTCAAGCATAACGATCTGGCCCAGTAAGTCAAAGGTTACTGGATCGAAACTAGCGACCGGCGACTCCTTTCAGATCATAAGCGGTCACATCTAGCTAGCCTATGTAACTAATGCTGCTACAGTACCTCACTGTCTTTAATTCAACACACAGGCCTTGTGCCCCTGGTAATAGGCAAAAAATGTTTTGTGAAAAACTTGATCACTTTGCCTTGGTTTTGAGAAACAAAACAAAATGCAAAAGTGTTCTGTCAAATAACAGCAGATGATGAAAAACAAATCTCTTTATTGCTTGTAACTCTAGTAGCTTAATGAAAATTATTTCTTACCCTTTAGAATGGCCATCCAATTTCTTCACATTTGCCTGTTTGGCATATCTTCGATTACCATCCATAATAAATGCTACATGCTTCGGAATTACCCCACATTTCAAAATTCGAACACACAATAATTGGGCCCATGATAAAGAGCTATCTCGAAACCAAGACATTTTAAAATTGTATGTAGTCTATTCACAAATGAAGAACATTTAATGGGAAGTAGTAGTATATCTAGTTACATTAAAAGGATTTCTCAAATAAAATTATTCGCTCATCTATATTTTGTTATGTTTTCTCTATTCCTATAGACAAAATGTTAACCTAAATACTAACTTTTGAATCAATAATATGAAAATAATATAACCTTAAAGGACACGTAAACACATGACAAACTGACGTAACCAATTGACATCTGTGTGTGAGTGTGACGGTGATAGTGTGATACTTTTTTTGACATGGATATGTCTTAGCTCTTGGGGGGTGGTATTAGTGTTTTTTAAGATGGAAAATATGTAACAAGTTAGTATAAACTACCAGAGCTATTGGATTGAATTTTTACAAAAGAATAAGAATGGCTATTTAGATGAATTGAAAACATTTCCTTTAGACGTATTCATGATCTATTTCTTATTTCCCACAGGGAAGTAAATAGAAACATTTTTTAACTGAATATTTTATTTGCAATCTGTTTTTTATACAAAACAATAAGTAAATATTATAAAAGAACAAAAGGAACATTAACGTTAATTTTCTTTTATAGAATCTGCCACTGCTGGCAGTAAAATCGTTAGTCTATTTATAGCAGAACAATTAATTTGATGTGAATATGCTTCATGTTAGAAATCCAAGCGGCAAGATGGGACGTCTTTTCAATCTATAATGGAAATTAGCATTGCCTAGCAAGTTAACAGCTAAGATAATATTGATGATTTCAAGTTTTTCATTGTACTTATTACTAATTTTGGCTATTTTCTTCTTCAATAGTTGGGATTTGAAGGTCTTCGTGTAGGGTTTGATTTGAAACAAACCAGGGAGTATTTACGATTTTTCTTAAAGTTTTAGATTGGTATCTTTACATGTTTTATATTCGATTTACATGTAGACCCCCACAGAGCTGCACACCATATGTCCAAATAGATTTCAAAATAGATTTAAATATATCAATAATTTGTTGTTCATTGTAATTTTCGATTTACGTCCAAAAAGCCAATTTTAGTTTTATTGTATTTAAATTTAGTTATTTTCTCTTTGTCCTTCCTAAGTTGACTTTCCTCGAAGGAAAGTCATGTTAGAGAAGAAGTCATTTCTCTAAAAAAAAGCTTCATATGCTGAGGTTTTCGACTACTTCTACCACTTTGCCGAAGACAGGTGTCACTGAAGTAGGCCCATATCTGTTAAGGCTGCTATGGCTCCCCTTCTTGTAGACAGGGACAGTTTTAGACGTCTTCAGAAAATCAGGAAAAATTCCACGTCCTAAGCAGTCATCTACAACAAAGGTCAAGTGGCCAGCGATAACATCTACAACCTCTCTCAACATAAGTGGACATGCCAAAGACATCAGGGCTCTTGGGTGGTTTAAATGAACGAAACAATTTCAACTAGACCCTGAGATATGAAAGGCATGCAAACACTCACGAGCAGAACAAGCCCTTTGAACCAAGAGTTGGATGTGATCGACCGCCCATCAAGTGGGCAGGGAATGTCATCAACAGATTTCACAAAACGTTGTTAGTGTTATTAAACAATCGGGACTGGCAAAGTCAGTCGATCAGCTTCCATCTAGGGACCTGTGACTGTTGATTACATCTCAAGCTGCCTTGCAGTGATTTGTGTTCTGCTATATTTTTGCTCCAGTTGCCTGCATCTTGGATAACTCGATCTGTCATTTATAAATGGTTTTGGCCTGACAATATCTTCTATACTCATCACCATCATTGCTACTACCATTATTATTACTTATCTATCATTATTGCTGACACCTGTCCTTAAAGACAACATCCTTCATTCGGGCAAGATCCTCCGTATACCAATTAGTTTGAGATACCAAACGTCTAGGCCGCCCAAACTTTACTACATTGATGGTGGAGAAGGGCTTCGTTGTAACAGGGAAAAACTTGTCAAATTCACTCAGCAAATTTTGAAATAAAAAATCTCAAAATGGGGAACGATCTTTAGTGAAAGGGAGAATTATATCCCAGCGGACAAGAGCAATACAGGCCCTATATTTAAATCATACAATATTAATATTTGTCTGGCTACTTTTGCTGTAGAAAATAATTAACAATCTAATGCTTGAAAAAACAAGTTAAAACTATTTATATCATTAATTATTAAGGGGTCTGTATATTACTACACAAAGAGTCTGACATTCTTTAATAACTTATTTTGTTTCTGAAATTTCAAAAATGGAGGAGAAATTTTAATTGTATTAAAGGAATCCTGGCAAACTTCAAATATTAGTCTGGAAAAATGGCTGAATCACCACCCAATCTATCCTCACCACAGAAGGAGCTGCATAGTCTATAGTTACAAAGAGCATATTTTATAAATTTGGAAGTCCCTTTTGTACATGTTTTGTTATGAAAAACATTTGTAGTTGTTCATCTCCAAGAAAAATCTCATCTGATCTCTTTTTGAAAATAGAGCCAAAGTGCACCCGTGAACACAATTTAATAGAAACCGGACGAAAAGTGTTTGATGGGTTTATAGACTGAAACTGGTTTACACGTGTAGAGCTGTGGGGAGTGTAGAGTAGCTAGTAGAGCTACTAAACTATTTCGTCCACTCTACGGATTTTAAGAAGGATCTGTCCACACGTAGTAGAGTGTTAATGCTAGTGATCTGTATAGTGTATCTCATCAATTCCCAAAATAAGTGTTGTTGGAAAGAAAAGGAAATTAATAAGAGTAATTCCTAGATTTATAAGTATACTTATTTTTTTAAATATAATAATTATTTTATTATAAAAATAAGTGGTGAGGGGAGTAGTTACTTTCCAACATGCTGATAGTAACTCTACTTTACCAACTACTAGCTACTTGGTGCTAGTGAATGTTTACTCGAGTAGTTACTGGACTAGCTACTCTATCCTACCACCAACTCTCCCGTGTAAACTAGGCTTAACAGATTGACTGTTATAGACATTGACATTAGTCCGAAAACCACTTTTTAGATTTAGTGAGCCTAAAAACGGTTATAATATTCACTCTCCAATCAAATTCAAAGATTTTGACGTAAACAATACCAAAGATGAACGGATTTCCTCTCTGACAATATTTAGTCTATATACTATGTACAAGGGGAGAAAGTAAAAAGTGATAAATTAATTTCATGGTGTCTGTACCAAATTCATCTTTTAAAGCAAAACATAAAAAATATTCTCACCCCACCACTGCCTCTCGATTACAATAACCAATAAAATTGCAATTCGCAGTGAAATAATATAGTAGAAGTTGTTCATCTTCATCTCATTATGGTGGCTTCTTATATGTTTACCTGCAATTGGAAAAATAAAAACAATTTATTTTGTGCAGTTAAAATTTAGGACATTGCCGTATAAATGTGACATTTACCCTAGAAGTGAATTTCACTGTTATATTTGCTAAATGTGTGATTGTTTACTATAATAATTATATTTTGTACAGGTTTATAGAAGTAGGCCTTGCGCCAGTTTACAATTTAGTGTATCAACCTATTTCAAATAATGAGAGATGAATGTGATTTGAAATTCTCGAAATATTAGATGTTTGTTGTCTGACTCATAAGATTTATTTAATGTGAATCAGAATGGAAGAAAACAAACATCAAATTTCCTCATTAGATACAGGTACGGTAGGTTAAAAATGGATTTTCAAGAGTAGGTCAACATGAGGGGGTTCTTATACCTTCTCAATCTTAAGTTTTAATTTAAAAAAACAAACAGGCTTACTAGTTTTTGCTTCACATCAACTTATTTATTTAATGTAAATTTTTTCCAATTTGCAAAAACTAACTGAACTAATTGGGACCAGACCCTGTTCGAATTACCAAGCTGTTTGGATCATCCGGTAATGCAGTGTTCAATCGGTAATGCAGTGTTCAATCGGATTAAAATTACTAATAGTTCAATATTTTAGATTCAAATTGTGTATTTAGAACATTTACATCTTATAATAGTTAGGTTATAGGTTTGTACACTACATGTTCTACCTGAACAGCATCAATTGTTCATTCAAAGATGTTCTACCTGTTATGGACTTGTCATTATAAGTATAAAACACGACACATGCACACTAACAAATAGAAACAAACAATTATAAAATAGTAGTGTTCCAAAATAACAATGATAAAGAGTCAGGCTGTGGGAATCGATTGCACTATGATGTAGCCTACTCTGAGTGTAGCTAGACATCGCCCAACAATATCTCGAGCACTGGTGTACTACTGGAAATGTATGCTTGATGTTAATGAGGCTAGGGCACAATTTCGCATTGGCTAACAGGGTTTAACATAAAACCATTAGATTTAATAGGGTTTCTTTGTTACATCAAAAGCCGATACCAGTAACTTAATTTTTATGTAAACTTAATTTGTAATGTACATCGCCATCATATAGCTCGCTCTAAAGTATGGCCTTTCTAAAAATGATGTTATTTTTGGTATTTGATAATGACCTAACCTTAATATGACCCATCTTGTATTGTTATATTACTTAACAAACTGAGGGAGAACTCCTACTGAAATTTTTTAAGATAAACTGAACAGACTCAACTGTCGTAGAGCTCTGTATAGGGGTGGCCTATAGTGAATACGTTTACAAGTACCATTCATACCACTGTGCAAACTATGTAGGCCTCCATGCTTTTGCCAGTGTTCAGTTACCCTTAAATCTGGTGATTTTGCAAAATCATACACCTGCCTTATTCTTTGGCTATATCTATGGCTGTAGAGATTTTCTTAATGTGAACTAAAAAGAAGTTAGAAATTTAAACCAAATAATATT
The DNA here is from genome assembly GCA_023375725.1 of Nephotettix cincticeps. Lineage (NCBI taxonomy): Eukaryota > Metazoa > Arthropoda > Insecta > Hemiptera > Cicadellidae > Nephotettix > Nephotettix cincticeps. The sequence continues at coordinate 54,592,316 of CM041788.1, forward strand.
AATAAAAATAACATTGAATGATTGTTTTAAATATAATTTGGTAATCAAAAATCAGATGTATAGCCAATGATACTTGCAACAATTTAGTTGAGGCCTAACTCATTTATATAAATTGATTCTCATGCTTTAAGGGTGCTAAGTCATTAAACATCGATTGTAAGGAGCACCACAATAATTATCATAGGTAAATTGTCATGTAGTTGAATTATTATGAAGTGACTTATTCTTTTCCCATGTATAATTTTTTTTTTTAGAACTGCTGTTTCTTATCACCAAGTATTTGGAATCAGGGCCTTGCAGTCTAAGTGCTCGTGTAAGTTAACAATATCATTTCTTGTAATTTTTAGTTATCTCAAAAATTTAATAATATAAGTAGAGAGAATAATTGCTTATTTTTATTTGCGTATTGACTTTCCTAATAGGCCTATATTATAGAAATTTTATACTAACCCTTTGAGTGGTGAAAGATGCAGCAGCGTTATTGCGCGATGATATTTGGAGATGCCTATTGTGCTAGTTAAGTCAACAAATACCGTCACCGTGCTGCTATCTGAGATCTACTATTGGAACAAACTTGTTGAGTTCGCTGTTTTGCAGCTAAGTTTCGTTGTCTAGCTGCTAGAGTATGCTTTTAATAGCCAAATAAAATAAGCGGTTTCTCTGACAGTGTTGCATTAGTGGACTGAAGTGTTGTACTGACGAGAGCAACATAGGGAAGCCAATTGGAATTGTGCAGGTTCGAATCTCAGCCATGAGCAATCCCAATTTAGCTTGCAAAGGTATGGTGCAGTGGTGTGAGGGACTGGCTTGGGTGGAAGTTGACAGCATTTTAGGCTTAGTTAGGATTGCAGTAGATACCTGTTTTGCTTATTTTACGACTATACGGTTAAAGAGTTGGGGCACGTTTTGTGATTTTTGACATTTTTTTTGTTATCGTTTTTTTTTGTTATTGTACTTATTATTTTAAGAAAAGCTGCATAATGGTAAGTAAAAAATAAAAACTACAAAGTAAGTTCAAAAGCTCCACCACTCGGAGGGTTAAACAAATTTTGAATTAGGTTAACTATAATTTCTCAACACAATGAAAGCTAGCTGACATGAAATTTGGTTTCATTAAGGACATGTATGAAACACATTTGATGTCAAAGTTCATATTCCAGCTTTTGTTTTTTGAGGATATATCTTTCTTTCTGATTGAAAACCTATGTAAACTTATAATTTTATTTCATAAGAGAGTATGAAAAGAGAGTTATCATCTTATTTTCTTTGGTTATGCTTAAATATTTTTGTTTGGCTAAGTAGGAGTAAACTTTAGAGTTGTTTTCAATAGTAAATATTTTAAAACAACTTTGTTTCTGTTACAGATTTTAAAACAGGAACTTGAAAGTAAAAAGGTAAGTGAACTTAATATGAACACCTGAGATAGGAACATACGACTACTTTTTCATTTTTTGCCATTTATATAACCATAACTAGTGAACTAAATTAGCCTATATTCTTTTTTATTTATTTTGTGTGATTGGAATTAACTATTTATTAAGTATTAGTTGTTACAGTAAGAAGGTAATTGAGAAATATATAGAACTTGAGGTATAATTAATTGATATTGTTGCTAGAAGGTTTCTAGTAGGTCCAAGAATGTCCAAAAATTGCTAAAGATGGGCTTACTAGAGTTTATTTTTTACTCACCCTGAAAATAACAACAATCAGATAATAGTTAGACATTAATTGTTGTGGACACTGGGGATGCCCAAAGCCAGAGGGGTAGACAGTGAGACGTGACAGCGTTTATAGACTTACAGTCCAAGGATACAAGATGATAAATGCAAATCTTATCATGGCAATTCATGACAATCACAACAGTTAATACTTTACATTTTATTTAGTGCTAATTACAGTCTATGGAGAAAAGAGGTCTAGAGATGTTTACTGGAATCTTGATGCACTTGGCTCAAGTAACTTAGTGAAGGTAAAACGTAATTAATTTTATCAAAAGAGAGCTAGAGAGACTGTAAAAACCCCAAATTTGTGCGGAAACAAAATAAAACTTGAGCGGGGAAACAACAGAGATAATTTACACAACAGAGATAAAGTGTCACATGTTGAAGATAGGAAGTAGACCTACCACCGACGACTGTCCAGAGAAAGTATGCGCTTGGATACATGACCATCGGCCAAATGGCTATGTAGATAGTGCTGCCACCTGTTGGGATCTGAGAAAACTAAGACCAGCTTTGTTATAACGCAGTATATATTTCTGTATGAGTCACTTAGAATTTTCCTATTGGTTGATTTTAAACTACACTGGCCGCTCCGTGCAAGGAACGTGAGTTTCAGGCGCCGTAGTGAATGTGTTAACTGGCGTTTCTCTACTGAATAAAAACCAAAATAGAGGTTGGAATAACAAAATATTTTGTTTGAAATTCATTATTGGTGATGGTGGATTGATGTTATTTAGATTTTTACTGCGGACATTTTATATCACGATTTTATGTAAAACAAAGTTTCACTACTAGTTTCACTAGTTTGTTTTACATAATATCGTGATGGAAAATGTCCGCAATAAAATCTAAATAACAAAGTATTTTTCATTACATAATGTGACACCATGATCAAATGTTTCTGTGGCTTATCTAAACATTTAGTCATGTTTGTAAGTTAGCTGTCACAATTATTGGATCTATCCTAAAAAAAACCCTATCTCTGATTATTGAACAAAACACCAAGTGGCAGTAACGATCAGTTATTATGTACTTGGACAGTAATAAAGTTATTCCTGCTTTAGAAGAAAGGGAGATGGAAAATTATCAGCTTATTTTGATTTTGAATTGATATTTCTCTCAATGCTTTTTCCGAATGGTAAACTTGGGCTAGTGTTTCTATTTCGTACCTTATGACAGAATGAGTTAGGCAGAGTGCAGTCGCCAAAGATTTTAAGAAACAGGGAAGAGAAAAACGTTTTGGTTTAAAATGCATTTTTCCTTAGTAAAACGATTTGTTTATTAGTTTTCTAATGGATGTAAACATCTTTAACCTGCCAGTTGAGGATATTTATTTCATCCTGGTTTCAGATTCTGCCAAAACGTCTGGATTGGGAAGGTGGGGAACATGAGCAAACATTTAAGGAATTGGTAAGTAGGCTAATTTTTTCACTAAATTTTCAGTTTTACAAAGGGTTTTAAAGGCAAGATCAGGTTCAGATAGGAGGGTTTGAAATGTTTACTTAAGGTGTGGTTTGGGTAATTTTTGAATTCTGATATTCAGTCAACGTGTGATTTTGTCCAAGAATTACCTGTTATAGTTCCTCATGATATCTATTATTTGTTATATTATTATATATTATATGTTGTCTGCAATAAAAGCTTTTTTTACTAAAGGAAATTCAAAGTTCAATGTCAAAGAATTTTTATAAATTAGTTACATTGTTCTGACCTGTAACCTCCTACACCAAATGATCATAATGACTGTAATGATTAGGAACGGAAGTACCCTCACATACGTTCGACTCATCTCCCTGAGATTTGTAAGCGAATCGGTCCAATCCTTGACCGAGAGATCAAGCCGAATGTCAATGGTCTGTCTACTCTGCTGGGCGCTGGACGTCAGTCGTTACTCCGGACTGTTAAAGGTGAGTTACTTTTTTACTTTATGTAGTGTCGATAGAACTCAAAACTCAATAGTATTCCTTCCAAGTAATACTGTTTTTACGGTAGTTTTACTTACTTCCTATAACTGCCCACACAACTGTAAAAACCGTATAATTAACACTTTGAAGCCAGTGCCCTAACCTTCATTCCTTTATTAATTAAGCCTTATTTAATTCCATAGCAACAAATTTTCAGCGTATATTGGGGTTTCGGTACCTACTTATAATATATTCTTTAGTCATAAATCTTTACACGTCCTTTGTTTTCTTTTAGACTGCTGTGTTAAAAAAATATATATACCGGCCTATATTTTGAATGATGTTTAACTCGATTGCTCAGAGCAGATAGCTAAATTGCTACTAGCCGAGTTGTGATCGAGTTGTTTTTTTACTTTCTCCCCTTATACATAGTATATGGAGAAAGTATTGTTTTCGTCAAAATTTTCGAATTTGAGTTGAGGGTGGATATATCCGTTTTGGGGTCCCCTGAATCCAAAAAAGTGGGTTTTGACGTGATGTCTGTCCGTCCGTGTGTCTGTCTGTGTGTGTGTCTGGATGTGTACAGTGCCACAGCCTACCCCATTGGTCCGATTTAGATGAAATTTGGCATGTATATATATATAGTCACCGTATCTCCAGGCGTTTTTTTCATTGTTTTGAAGTTTTGATTTTTAAGGGTAGTTCACCCCTAAAAACCCTTAAAAAACGTGAAAAATCCAATTTTCTCAAAAACAGCTCTAACGATTTTGATTAAAATTTGATAGTTTATAGTGCACAGAGTACTAAATAATTTGACACCACCCGCATATCTGTAAAAATGACGGTTCAAAAGTTATGGCCTTTTAAATGTCAAAAAAATCAAATTTTTAAATTTTCTGCAAAAACAATAAAAGTCAAGTATAACTTGACTGGTGCCACTGAAACCAGCTTAAAAAACTAGACAAATTAGTAATTTGAATTATTTGTCTACGACTAACGGTTCCAGAGAAAAGTTAAATTTACTGTCTACGATAAACGCAGTACGTTGTCTGAAAGCGCCCAATGTTATTCTTATGGAGAATATAAAAAAATCAATTTCTTAGTTACTTTCCAACCGTTTTCCATGAAACTTGGTATGAAGTGTAAGGTCAAATCACCGAACAAAACCAGCTCGAAAAAGGTTGGTATTACCGGGGGGGGGGGGGTTTCCCCCATACAATTTGAACAATAAATTATTAAATGATATTTAGAATACCTTTGTAGAACATGATGGTTTTATTACAGATTGTCTTTTTTAAATTTACTTAAGGGAGAAAGTATGTGTCAGTCCACTGGTACCGTTTATTTTTTTAATACGTGCGAGCTAGTTTATTTTTATAGTTACCAGTACATTGTTACACGACTGTTATTTGTTTTTTTTTGTCACTAAGCTAGGCTAGGCTAGGGTATAACTAACCATTGCTACCCTCGACCAGTAGATCTATTGTAGCACGCTGAATTGTATCAGTCTCACAGCTCAAGGCCTTTAACAAAGCCCAACAGCTGTGCGACACCCAGCTGTCTGAAATCCTCTGGGACAAGAAGGACACTTCCGAGAAACTAAAACCTTCTCTGGCTCAAAGCCAGAGGAGTCTAGGCTCAAGGTAGTCAGCCAGAAATGTGTGGCAGATTCTCATCCTAGATCAAGGGACAATCAATATTCTGCAGTTGATGGAAGACCTTATCAAAGTCACATCTTTTATTAATAGTCAACAATCCGTTTCTTATTATTGGTTAAAGAGCTATGGTTATTAACAATATGACTGATAACTACTGTACTCCCTGGAATAATTTACATTAAACTCTGATTGATTTTAGTTGAGAATCTATTTATGTTTGAATGTTATATTATTTTAATATTTATTCGAATCAATCATTAACAAATACAAAATTGTTTTTCCATCAAACATAAAATTTGAGTTTAGGCTATGACAAATAGGTTATAGTCCATTATATCTCCAAATTTTCAATTATATAATTCGACCACAGTCCTATTAGTTTGGATTATTGGAGTTCTATTGAGTCAATAATTATTACAGTGATATCAGTTCATGGTTACTTGGTAATTCTTGATTAGTCAATTCATTTTACAGATGTGGAGAAACTGTGGATGCACGTGGTGGAGTATTCAGCCCGATTAAACAATCGAGCGATTTATCCTCCAGTGACATGCACTACTCACAACCTAGGTAGGTCCCAGATACTCAGTACTCTTTATAGATAATTGTACAATGTGTTTTTGTAAAACTTTTGCCCATGAGAAAGAGAGGGAGGTAAGTTACCATATTTCTAAACCCATTGGATTACAGGGTTATACATGTAATATCTTCCGTACCTGCTGAATATACTGATCAGTTGCATCTTTTGTCATTTTCACTTGCATACCTCATTGTTGTTAAAATTTGATAATATATTTATTCTTCCTTTAATATTTGACGTTTTATTTGAAAACTACAAAAAAGACCAACAGTGAGATGACTTCTAACAGTAAAATATAACGTACTAACAAATATGGTTTTTCCAGTAAAAGTGTTACAAGGACGGGAGAATTCTGGTCCGGTCCCAAGGAGTTTCGCTGTATCCAACCAGATGTTTAGCAAGACGCAGCTGTTGTGCTGCACTCTAGGCCATCTGTCAGCTGTTTACTGCCTGCTCTTCGACCGGACTGGCAAATATGTCATCACTGTGAGTCCATCAAACTCATACTCTCTCATGTAGATCGGCTGAATCTAGATCACACTACATAATACATCAGATTAAGAGTTTAAAATAGGTTTCATCTGTTCTGGAAGAACATTTTAGATACACCTTTACCTTTACTATTGTAGAATTAATTACAATCTAGGACTGGGTTGGGCGGTCTCAGGGGAGTAAGCGGTTGCCATGTCGCTCTGTCGGCCAGTACATTGGAGTTGGAGAGCTAAACTTCCTCTGCCTTGTGAAGGGAGTTTAACGATCCAAAGTTTTTAAGGAGTGACTGAGCATGTGGGTCAAAACAGCAACACTGGATGGTTTTCTTTTTTTTCATTGAGCAGGGCTAGGGTATAGCTACCCATTGTTACCTCGTCCTGTAGATCTATTATAGCACTCTGAATTGTATCAGTTCCACAGCTCAAGGTAACCTTTCTTGTGAAGGTTACCATCTCCGTTTCAGCTGGCTAAGTCCTCATCATTACACCACAGGTTAACACCTTCCTGTGTGTGATAGCCTCAATAGTGCCGTGCCCCTAAGAGTCCCCTGTAAAGTCAGTACGAGGTCATCTGCATTGGCTTTGAGGCAGAACTGTTTCTATTCTGCTTTGTTGAGCAGGTTACCGACCACCAGAGCCCATAAGAGTGGAGACAGAACACCCCCTTGGGGACAGCCTCTTCTTGCCCATGTGGTCCGTGAGGTGTTGTTTACCGTGGCCGTCACCATTCTATATCCAAAACTCAATTGTTAGTTCTACTTGTGAATTTACTATAGTTATGTTACTTCCTGAAGTAGCTGGTAATGCCACCACTGCTCATCCGGTGAGAGTCCCGGATATTAAGAGAGTTCATCATTTTAAGTTGGAATGAAACCTCATGTTTTTAATTTAGAAAGAACACAGACACTGCTATCGTATAAGTTGGTTCTACATTATGTTTGAGCAGAAGATAGTGTTACCGACGGTCAAAAGCACCAGACATGGCCAGACCCCTCTCTTGACAGCACCCATGTCCGTGTGACGGGAACGTGACGTGATTGTACTAGTCTTCTGCTGCTCCATCCCCCTGAAACTCACTGTTTGTTCTATTTTTGTTCACGTTAATTATTCTACTATAGTTAGTGGATCTCAAAAGTATCTAATAGTAACACTAATGTTGTTATATGAAATAACCAACTAACATAGAAATCATTGATATATTTCGTTTACATTTTCTTCCGTATAATTATTTTTAACATGTCTAATTGTCGACTTTAACATGTGTATATACAACATTTGTATATTTAATATTTGTAACATTACAAACAAAAGAACACCATTTAAAGAGCAACCTTTAAACAAAACAAAAGTATATCTAACTTACATGCTAACTACTCAATCACAGTGAGTCACTGTTTAACTAACATTGCCAACTTCAGGGGTTCCCCAGAGCCTGTCTTTCTTTGTTCCCAAATTTACAAAATTTTTAGTTTAAAATTGTAATAGTTTTGTTACGTGATTATAAATTTTGATTGTGTTGAACTAAAATTTGTTGAAGGGTGCGGACGATTTGTTGGTGAAATTGTGGAGTGCCGTTGATGGTCGGTTGTTGGCAACACTTAGAGGAGCCTCAGCTGAGATATCGGACATTGCAGTCAATGTGGAGAACACACTGCTTGCCGCAGGTAGCATCGATCGGCTCATCCGTGTCTGGTGTCTTCAAACTGCCGCTCCGGTGAGTACTTAACGTCTAAAGTCTATTATAATTTTCTAAATGACTAGAGTTTTAATTCACTTGTAAGAATTCAATTGCTTCTTTTACAATATTAGTTAGAAATTGAAATAATGAGACTGATTCAAAATTACACATATAAAAAGGTTTTATTTAACATTAAACTACTGCATTACTTCTTGAATAAATACATAAAGAATGAATGATTATTATGCCATTCTTCCCCATTTCAGTTTAAGGGAACATAGTCTTCAAAATGCTTGGGTGAATAACATTCATGTTGTGGAGATTCTGACAGTTGTTTTGAACAATTCTGATAACAATTCTGATTAGTACATCCAGAATCAGCTGGATCGTTAATGTCAACAATTTCCAGATTTCTTTCATTGTAGGCGTCGTCTTGCCCAAAAGGAGCTAGGTGGCGAAGGGATACAGTCGTTTCTCTTCCGTCTCTCATCTGAATCCTTGCATTGTGGACCGACATCATTCAGATCCACAACCTCTACTGTAGGCAAATATTTATTTCCTATATTAAATCTTTTTAGAAGAACAGGTAGGGAGAGATTTGCCATAGCAAGACTTCCTCATGTGATAGAACATTTGATTTGGTGTAGTCACACAAGATCAGTAACACAAGGATTGCTGCTGCCTCGTTTTTATGACAAGTGTTAGTGAACAAATTACACTATAAATGGTTATACTAATTGAATATTTGATGGAGTGAACAATAACTTTATTAATTTTGTTCTGCGCAGGTGGCAATACTGACGACTCACACTGGCATGATCACTGGAGTCAATTTCTGCCCCGGGATCGTAGACGGAAAGTTTTACTTGGCCTCGACCAGTTCAGATGGATCAGTGGCTATATGGGGCTATTTTACCAAAAACAACGTTACCACATTCAAGTAAGTTTTGACAAAGTTATTTTAAGTATTTTTTTATTTTCATGAGTGATTGGCTTCATGGCATGGTGTATTGTCTATACGGGTTTTTGTATTTACATAAGCCAAGGTAAGCACGAGGAAATTATGTAAGCCAAAAATGTCATGGGACTACAATCTGCGGGTGTTAGATAATGATGGTGTAAGATTTAAAGTTTTGCATCAATTCCTTTCAGCCCAAAACCGATCCAGTTCATCGAGCGCACCCGACCTGGCAGTGCACAGATGATCAGTGCAGCGTTCAGCAGTGGTGGCATGTTTCTGGCGGCTGGCAGCGCAGACCAGTATGTGCGCGTGTACAAGCTGTCAGGGCCGACGGGGCCGTCCCGCGTGTTGGAGGTGGAGGCACACAGCGACCGCGTGGACAGCATCCAGTGGGCCAACCACGGGCTGCGGTTTGTAAGCGGCAGCAAGGACGGCACAGCGCTCATCTGGCGGTACAGCCGGCAGCAGTGGAAACACCTCAGACTGTCAATGGCCACCAAGTTGCCAAGGTATGGTCGCTGGTCAGGTTACAGGGTGTGCTAGTCACAAAAATCTCTTAAAAGTAACGATTATATATTGAAGGTACATTAATAACATTAAAGTCTCAAAAACTGACTCTTATGAAATGAAAATTATCAGTGGGCTAATAACAATAATAATAGTTGACTAATAGTTGTTAATATAGTTTCAAAAAAGCAATGAAACAAATATAAAAACTATGAAATACTCTTTTTAGCTATAATCAGGCAAGTTAAACAATGGTTTCGGCTCAATCACACAGTGACACAGTTTTGCAGTTGATACAGTTCAATGAACGACTATTTCATGGAATGGTGTACCAACCTTACAAGATTAAAGAAACTTATGACCTTCTAGACTGGATGATTGTGGCGCGATCTTGTAGTCTTGTTACTGACTAAGGCTGACATGTTCCTTAGATAGGACTGTTAATTAATAGGCCACCAGTCGATGGCATCTTAGGGACCTACAGTTTAACGGGGAATCCGAACCACAGCCTCTGAATTACAAATTGGTCTAATTGGTCTAATTATGAAGATGATATTTGCGGATTAACGTAGTATTCAATAGTGCAGATGTTAATCCACACAAGAGAACACTATATCCACCATTCCACCACTATCCACAATTCGTGACCTCCAAGTAGCTGGATTACAGGATTACGCCATCCCAGTCATAAAAGCATGAACAATGTCATTGAATCTGGAAATTTATGGTTTAAAAGTAATTTTCTTGAAATAATTGATGAAAAATCTCAGAAAATTTCTTTTACTTTATGCAATCTTCAAGAACAAAATGCCAATTCTGTTAAACTACTTGGAATTATTCTGGACTGTAAACATTGAAAATATATACTAACAATATAATCTCAACATTATCGTGAGTTAGCTTTTTATTAAGAAAACTTAAAAATTGTGTCTCAAAACATGCTACATAACATGCTAGTTATATAAGGTTTATATTGGTTTTTTGTTTTAATTATGATTCAATATTCAATTTTTCAATTTCAATTTCAAGATTCAATTGACTGGGACTGTGGCGACGTCCTGTAATCCAGCTACTTGGAGGTCACAAATTGTGGATAGCTATGAGAGATGGTCGGTGGATGTGGTGTTCTCTTGTGTGGATTAACGTCCGCACTATTAATCTGCAAAGCCTATCCTCATAATTAAACCAATTCGTAATTCAGAGGCAGTGGTTCGGATTCAACGTTAAACTGTAGGTCCCTTAGTTGCCATCGGCTGTTGGGCTATTAATTAACAGTCCTGTCTAAGGAACATGTCAGCCTTAGTCAGTAACAAGACTACAAGATCGCGCCACAATCATCTTACACTCAATCCTCATTCATACTTGGCTTAAAATACCTATATTGTAGTATGGTTGCCATTTCAATGATCTAATCCAATGATCAAATCAAATCTAATAATCAACTCTGACCTGCTTTAATTCATCTAGTTTTAGTTTTCTGAATTTCTGTTTTTAAACTGCATTGTGAAATTCTAATGACTTCGTCTATTGTAATATGTGTTACTTAATGACAATAAATATTTATAGACATTGATTGATATTACTTGGCTATTAGACATACCCTAGTGGTAGTTTTGGAAACTGCTTGAGCCATTTCATGTGTCAGTTCCCAGAGTGCAATACGAAGGTGATAATGTCTCTCTCAAGTTCACTAAATTGACAACAGTTGCCTCCACCTACCACTTCTTATTGCTTTTGTAAATGTGTTGTGAATTACGACTTTGCTACTTCTAGGGTTAATGTTTATTAAAACATTAATTTAGAACTTTAGTTCGGAGCTCTCATAATTTCACAGAAGTTTGGGAATGATATTCATAAATTCATTTTAGGCTATTTTTCTTCAACGAAGTCCTCATTCTTCGAAAATTGGTAACACCTTGACATGCCTAATTTTTAGGGATGTGCGAATAGTGATATTAGGGTTCGAATCCAACCCGAATAGAATATTTGTTTACTATTCCGAATATCGAATATTTTCGAATCGAATATTAGCGTAAGCGTTTATTTTCATCCATTTATGTGATCTTTAAAACTTTGGTGTGAACAGCCTAATTTAAAAAACGTAGTAATTGCATGGCTTTTAAATGATGTAGGGCCTGTATATATGATTTGCTATTCAATCATCTCAATTCATAAACGGTATCAGTGGACTGACACATACTTTCTTCCTTAAGTAAATTTAAAAAAGACAATCTATAATAAAACTATCATGTTCTTCAAAGTTTATCTAAATATCTTCTAATAATTTATTGTTGCAAAAATAATCATCATATTTCTGAAAAGAAATACAAGAGAGACGAAGTTAAATTAATTGTTCAAATTGTATGGGGGAATTTGTATTTTTGGATTCAGGGGTCCCCAAAACGGGGATATATCCATCCGCTCTCAACTCAAATTTCGAAAATTTTGAGAAAAACAATACTTTCTCCATATACTCTGTATAAGGAGAGAAAGTAAAAATACAAAAACTGATTTAACCATTGTTACAATTAAACAAATCAATCTCTTTAAAAAATAATACATATTGAGAAATAAGTAAAATTTGACATATTAATTATAGACAATTGATGAAATGATCAAAATTGTAATACAAATACTGAGGTAAAAATCATTTTTAAATTAAAATTTTGTATCATATCATAAATAAAATCAATTTACTAATAATCCACAATTTACAACAGTTGCATAGCACAATTTCTTTTAATTTATAATGCTAAATTATGAATAGTTTAAGAATTCTTATGAGTTGTTTCTTATCAAGTTCACATTTATAAAATTAATTAAGATTCAACATTATAAAATTATTAATGTAGTTATTTTTACAGTTGATATTTTAACCCCATTATTGAGTGTGCTAAAAGTATCTATTTTAGTAAGAACGTAGTAATAACTTGTTTAAACCAGATAGTAATAGGCAGGGAAGTGAAAATATTTGACTTGAGAAATGAATTGAAACAACCTGGTTCAAATGTAAACAAACCCTTACACCCGTCTGCCTGTCCAAAGCTCAAGGTCATAGTTTTTGTAACATTGACCCGGCCACCTGGCTGCCTCTATTGTCTGTTGCTCTTGTCAAAATACATCCCGTTATACTGTGAGTCACAATTTTACTGTTTGTAAAAATGGTTTCCTCCAAGCTTTTAATACCGTATTGAAACAATGTTTTATGCAACAATAATAACTTCATGTTTCACTCTAAAAATGCAACCTAGATTTTTTATCACTGTGGCCGTGGTAATAACAAGACTAGGAAAATACAAAACATTTTATCTTGACTAGCCATACCATGAAACTTCTGAAATAATGGCCGTCCATTGTAATTGTCCCTTTTGAATGTTGCATTTTCCTCTAAAGTTTTTTTTGGAATAGATATTATCAGTGAAAATATGGAACTACTTTTATGCTGCGCAAGGAAGGAAACGAAAGCTGTCAGTTCGGCATCGACCTAAAATCGGTATCTTTCTTTATCCATCTGTAGTTAGTCAGATGATAAAGCATTGGTTACATTATTAGTTTTCAACTGAATTAGCTGCATAATGGTATACTAATTCTGAACTTTGAAATGGAAACTCTATAGCTTTGCTTTGACATACGTCACTTTTATATTATTTATCGTCTTTGAATATTCGACCGTCTTCGAATATTCGACCGACACCGAACTTTGTGAGATATCTCGAGTCGAACCGAATATCGGCGATATTCGAGACACGAATATTCGAAGTTCGAATATTCGCACACCCCTACTAATTTTTCAATAGAGCCCGCTTCAGTTTTTGAAAGTTTGATGCACCCTGAGTCGTTACTTTGATACCGTACACTGTCAGTGCATAATATAATCGAATGTCATGTAATAGTTATACTTACTTACTTACTTGCTTACTCCCATGGCCACTTAAGCCCGAGTTGGGATTTGGCCGCACCAACTAATGTACTTTATCTCTCTATCCCCTGCCACTTCCATTGTACTTAGAGACATCCCACCATGACACCGTGTGATACATTATACTTTGATATACCATGATAGTTTGATATATTATAATTAGATCAGTTTGTAATTCAGAGGCACTGGTACGGACTCCACATTTAACTGTAGGTCCCTTAGATATGCCGTTGACTGTTGAGTTATTAATGAACAGTTCTGCCTAAGGAACAAGTCAGCCTTAGTTAGAAACAAGACTACAAGATAGCGCCACAATCAACCTACAATCATTTCTCATACATACTTGGTTAAAAAACCTACCTGGGTAGGACGCTATTTCAGTTAAAAAGAAAAAAAATATATACTATTTATCATGATGAGACTTGTTTAGTTTGTACTGAATTCTAGTATTTGTGTTTTAGTTTGTTGTATAAGCCAAGATATCCTTAAATATCATATCACCAATTTTGTTTTAGATTGGCTTTTTCAAAGTCCCTAAAATGTCATAAATTTTATTTAGGATGACCAGTAAGCCCAGATGTTTGTGAAAGTGGTTATTTATTTATTTATACATAGTAACGGCATATACCAGTTACAGAAGAATACAAAAGAACTTAATACAATATTTACATTGTTGCGTTTCATTCCGGTTTCGGCTTCAATCCCTCTCTTCAGCTAGGAAGGTTTGTTAAACGACACTAGTTTCCAAGTGTCTTCAACTTATCCTAGGACAGGTGTGTGGCGATGTGTAAAATTCATCGTTTAGCATGATCTACCCACATTGTTGACAAAGTACCGTTTGGTAAAAGACCTTCAGCAAAGTTACACACTTACATTTACACTTTGTCTTGTCAGGAAGGGCAACATGACGGAGGAGGTGGCGGGGGAAGAGGAGGCCAAGCAGAAGGTGAAGGTGACGATGGTGTCGTGGGACTGTCACGATAAGTGGGTCGTCACCGCATGCAGTGACTACACCCTCAAGGTTGGTAGTGATGTGGCAGCTATAATTTCCATCTGTAGTTTTACTTGATAAAGTTCTCTGTCAGTTATTATAACTAACTAGTCTATAGTAGCAGCCATGAAATTGGATGGATGATTTCGCATTGTTGTCAAATATGGTTTTTAGAAAATCTCTTATCGCTTGATCTAACATCATTGTGTTTAACATAGTGCCAATACCTCTGGCTGTTCCTAGTCGTAAATGTAAAATTATTTTTCTTAAATGAGTGGGATTTGGAACCAACTTGAGGCTTGTGTGAGTAACTATTTATTTTTGTCTAATTTTTAGATTTAACTAATTAGTTTACAAAATAAATATTTTACAACTAATGAAAGTCAAACAACTCTTTCCAAATAAGCTTCCATTTTGTCTTTGCTATTAAAATTAATCATCTAATTATATAAGTTCATTCCAGAAATGTTACTGATTAATGAAAAATGATTTCTTGGGTATGTAGTTGTTTTTAATAAAAGCCGGAGTTACCAGGCAGGGAGGGGGGTGTGGGTTAACAGACAATCATGAAGTAGCCACCAATCAGTCTGGAGTAGAACCAACCAATCCTGTCATTCAAAATGGGTATCAAATCAAATAAATGGTACCAGTGAACTGACCAATTTCACTTTAGGGAGATAACACAAAACTTCATTTTGGTCAAGTTACTAAATAATACCTTAATAATAATTGTTATTGTATTGTTAAAAAGTTAAATTAATTTAAGTAAAACAAGTAAAAGCTATTTATTGGTCTGTTGGTGATATAATTCTCATACCAAGTTTTCATGAGAAAACGTTGGAAAATGGAAGATTTATTTTTTTTATATAATCATGTCAACATTATTTACAGACAAGTTTAGTTTATCATGGACAGTAAATTTAACTTTTATAAGTAGTCGTGGAAATACATTTTTGTTTAGAAGTATAGTGGCAAATTACACGTACTTTTATTGTCGCTGAAATTTAAAAATTGATTTTATATGACATTTAAAAGATAACTGAACCTCATTTTTACAGACACATGTCAAATTATTTATAAGAATAAAGTAATTATAATCAAAATCTTAATTTTAAAAATAATTACCACGTTTTTATTTTTATCTACCCTTAAAATAAAAAATCAAAAAAATATGAATACAAGAATATATACATATAAATTTCATCTAAATGAACATCTGTGTTACACATAAAACACATAACAGAAACACAAACACACGAGATCACGTTTTTTTTATAAAACAAAACATATAAATAATCAAATTGAATTGACGAAAACAATACTTTCTCCATTTCATAACAGTAAAAATAAGTGACCAAATATGCCCCAAAGGGACTAGGGGAAACCAATCACTTTAGGGGAGATAACACAAAACTTTTCATTTTGGAGAGCCAAAAGACTTACTAATACTGTAATAACTTAATTTTGATATACCTTTGATATGGCCTCTTAAGTGCACTGAAACACAAAGCAAATTCGGGAATAATAATATATTAAAACATATTTTTCTCCAAAAGTAAACAAATATTTATTAGATCTCTTCCGAAAAGTGTGATTAAAGTTTGCTCAAAATTTCATTATAATTCTGTACCTGTGTTTTATGTAACAAAGTTTTCTCTATGGATGGCAAAGTTATTTCAGTATGAACGGTGTTGCAGGTGTGGGACTCGTTCACAGGGGCGCTGTTGCAGATGTTGAGGGGACACAAGGACGAGGTGTTTGTGCTTGAAGGCCACCCCCACGACAACGAAGTAGGCCTATGCAATTATGTTCAAGTACACCAGAGTTCCGGTAATCCGAACCTTATAGCGAAAAAGGTCACTGAGTTTAAAGAAGTAAAGAAAAAGTAAAGAAATATAATCTTAATTTTAGTATTTTAATCTACAGCACGGTTTCACTAATTTTACGTGTATACAACGGTTATAATATACAATAACTTAATTTTTGGAACACAAGAATTCAATTACCGTCTGTTGACGTAACAAAGATATACTGTTAGCCATTACAAAGTTGCACCATCGTCTCATAACAGAAACACAAAGCATTCGGATATAGCAGTACACTGTTGCAGGCAATGTCTAGCTATACTTACAGTGCATTACAATAAATATGATTTGCTCAACCCGACTCTTTTTGATTGCTTTTCGGCGAACTACTTTTCGATCATTCACGTTCATCTTCAGCAATGACCGTGATTGTGTTAAAAGTAGGCCTACAGACGGCACTGTTTTATCATTGTTCGTTTTTATGTGTCAATGTGAGTGTTTTATATATTTCTAATGACAAGGACATAATGGATAGAATGTCTCTGCAGGAACACTTGATTCTGTTCAGGCAAAAATGTAGTGGACAAACCTATATGTGAACTGTGTTAAGTCGTAAGTTATTTGCTCTAAATACACCGTCTGTTCGGGTCTAAAATAATGGACAATCGGATAATCCGGATAATCGGAACAGGGTTCGGTCGCAATTAGTTAGGAATACCGGGACTCTGGTGTAGTTTAAAACTTTTCTGTTGTTTAAATATGATTAATTCTATGCTGACAATGTTATGTTTTAACATAAAAAGGCAACAAAAGGCCTGCACATCTTTATATTTTGGCAGGTCGCATGTCGTCTGTAAATAAAAATCTTACATTGATATTTTAGAAATGAGTGTTGACATAAAATATGTGTATCTTTTCCATGAAGTATATAATTCCAGATTTCCATTGGTATATTTTTTAAAATAATACTTATTTTTAATTTGAAAACTAGTACAGCTTTATTAACACTACTATAAGAAGGTATTTTTTAGTTCTTTTCAAGCCTTAGTGAGAATGGTGTATGTCTTTTAACCCTAGAAATGATAAAGTCGTAATTTACGACGCATTTACATATTCAATAAGAATTGGCAGGTGGAGGCATATGTCGTCAGTTTTGTGGAATTGTTAGACACTATCGCCTACGCGACCGTGTTTCCCTCTGGGGGCCAACAACCGAAACTGCTCTTTTAGTACACGAGCCTGCCACCGGGCAGGTCTATAACCAAGTAAGCGCTTTCTTTTCCTAGGCACTGGAGGGCCGTGGTGGCTAAAGCGCTGCGCTGACGAGCGTAACGTTCTAGCCATTCGGAAGTGCTGAGCAATCCCAATTTAGCTTGCAAAATGTGGTTAGCGAGTAGGGCCCACCTAAATAAACGGTGACCGGCTTGGGTGGAAGTTGACGGCATTTGTAGGCTTAATTGGGATTGCAGTGGACACCTGTTTTGCTTTTGTGGTTAGTGATTATAAGGGGGGGGGCATGTTTTAAGCTTTTTTTGTTTAAACTTTGATATTTCAAGAAGATATTAGTAATTATTTTTATGTTACAGTTAATAGTAAAAAGCTTGCCTTTTCTAGGGTTAATCTCGGTATGATGTATCTCTAGAAAAGTACATTAATGGTAGTTTGTTTTGGGAATATCCAAATCAGGAGTGTAAGTGAATATTTCAGTAGTATAAAAGTGTAATTCTGTGGCAGTAATTTTTCCCTGAAGATACTTGTGGCATGATACCGTTCCCCTTGAGCCATGCAGCTAATCCTTTTCCTGAGTGGTTAAAAATATAAGTTAGAGAGGCTGCAAGCCACTTACAAAATTATTAAAATTCCCATGTTTTGTAGATATTTATGAGCGCGGGTCACGACGGCATGATTCTGCTGTGGAATGTGGTCTCTGGCAAGTTGATCGCTTCGTTCCAGAACAACATAGAGAACCAGGGCCACGGGGCTGTGTTTGACGCCAAGTGGTCTCCCGATGGAACTATGTTGGCTGCGACCGACAGTCACGGCCAGATACTCATGTTTGGCCTCGGCTCTAAGCCCGCCAGGATGTTACAGGTGAAAGAATCAATGCAATGATCAATAAAAACTAGTATGATGTTCCACTCATAACAACTAGGTTTGAAGTATTACCCACTATTCTATGGATACCAGACTGTTGTACTAGTTTCATCGTTAGATTAATTATAGTAATGGAATGTCGCTATCGACATTGGGTTGAATCCTTTGTTAAAGCAAGCCCCACTAAGAATGTATATAATGTCAATAAAGTGAAATTTTAGTCCTATTTTCTATATTTTCAGTGCAAACTTTCATAAAATTTTTTTGAAATTACTTAAATTTGACTCACGTTGTTATAAGGTCTGTACATCAGTGTGCAGACCAGACCTAAGTTGGTACCTTTTTTACTACTGAGTGTTACCTTTCTTTTGTGCTTACATTTTTTGGACCTCCAATGTCCTGTCCAAAAGTAAAAACGCTCGTGTAATCAAATGATTACTCTGCTGGATTTTGAGTTTCGGCTTTTTCTTGCCATCTTCAGGTCTTCAAAACTTGGTTCCTAACCACATGGTCACATTGCAATTTTGAAACCAATACAAGAAACAACCCTAAGGGTATTTAACTTATTTTTTACTTACCCTCCTTATTCTAGACTTAGTGATTTTATTGTTTTAAAATATATTTTCATGTAGTATTTATTTAGTTATTTAATATTCCCTTTCCATAATCTATTTCAGTTGCCGAAGGAGTTGTTCTTCCACACAGACTACCGACCGCTGGTGCGAGATGCTAGTCACACGGTGCTAGACGAGCAGACGCATGTGGCGCCACATCTGATGCCTCCTCCTTTCCTGGTGGACGTGGATGGAAACCCATATCCGCCCAACTTGCAGCGGCTCGTCCCCGGCAGAGAGAACTGCACCACAGAACAGCTGGTGCCCAACATTATCTTCAACCAGGAGGGTGAGTACGAGCTGGTGGTTGATAGTTGGAGCAATAAGCTGTTCCAAAAAAAACCATCCCTCCAAAAATGATTCTTACTATCTCATGTTGCAGTATGTTTGGTACTTAGTAGTTATTTGTGAAATAGCAACTGGAGTCAAAATCCAGTTTTAGACCCTCTCATGTTATTAAGATAATTATAATCCTATGATCTTTCAAGTTATCTAACCGATCGGTTGTTGACAGGCCAGCAGGAAGTGATCCAAGGGGTACAGGAGGCCCGGTCCAACATAGATCAAATGATACAGGCGTTGGTACACCAGGTGGGGGGAGAACCGTTGGGTCAACACAGGCATGCCACCACGTCGCCTCGGACACAGAGTAAGTGCTGCCAACCTTCTTATCCTCTACTACTCAAAGAATGTTTCAATTTGAAGTAAAAGAATTGCCAGTAGAAAATTCCTAATGCTTAAAATTGAGTATTTTTGTTGAACTATACTTAGTTTTGTACATAAATTCAAAAGGTTTAAACATTTATCTTCAAAAATAAAGTTTTTGTGCTTATTTTAGAAAATATCGTGAGTTTTGGTTTTTCCATAAGTTACTGAAACGATTAATCACTCTCAAAAATATTAATATTTTTACATTAGACATGGAATTTGAACTTGTTCTATAGCTGATTAAATGAATAAAATGATTCAAACTATTCTGATTATTACTTTTAAGAGTTTCTGATTGTCAGGATCAAAATGTGGATCACTGTCCGTGTTGTCAAAGCCTAAACTTGACAACTCATCACTTCCACTCAAATTACTCATGGAAAAATTACTATCACCTTTTTAACACTCTCAGAATTGTTTTGTCATTGACAGATGAATCAATACACATCATTTACAAAGAAACCAAACAAACAATAATAATAACCTCAAATTTCTTAAGTCTCACGGCTACCTAAACAAGTAAACGAACAACAGAAGTTGATGTGGACTGCAGCCAAAAATACTTAGAATAACATTTTAACTTAAATAGTTATATTTAATGTGCTCTTTATATCCTAAACACAAATAAAAAAATAAAAAAAATTTTTAATTCATTATTTTGGACGTCCGTATATACGGACGCTGGCCCTTCTTGCACGTCTTGCTGACGTCCGTATATATGTTGGCACTGAAAGGGTTAAGTGAATTAATTAAAATTTCAGTTTTTGTTTAACTGGGTAAGGAGTTATGTTCACAACATCTATTTCCTAGAGCCACTTTCGCTTGCTAGTATGGTGTTACTGTAAGTGACATGGAAAGACTAGAGCCAAACATAATTTAATATTTAGGTTCAGTCTTCATAGAAGCCAAAGGGGAAAGGTTTCGTATTGTGTATGTATATAAAATGACATAGATTCATGAAATTAGCTAGAAACCTCCATAGCCTACATTACATTATACTATAGTATGTAACTTGTTATTTATAGATAAATCTAATTTTTCCTATCTAATTTAATTTGATTCAGCTAAAAAAAACAATTTAATATTGTATATCATCACCCTGTGGTATTCGGTTGCTAAGATCGCCCTAATGGATAAAATTTTGTGCCTTAACCCAATATTGTTCCATGGTATACACTCAAAAGCGTCATCATCAATTGGGGAACTCCAGTCTCCTGAGTGTGCTGACAATCAATCCTCTTCCATCTTCCTCTGTCTCTGTAAAGCTCCTCTTCCTCGACCTGCTGTAGTGATTTTCCTTTCATTGGAAGACCTCACGCTGAGGTTTAATGTCTTCTTTTGTTATGTCTAATCATTTCTTTCTTGGTTTCCCCACTTTTCTTTTGAAACCATGTTTAAAAGCTTACATAATTTAATTATTTTCACTGCTAGCCAAACAATTCCCAAAGTTGTTATTGAGGGGGAGACAAATATATTAGCTAACTCTCATAGATTTACCTAAGAAAAAACTTGTGTTTTATTATCACTAAGAAAGCAGGTCTGTCGTTGTGTTGCTAAGAGAATATTTGGACATACATAGTACAAAATATTGACTGGGACGGTGGCACGTCTTGTAATCCAGCTTCTTGGAGGTCATGAACTGTGGATAGTTATGGTCGGTGAATGTGGTATTCTCTCGTGTGGGTTATCGTCCACACTATTACGTTCATTCGCAAAGACCATCCTCATAATTAGACTATTTCGTAATTCAGAGACAAAAGTGGTTTGGATCCTACGTTAAACTGTAGGTTCTTAGATGTCATTAGCTGTTGGACTATCAATAAACAGTCCTGTCTAAGGAACATGTCAACCTTAGTCAGTATCAAGGCTACAATCATCTTATACTCAGCTGTCTTTCATGCTTGGCTTAAAATACCTATCTGAGTAGGTTGACATTTCACTGGGATAATAATAATAAGATAATGATGGATAAAATGTGATTCTGAACTCGATGACCTGATTGCATGTGCTGGCCAGTTTGCTACAGTTGCGGTTTTCGATGTTGCAGGGATGGGAGCCCGTAGGGACGGGGACGTGGAAGGAGTGCGTCAGTCGAGGGGCAACTGGCAGCGGGACGAGATCAGGTGGACACAGAAGGTGCTTGTCAAGCCTCTGGACCAGGCATCCTTGAACACATCCCGGGCAAAAATGTATGGCTTGTTTATTTAATGTTGCTGCTTTTAAATTATATTATAGTATAAAAAAACCAACTGCTGCAACCTAGGTGCATTGCCTGTGAGGTGTATTAAGGGGAGAGTGCCATTTGGAGGTTCCAATTCTTGTAATGGGGTATCAATGGTTTATTTAGGTAGTTAGTGTAGTTATTTATTTATTTATTTCCCACAGTTATACCAATTTTACAATACCTCCGTCGCAGCAGAACTGCGTACTCAGCGAATTTCCAAATCAATAATATAATAATAATAATATATGACAAGTTTTATAAAAATCTGTCCATAAACATGAGAATTATTTGCCTATTCTCCATAAGATTAACATGGGAAAGAGTTGCAGGTTTGCTGCTTTGTGGGAAAAGAGTATGCAGGTTTGCTGCCACGATAAACACATAAACTATGATTTTTAAGCATAAACGGGTGGGTATCAACAACATGAAGGTAAATACCAAGTTGAATCTAAAAATATTGATTGATATGGGAAATATTAATTTCTTCTTATCCTCCATAAGATTAACATTGGAGCCCCAAAATACAACGTACTGTGTTTAGATTTTTTAATATCTCGGTAACCGTCGGAGATAGAGAAAAACTTTAAGAAACTTAATTGTGCAGTTTTTTAAGCTGATTCTAATAGTGAAAGATAAAATTAGAAATTTTTAAAAATTACATGGGAAAAATGCAAAAAACCCATTTTTGGGGTACAAAACCCCCCCAAAATACCCCTTCCGATTGACCGATATGTCTGGATTACGAACTCGTCCGAGCTATTGCAGGAATACACGTCTCTACCAAATTTGGTCTCGATCGGACCATTTTTACGAGAGTTATCGTGTTCAAAGACACATATATAAATATATATATATATTTATATATATATATTTATATATATATATATATATATATACATATATATATATATATAAATTTTAACAACTATTGTTTTTGGTCTCTGGGCACCTAAAGAAAAAAAAATAACATGGTCCCATGCTTAAGTCTCGCCATGAGACCTACAGTAATAGCTTCTTCCCTATGGGAAATTCGCTAAAATGGAATTGCATACAAGATGGTAGCCTAAGATATCATTCCCTAAATTAGTTCTTAGACTAACGAAAATTCAAATAAATAACAGTGATAAGGTTGTATGGGTCAAAAAGACTAGTGTAAAAAATAATGAAGAGAACAATAAATATTACAAAACTTCAACAACAAATAAGTAAAATATGTAATTAAAATCCATGTTTTCTAGCCCCTGAACTGATTTATTGACTAACTACTTGCTATAAATACCTTGTCAACAGCTCAAATTTTGTAATATTTAGCTATTTAGTTAGTTCGGCTTTAAGATGCCATCTTTGGACAATAATGTTCAGCCACTTGGCGTCGTTAAATTTAAACTCATACACCACTACAAAACACAACATTAAATTTATTCGACAGGCCTGTCTCACACATGTTTACGTGCCCGAGCAGGTAGCTGACTGTAGCCTAGGAGTAGCTGACTGACCAGCAAAATATTTTAAGTAAGAAACTAGGACACAATATTTTATTCTTTAAACTGTTTACATTTACAGTTTTAGCGAATTTCCCATAGGGAAGAAGCTATTACCGTATGTCTCATGGCAAGACTTAAGTCTGGGACCATGTTATTTTTTCTTCTTTAGGTGCCCAGAGACCAAAAACAATAGTCGTTAAAATTTATATATATATATATATATATATATATATATATCTTTATTTATGGACAGATGTTGATGAAAGTTGGTATAAAGGATAAAAATAAAAAATGTTCATGGTAGAAATGCCTACTTTCAGTGTTACTCACAGCAGCAAACCTGCAACTCTTTCCCATGTTAATCTTATGGAGAATAGGCAAATAATTCTCATGTTTATGGACAGATTTTTATAAAACTTGTCATATATTATTATTAGGGGTCTGCGGTGCACCGAAAAAATCGGTACGGTACGGTTCCAGCCTTGTACCGAACCTCGGTACGGTACAAGAATTTTTTCGGTACAAGTTCGGTACGGTACAAATAAGAAAAAATTAAGTCACTATCCAGTCTAGGTAGCCATCAAATATAACTATGGAATATCTCCTGCCGAAAACATTGAATAAAAACCGGCTGTTAAAGGCTTTATACTCTACAAGTAATAAAGAATTACAACACTGCCCAGATGTACAGCAAATACTGAACGTAAGACTGACTCATAGCGTGTTGGTGAATGATCATTTAAAATAAAACAATTTCACCAGGACTTCAGGAATATCGGGCAACCAGCCATCTCCCTGCCGGCTCTAAATTATTGTGCATTTCCGGCTTATTATCGTATCCACGTATAGCAGCTTACGCGATCAGGGAACCGTTCCTCCTTTTGACGCAACAAAATAGTCGTACCAGTATGAGGCTCGTATTAGTCGTGTTTCAAATAGTGATGGGAATGCCTGTGATTTTTTAATCACAGTGAAAACCTTTTAAACTGTGATTCATGATTCTTTCAATTGATTCGTTCTTTTTCCTCTGACAGTCTGTTGACGATGTTATATGACCAAAATACAGAACTGTGATTTGCCGTATTGATCTCGCTCTTTCGAGATTTTTACTCAAATAAAATAAAAAATCATAATGTTAAGGATATAATTGAATAAAGGAAATAAATAACTTTTATTATTTAACAATATTTTCTGTATTTCCTCATTAGTGGAACCCCTCAAATCCGAACTAATTGGGACTGAAGCCTGTTCTTCCAAGGATATAGATACTACGTACTTATTTCGTCACTGTATTCGCGCGGTAACCGACGGGTTATACAGGCTGTGCGTGACTCAATAAGTTCATTATGGGCAGTGACCTTGGCGGGTCGAGCCTGTGCTAAAAATAAACCATTCTCCCCCTACCCTTACTAACAGGGATGCGTATCGCGTCTGTCTACTGTCTGTGTCTAGTTTAGTGAGCGTTTACCTGCTCACTAAATAAGTGCATCTATAACAACCGACATGGCTTGGAATTCGTGTGAAGATTTTCTTCATTTCAACAGTTAAAGATAACAGACTTTAAGCGAAAAACCCTGACTTTGTTAAACCTTGAAAAATAAGTTTATGTGATTAAATTTTTTTTCATTTCCAGCTATTTCTTTTTTTTATTTCCCAGAATATGTTCAGATTTGAGAGGTTCCATTGTAATATTCAGATATTACCACTTTATACTAAAATAACCATTTTAGTCTAAAGAGCCCTTCGACATTTTATGAAAGTGTTTCATTTAATTTGAACAATTATTGTGATTGGTTGAATTAAAAATAATAAACCAGGACAATATAAAACATAGGTCTTGGCTAGGGGGTATTGACTCAGTATATTTTCTGTATTTTTTGTTCTGCAATAAAATACATTATAGTTTTTTTATTTTGTTTGTTCATCCTTAGTTTCATATAGACTTGAGAAGATTATTTCTCCTTTTTAATTAGTTACAACATAAACTATAATGTTTAAATAATTATTAATATGTTTAATATGATATGTTTTTTAAAGAATGGATTTAAAAATCATATTACAGTTTGAAAATTAGTACAGTAAAATATTTCTCCTGACATTGTATATTTTTTTAAACTCCTTTCTCTATGTTTTCACTAATTAAATTCTGGAAAATACTTATGAAAAAAAGGATGAGATCAGTTAATGTTACATATTATTACTGGCGGCATTATTCTCGTGTACCGTACCGTACCGAATTTGTACCGAGAACCGAGGTACAACAATTTGTACCGTACCGTACCGTACCGACCTCATAATTTCCTGTACCGCAGACCCCTAATTATTATTATTATTATATTATTGATTTGGAAATTCGCTGAGTACACAGGTCTGCTGCGAAGGGGGTATTAGATTTTGATTTAGTTATTATGTAAAATTTTAGATTAACATAAGTTTTCATATGTTCAGAGACTTTTTGGGCAGCCTGGAACTGGAAGATTATGAAAGGGAAAGTTTGAAACCAAAAGAAGAAGTTCCTCAAGTTCCAGCTCCTAAGTTGGCCGAGAAGAAGCTGCTCAAGAAAAGGCCTCATGCTTATAGGACGAGGGCAGTCAGGGAGCAACAGCTCAACATTGAGTATGAAGTGAGTTGTCACAGTTCTTGATTTAACGATCAATGAAAATGAGTTATTAAGGTGTCACAAAATATTGATCAGAAGTTTTATTGCATGTTTCAATTTTTGTTTTTTGCAGTTTCCAATCAAATTTGCTTATCAGAAAACCAGTTTCTGGTCTTAAATAAGAAAAGAATAGTTTGGTAAATAGCCAATGTTGTGTATCCGAGGGGAGTCCACAAAGTAACGCCGTTTGGGCTGGGCGCGGTAGGTGTTGGGGGTAGCGCTGCCATCCTCATATCGGCGTGCACAGCGGTTCAATAGGCTTCTAGCTGTGCAAGAGAGAGCAACATACGATAGCCTATTCCTGACCTAAAACTTATAACCTAAAAACATGAGCGCCGCAATAGCAAAACCTGCCAAGTGTGAAATGCGTGGTGTTATAAGATTTTGTGGTCATAAAGCTACACAGCAACTGGAATTGTGAATTGAGAGCAGTGTATGGCTCGAACAATATGAGCGAAGGTGTAGTTTGTCAATAGATACTGTTTTTTAAATCGGACAACGAATGTGAATGATAAAGACCGGAGTGGTGTTGTGATTGTCCATGACGACGCCCGCCCTCACACAGCTCAAAGAACAACTGAACTTTTGAAAAATTCAAATGGGACGTTTTTGACCACCATTGTCCCTACAGCCCGGACTTGACTACCAGTGATTTCCATCTTCTCCCGTACATGAAGTAGTGTAGTAGCTTGCATCTCAAGAGGTTCGCTAGTGATGAAGAGCTTCAAAACGCAGGACAGTTGGTTACGTTCTCAGGCAGCAGATTTTATTAAAGACAAAATTTCAAAAACTGTTAAGAGATGGGATAAGCACTGAAATTTGTTTGGTGGATATGTTGAAAAGTAGAAAAAATCTGTAGTTTTTAGATGTATGTAATAAAGTTTTTGTGTGTCAACTGGCTTAATTTTTATTTCAAAACGGAGGTTTTACTTTGTGAAGACCTTCGTATTAAAATAATTTTTTGAGTCCACTGAAGGTCTTACAAGTCCTGAAAAACACAGTTAACATTTGAATGACACAATTTCATGGTTTTTAAAATTTGAACAAATTATGATTTTCTCTAATACTCTAATACTAATACTCTAATTACTTATAACATTTTAAGATTTTATTAAAACTTCAAAAGTTTTTACGGCATTATTCATTATTTGTTGCAAAAATGTTTTCCTGTTTAGGTATACAATGTATGAGATTTTCATGTATTTTCCATTCTTATTATTTAAGTTTCATTCTTGTTACGAATTGTTATGAACATTATCATTCACAGTTTTGTATACTTTCTAATATTGAAGCAATAAAGTAGGATATTAAAAAGTTGATAGAATGTCTTGCTTTCTAGATTCACCATTGTATACATTTAGTTGATTTAATGTATAGTAGAGTTTTTCAATTCTTGAACAAATTTAATCTTTAACTATGGTTTTATGAAACAAATTCAAGTGACTCCTAATGATCTTTACTTTGAATTTTTGTTTAGGATCCAAACAATTTAGATTTGAGTGGCTCAGAAGAACAAGACAACCAGAGTGACGACTCGACGGCAAACTCGGAGAACCTCGACTCTGGATCGTCAAGCTCCAGTGAGTCGGCGAGTTCCGAGTACTCTGACTGGGTGAGGGACGAGGGTGAGGTGTTGGAACCACCCAAGAGGCGGAGCAAGCGAATACAGAAGCCAGTGCCTAAACCCGCCAAGAAGACAGAGGAACCTCAGGTAAGCACATTTTACAGCCCATTATTACAGTTCTGAAATGGTGAACTATCCAGGTAGGTTGTTTTAAGCCTAGTATTAATGAAAAATATGTGCAAGATGATTGTGGTACGATCTTGTAGTCTCGTTACTGGCTAATACTGATTTGTTCCTTAGACCAGACTGTTAATTGTTTAACTGCTAAACAACCAATGGCTTCTAAGGAACCTACAGTTTAACATGTGATCCGAATCACTTTTGCTGAGATTTATGAACTGGTCTAGTTTTGAGGATGGTATTTGTAGGTGTGAAAGTAGAATTCAATTGAGCGTACGCTAATTCACACAAGAGAATATCACATCCACCAACCATCACTCATAACTATCCACGCTTCTTGACCTCCAACTAGCTGGATTACAGGACACACCACCATCTCCATTTTATATTTTTTCAATTTATTGTCTACATGATTTAGATTTCAAACTTTCTAAATATTCAGTATATTTTGTTTGAGAGATTATTGCAGATTAATGAAACACAGTGTGAATACGTTCACACACTTGGGTTT
Organism: Nephotettix cincticeps; assembly: GCA_023375725.1. Lineage (NCBI taxonomy): Eukaryota > Metazoa > Arthropoda > Insecta > Hemiptera > Cicadellidae > Nephotettix > Nephotettix cincticeps. The sequence goes on from CM041788.1 coordinate 54,620,569, forward strand.
AGACTCCATAGTGTTAAGAAAGCGACACAATAGTGTATCCATACATAGGATTACACTCTGATCATTCATCTTAGAATACTACTCGTCTTCGTAACTCATTGAGCTCATGAATGAATAAAAATAACTTCTTAATCGCAAGAGTACCACATTTTGCACCAAAATAGTATTTGCATTTTAAAACGTCATTTGATAAAATTTACGCTAAAACACTTAATATAGTTATAATTTGATACAGATTGATTCTTAATTCATAAATAAATAATTAAAGATATGTGGTTATGCGACAGGTGTGTATTGCTGGATTCAGTAGATAATCTGCGAGAGGGGGTATCAAATGATGGTGGCTGCGGCCTGAAGTTTCGGCAGGAAGTAAAAGTGTGTGAATAACTTTTTCTCTGTGTGAAGTGTGTGAGCATACTTCACAAAGAGAAAATATATAACCTTTCGGCAAAAAGAGTGTAATTTGGCGTTATGCGTGCGTTCATGTTTTGAAGACTTTCATCCCAAATAAAGTTCTAAAATTTCCATTTTAGGGTATTTTAAACCTAATATACATTTAATCCTATATTTATAGTAGGCTGCAGTAAAATTTAGTGAGAAATATATTTTATTCCTTGGAGGTGTGATTTGATTTTTTCCCCTTGCTTCAACAAGCTCTGAGATAGTGATGTATTTTTAAAATTTTCCTCCAAGGGTTAAGCATCAAAGATACATCATTATCAACAAAAAATTTGAAAAGTCAGTGAATTCAATAGAAACTTTGAATTCATAACTCATTACCATGTGTTCCAGGAGGCGGTGCCGAACAGTTACCGTCCATCTGAGTGGCTGGCCGCAGTCATCCCCAAGAAGTTCCCCTACTACCCGCAGATGGGCGATGAGGTGGTGTTTTTCAAGGAGGGTTATAAGCTGTACCTGGATGCTGTGCAACATCGCAAGATCTACCAGCCCACTCCTGCCCAGCCGCAGCCGTGGGGGAAGATCAACATCAAGGTAACTGATAGTTATTGTGTTGTAGGGTAACATTTTCGATGGATTCACCTTTAGGTCTGGTTTGTAAGACTGTTGTAGATTGTTAAATTCATAAAGACAAAGAGTTGCTAGACGACTAAAGTCTTAACTCTTATAAAGCGGTAGCCACTACGCACGCCCATACCCACTAGGCGAAAAATATTTTGGTTGAGTTCAAATAGATTTAAAATTTTGATTTTTTATACCTTTATCTCATGGTCAAAGTTAATTTTACAAACTTTTTTCATGAAAATAATTTGTTTACATGTTTATGACCATTTGTTTTGGCATTCAGCTGTTCTATTATGTCTTCTTCAAAATTTGAATCATTTAACCTAAAGGTCATTTTCACTAAACATTAAATCACAGTCTCATGCACTGAATGTATTTCACTAACTTTTATTTCACTAGACATAAATAAATACTGTCCGAGCGTGCGAAAAATAACACAACTCAGCCGGCCGGTAGAAAAGATCTTTAGAGATCGGTGATGTCAACCCACCAAACAGAAATTTACAAAAGAAATAAAAAATTGATTACGACAATAACATTTATTTATGGCCTAAGGTAAACTATAGACATCCGAGAAACAATTTTAAAATAAATTTTTTTACGTATTATGTACGTGAAATGCACCTGAACTCCAGATTGAGTTGCTTATATATGATTCATTCATTCATTTAATTTCCAGATCTTAATTTCAAACAGTCTTCCTAACTTATCCTATTGGAGTTATTCATATAGTGTTTTTATATATTTGTTCTGTTTGCATCACTAGTCCGTATGCGAATCCATAATAACAATTCTTATAAAAATTCAACTTCTTCAAGATTCATAGACGTGCTCATAGAACAAAGAAGATTCAAGTTTTATATCAAAGTATCAAGTATTATGGTCACTACGCATTGCATGTGTTAATCTCGAATTTCAATGCTATGAGCAACATCGCTGTCCCTGCTATATATAGGTAGCTCTGTGTCATCTAACATCATGCTTATACATCCTGCTTTTACAGAATGCTTTATTGCTCCTTCTTTCTTCGTTAATACATCCTGAACTTTTTGTCATCACAAAAAGGTCACCCATTAAATTCACCAAATTCAATTTTAGTTTGTCTTAAGTTTGTTTGGATGGACTGTTTCTAATCTTGGACTCATCCACTTTTGAATATTAACAATGGATTAGATTAGATTAGATTATTGAAATGGCAACCAACCCGTATAGGTATTTTAAGCAAGTATGATTGAGAAATGAGTGTAGGATGATTGTGACGCGATCTTGTAGTCGTGTTACTGACTAAGGATGACATGTTCTTTAGACAGGACTGTTGATTAATAGTCCAACAGCCGATGGCAACTAAGGAATCTACATTTTAATGTGGAATCTGAGCGACGCCTCTGAATTACAAATTGGTCTGATTATGAGTATGGTCTTTGCGGATTAACGTAGTATTCAATAGTGCGGACGTTAATCCACACAAGAGAACACTACATCCACCGACCATCACTCACAACTATTCACAATTCGTGACCTCCAAGTAGCTGGATTACAGGACGTCGCCACCGTCCCAGTCATGGAAGTTTGTTATCAGTGTCAGTGCAATCACTAGATAATTATATCAGTTAAAACATCATTCCGGGCAATTAGTCCTATTAACTGCACTGAGGAGAAATAACAGTATTGTTCATAAATGGCTGAGGATTGTGTAATTGAAATTGCAGATAAAGCAAACCTAACCTAAAATACACAGTGTCTGATAGTAGAGGCTGGTACATGCCATGCATAATTGTAACTTGGTTTAAATGTATAAATGTGAATTTTAATGTATAGTTGTTTTGTGTTTGAGTACTGAAGATTATAACGACCTCCAATGGAGTGATTAGCTTGACATCTGTTTGAGAATGAACGTATATTGTTCGAAACCCGGGTCACAAAGTTGTTGTTGACAGGAAAGAATTGGACTGACGGATTTTAAAGTAAAATACACAGTCCATATGTGAAACAACTGAACTGTTGTAAACATTTTAGAAGCCCATTGTTGAAGTTGCCGTTATTAAGTTATTGGTTTTGAGGAAAAAAGTCTATTATTTATTTTTTATTTTTTCCTATTTAACAGTGGTTTACTAAATTTTTCTGAGTACCATGAAATCAGAGAGCAAAGGGTCATGCTCCTCTTTGAAGAAGTCCAATACTCTCTGCCTAATGGCAAATGGTGGGCTGATGCGTGCTCGCCCCAGGCAAAGTGTGTTGTTGGCGGTAACTATAATTTGCAGACAATAGAATGGAAGTTAATGCGCTAAACTTTGCTTTCCCAAGTTGCTAATTTTTTTGCCAACCGCAGACGCAACGCTATTAAAAGCTGCTCGTGGATAATCGGGAGTCTACTATACTTAATCTACGACATCTCATTTTCCAGGTAAGCTTACTCAGCCATACATTATCTCTAGCACATATTTGTTTAGGATCCGGAGCTGGTGAAAGTGGTGGGGATAAGGTACGAGGTGCGGCCGCCGCACTTGTGTTGCTTACGTCTCGGAGTGATGAAACCTAATGGGCAGCTCACGGGCGAGTACTTCCACATCAAATACCATGACATACCAGACGTCATTGACTTCTTTGTGCTGCGCCAGACTTACGAGAACGCTCTGGATAGAAAGTGGGAAATCGGTAAGTTGGAGGTTAAAAAGTTTGCTTTAAAAAGTTAAAGTGGCCACCTATTTTGTCTGTGCCAATTAATAGAGTTAGAGTTCAAGGCAAACTGAGAACTCGAGTTTTTAGTCGCTGACAAATATTTACATAGTGTAATATGTGAGACCCTGTTTGCTGGCAAGCCAGCTAAAGTAATTTGAAGCTACAGTAAAATTTGGTTTATCCGGATTCCGTCTTATCCGGATCAGGTTGAAAAAATGAATGACAGTTAAAATGTGAGTTTCATCTCGAGCACCTTCAAATTTCAGAAACAACACAGTTCTTGTTACAAAGCTATGACTCCTTGAAGAGAAAAATTTGTTTTCATTTATTTTTAAAATAATTACGATGTTTTTTCCTGAACTTTATCCGTTGTTTTAAACCACCTAAATTAATCTTTTTAAGATTTTGAACTTGCAATAAATATAAGGTAGTACATTAAAAAGAGTTATCATAAGACGCTAGAAAACATTTTCCAAAATAGTAATAATATACTTAGAAAACCTTAAGGCCATTGTGTGAACTGAATATTTTAATTAAGATTTTTATATTATTTTTCTCTAAACCTCTAAACTACAACAGGAATACAAAGCTTTTGAGTCCTATTAGAACTTGATATTGAAAAATTTATTATTTTCAGTCCACCCTACTGGACAGATACATTTTATTGTTGCTTTGTGGTTTTTATCAGTGCTGCTTCCTGTCGGAGCATTCAAGAACTATATTGAATATTTTTAACATAGTATATAGAGGTACATAATCTACATCATTAGTGAAAAGTTTGTGTCTGATTGCAATGCAGACCATGTTTTAGTCAAAATCTTCAATATGTCAGCTAATAAAGTTAGTGTTTAGTAAAAATTGTCATTTCTGTTTAGGTGATCGATTCAGGAGCATGATAGATGACCATTGGTGGTGGGGGAGAATTGACGGCCACAGGTTTGCGAATAACTCGTCCGAGTTTTTGAAGTACCGAATCATATGGGACAACGGAGAAAGCGAGTTCATGAGTCCTTGGGATATGGAACCCGTTGAGCCAACAGGTAATTTGCACACAGTTGTGGGTAGAAAATTAGATGGATAAACGCACAGTGGAACTTAAAAAATTCCTATCAAAATTGAAGTTCATATTTTTCAAGATTGAAATAATATTTTCAATTAGAGTACAACAACTGGATCATGAATGACGTAAAAGTGAAGTTTCATTTATTTGTTACAATGCCTTAAGAAATTTACTATTGCCTTTTGCTTTAAATAGGAGGATTGGGTAAATATACTTTAGACTCTTTTAGCCTACCCCCAAAGAAAGAAATTGTAATGGAGTTAAGGGATTTTACTAAAAACATTTGTCAATCGTTTTTATTGGAAGATACCACAAGATGTCTAAGGTCATTTTTAATAAAATTACCAGTAGCAAAACAACCAAAGCCGTAGATATTTTCTGTAAGCTGTACATATAACACTTAATCTTACAGCCACTACCACTTCAAAAGGTACTTGGTTACATAACACACAGTCTGAGTAATAGTTCTAATAACCCAGGATGGTAGTAATTAATTCTCACTCTACCTAGTGATTTATGTAGTGAAAATGTTTCTGAATCAAGTTGGCATATCTCATTGTTACATTTAAAGTTTTAGAATAAATTATACTGTTCATTACGTGTAATCTAAGAAACATTTTCACATTTTTCTGTTTCTAATTTTGTAAAATTTAGTCTAATGAGATGCAATATTTTCTCATAAATTTTAGTGATTTTTTTGTATCAATACACTTTATTTTTCACTTTTGTAATTTATGTTTAACTGCTTTTTTTGCTATTATATATTCTATATAGGTGAGCTACTGGTGTATTTGTTGTCATTAGTCTACTTTAAAATTGTTTAACAAGATAATATATTGTTCCTTTTACTTTTTAATTTCTCCCCCTATACATTGTTTATGGAAAAGGTTTAGTTTTGAAACATTTTTAAATTTCAGTTGAGAGTGGAAATATCCGGTTTGAGGCTCCCTGAATGTCCTATTTATGTGTCTGTGTACCCTGAGACCAAGCAAATGGTCCAATTTTTATGAATTTGGTACGATGACAATAGCCTGAAACGGTTTTTTTCATTCTTGATTCTGAAGGGTAGTTCACACCTAACACCCTAAAAAAATGTTATAAATTAATAATAATTTTTAAATATCGCTTCAACGATTATGATTACAATTTTATTGTTTATAGTACTTAGGGTCGTAAATAATATGACACAACCCAAATGTCTGTAAAAACGACAGTTAAAAGGTTATGCGCTTTATGCCAAAAACGACTTTGGAAGTTTTCCGGCCAAGCAATAGATTTATAAAATATTTAACTATCACCATTAAATTTAGTTCAAAAGACTAAATAAATTAGTATTTTGAAGTTGCTAGCGACTCCTGTCAGATCATGTGTGGTCACCACTGGCTAGCCTGCGTGACGGACTACGGTACCTTGAAATCTTTAATTTACCACTCAGGCCCTTGGCCCATTATGGTGGGATGTTAAGATTTATAAAAAAAAATATTAGTTTAAGACTCGGTTCCAGAGAAAATTTAAATTTACAGTGTACGGTTAACAACGTTAAGCAACATACCGCCCATGATGTAAAGTAACAATTTAATAATTTTGTTTTTTTTTAGCATTAAAAAAATAGATACCTTTTTTATTTATCAACTGTTTTTTATGAAATTTGTTATGTAGGGAAATGTCACATCACCCAATAAACCAATTCAAAAAGGTTTGTTCAGTATTTACTTCCCTGTGGGAAATAGGTTAGATCATGGATAAGTCTAAAAGGAATGGTCATCTAAACAGCTGTTCTTATTCTTTTATATTCAAAATTCAATACAATAGCTCTGGTATTTTCTATGGAAACTTATTTTCCATCTTAAAAATCACCAACACCCCCCCCCTAGAGCTAAGACATATCCATGTCAAAAGGTTTGTTATTACTTAGGAAAGGAGGAGATGGAAGGATGAATCCCCAAAAAAGTTTTCTTAGAGTAAAAGGGTGTTTCAATGAAATCTCATGGCTATTTTTGAAACATTAGGTTTGTTAAAAGTAAATTTAATAAGCATTAAACCTTTCCTGGACAGGTGACAGATATATCTGCCAAAGTCTTTGGCAATAAAGGACGGGTGGTGGATATATCCGCTCATTGTCTTTCCAATCCCACACACCTCAAATCACTAACCGTCCATTATATACTCCTAGACAATTTACAGAACGAAAAAAACCATAAGTGATTCATGTTATGTAACAAAATGTTCAGGCTATTGGGCCTAGATACAACATGACGTACCGGTACGTCTCTACTCCTCAACTCCTGGGTAATAGTCTGTACTCCTCAAAGGGTTAATTCAACAACACACACCAGTTGCACACATTGTTCTTGTTGAGTTTCTTTATTTCCTTTTGTTTGTGTTGCTGTAACATTGTTGTTGTGGTGGCCCAGCGGAGCCTGTAGAGGTAGGGGGATCAATTCCAGTGTCGTCGCAAGAGATCGCGGCTATTCTGTACCGGCCTCGCCCGGAGGAGTGGCCTCTGGGCGATCGCGACGCCGCCTGCGAGAGAATACTCATGGGCCTAGAGCAGGTCATGGAGTTGAGCGTTGCTGAGCCATTCATCGCCCCCGTCGACCTCAATAGGTACCCGACCTATGCCAAAGTGGTTGAGTACCCCATCGACCTCTCTACAATTAAGGTTAGACCCCCACACCATTTTATAGTAATTATTTGTAGATTAGTTAAATCTAAACTACAAGGTGTGATTTTAAGTAAAGTTAATTGCATCACTTTTACCACTTTGTAAAAGCCAATGTTTTAGTTAAGTTTTTGACATATCGGTTATATCAAATCACTCTACAAGCTTTTAAGTTTGTTCAAAGAATTCTACCACCACAAATTCTATTGCCACATTGGGCGGATTACTCCCAAGGCACTTCAGCCGTAGCGGCTTTTTACGCACCCCTGTGTGGGTTGCGGCATAATCACATAGCGAAAAGCCATTGGTGATTGGCGGGATTTGAACCCGGGACCTTGGGCACCAAAGCCCCACGCTCTACCCCATGGACCAGTGCTGTCCATTCGGATAATTATTAAAATGCGTTAACATGAGCTTGTCAGTTTGAAAGTTTTTAGTATACTGAAGATGTTCATATTTCCAAAGTGAAATGTTATGATTAGCCACTTTGTAACCATGATTATAACGAACGATTATAATAGTCTGGTTATAATCATTCTGCAATATGATTTTCCTAGACATTAACTCATGTCTCTTGTTTTATTTCCCGAAGACTTTTTCCCCTGTCCCCAAAAACAGATTGATTAATTAATCTTTAATGCTTACACTCTTAGAGAACACGGCTAATATTGTTAGAAAAGAGTTTCGGTCACAATGATTTGTTTCATTACGTGACTATTATATCTGTTAGCCACAGCAGGAACTATTAGATGAAGTGTATTCCTACTTCAGCAACCAGATGTGGTTTGAAGATCTTGTGTTTTAGTGAGTCTGCTAGAGTGGTAAAGAACAGTTCTTATTTATATGACGGAACTTTTCTGTAAGGGTCAATGGGTTTTGTTTCTACGTCTGGTATTATATTGGTGCCTGTCACTAGTTTCTGTTTAGTGTGATCTAAATAGAATTTTCTCCCAATATTACCAATATACCAAGCTCTTTGAAGGCCTCACAACAAGTAAAAAAAAGTTCTTATTATTTTTTAGGCCCACACGTTTTTAACCCTTCGTCTGTGGCTTTGATTTTAAAACACAAATGGTGACTCACCGAGTTTTTTTTTCTGGATATTGAAATAATGGGCAAATAGTGGAGTTTTATACTTATATTGGAAAAAGATTGTACGAAACCCCTGTACAACTAATACAAAAAAATGAATAAATTAATTAAACAACACAGAATAAACTGAATCAAAACCCTTCGTCGCGGACTTTGATTTTAAAGCACAAATGGTGATTCACAAGTTTTTTTCCCGGGGATTTTTTAAATAATGTACAAACAATATATTTTTATACATATATTGTAAAGAGGTTGTATGAACTAAACTACATAACCGTAGAAGCACGATCGGTGAAACACGGTTGCGTCGTCCATGCTACGCGACTCTCGGGTTTCAAATGAACAGAAAGGTTAGGAAATGGAAGTTATGAATGCAAAATGAAGTTGGACCAGTTCCTAGAAAGAGGCACGAGAAGTACAGTGATTATTGAAACTGCCGACCGGAAACAAACCTAACTTTTTTTCAAAAATAAAAGCGTCTGGAGGCAAACTCCGTGATGTCACCGACGGAGGGTTAAAGAATCTTAAAAGGTTTTGTAGCTGTTGCTCTTCTATATTACATTTTAGTCACACAACAATTAAGTCAAACTAGCAGTGCAATTAAAAGTATAATTTATTTTAGGAACACTTGCAATACACTTGAAAATGTATTTAGTCAAAAACTGTATCAAATTTGGTAAAAAATCCTCAGTTGTGTTTGTAATCACAATTAGTACTTTTGCGGAATGATTTTGAAAATTACATTTTAATGAATTCAGGCGAGGTTCGAGAACAGGTTCTACCGGCGGATAGCAGCTGCCCAGTTCGACATTCGCTACCTTGCGACCAACACCGAAAAATTCAACGAAGCTCACAGTCAAATTGTTAAGCAGGCACGAATCGTCACTGATCTCTGCCTGAAGATAGTCAAGTGAGTAAACATAATTTATATAAACACTAGCCTAATTACCCGTCCTTCACACAGATAAAAAAGGTTTGAGAGAGGTTACCTTTTCTCTTTGGCATGAAATAAATATTCTAAAACATGAAAACTTTATTAAGAAAAAATACTTTTTTGGGTTAAAATACTATTCACACTAAAAGGGGTATTTACAGATAGTATTTTACACTAAACACAATTTAAAAAATTTATAAACAAGATTATCTACAACATGACAAATTACCACCTGTTAAGTTAGAGGGTTGTACGTAAAGTAAGGTCCCCATGGCGTTATGGTCGTGAAAAGCGCCGTTATGGTAAATCCTGTGCTGCCGCAGTGTACATACATGATCACTCAACCACCCATTACTGTGGATAATTGTTAGTCTACTGTACATTGTGCAGCTATTATAGGATCCTTCTAATATCATCTGTTACTATTTTTTTTCTTTCCAGAGAGACATGTACAGTGGATGTCTCCTCCTTGTATCGCCAGTTGCTGGAGAGCTACAGGTCCAGTGAGTCAGAAGACGTCGGCGAGGCGGGTCCCTCGACCAGCAGACACCGCATTAAGGCGGCTACAGCCCGGTCGATGAGGGCGATGCGGGCTAGTCGGCGTGAGGCGTCTCGCCAGACGGGACCGTTTGATTGGAAGAGAGAATGTCGTGAATGCTTGGAAATGCTATGGGCATGCAGAGACTCTGAGCCTTTTAGGTAATAAATTTTTTATTAACTTTATGGTTTATTCACTTGAAAATGTTTTGCAAAAAATAGAGGTGAGCAGATAGTGAAATTTTTTCAGATAGTTTCCGGATTAGATATTTAGGGTTCGAATCAAATAATTTTCGGATTCGGTTACTCGCAATTGTGGAGCGCTGAAGGCCCACGTGGATCCTGCAATAAACCCTACGTCGGCAATCGATCCCCAGCCATTTTGATGAGTTTTTTAATAATTAATTTGAATAAAAAATAACTTCGTGTATATAATGTTATGCCACTGCCCTAATTTTTTCAAAAAAAAGAATGATTAATTACTACCAATTATCCCCTTTTCCCCCATCCCCCACAGCTATTTCTACGTTACCACATCATTATTCCTGTCGATGCGACGTCTGCCAGCTCCTGCACCAGACTGCTTTCGTCCCCCTTCCTTACCTCGAGCCTGCTTGGGGTGATGCCAGGTCAGAGTCCAATCTCTGGTTCTACGGTTGCAATAGTGTACAGGGGAGGGGGGTCAAACCCCTCACAATAAACACAGTGGAATCACACTTATCTAAGAAAAAATGTTTATATTCACTTCCTTGTGGGAAATAGGTTAGATCGTGGATATGTATAAAGGTAATGGTCTCAGTTCGTCTAAACAGCTGTTCTTATTATTTTATATTAAAAATTCAATGTAATAGCTCAGATAGTTTCTGTGGAAACCTGTTACATGTTTTCCATCTTAAAAATCGCCAACACCCCCCCCCTCAGGGCTAAGACATATCCATGTCAAAATTAGAAAAAAAATATAAATGTTATCAAAGTTATTAAATTGGACATGCAAATCATAACTTCTTCATAGGCTGAACAACAAAAGTAAAATTTATACTTCACTGCATTTAAAAGTAAAATTTTTAAGATGGAATAATTCACAAATTAAATCAACAAAAACCCTTTTAACCACCCAATAAATTATATCAACAGATCTTAAAGTTAATTATATAAACCATGGATGGATTGACAATGATAAATAATAATTCCCAATTTTAATTCATGATTCAACTATTTTATTTATTACGAATAAAAAAAATTGCCATAAAAAAGAACCAAGATTCGAAATAAGACGTTGGCTCGTTATGATGGCTATCTGTGTATCAGGCTGCCGTGATACAGTATTAAAACTCGTGAAATTATGGTATCTTGTTGTAATCTAGTTATTTAATCTTAAAATTATCTAAAAATGCACCATTTAAAAACTGATGATAGTAAAAATCATCCACCAAAGAAAAAATGTAGTGTGAAAACGAGTGGAAAATTTGTTGGTTATGTGAACACTGATCAACGAAATAGGCCACATGTAAATTTTTGAATCCGGTTATCCGATCCCATTCGGCCACACACCTCTAACAAAAAGTATTTGACATATTTATCATACTATAAATTTTGCTTTCACATAGTCGGAAATAAAAAAAGTTAGATAAAAAAGAATTCTCCAGTCAAATGCATTATTTGATACTCTCATTAATTATGAGAACATCCAACAGCGACGATGATAAAGGTAGCATGAAGATAAAGTCTATCTGATTGGACACATCTGCATTAATTATTATAGGCCTATATATTTTGTAGTTGTAATTTTATGTAGTGTTTTAATCATGATATAACCCTTCAATCAAGAAACGAATTTCAAGCTAAAAGGATTTGATAATGATACGATAGGTGTAGAAATGTGTGTCATCCAGTAATCTCCAATAATCCAATGAGGACTACGTTATGATTCACAAGGCAGTTAAGAAGATGTATAACCTAGTATTTATTCTACAGACGTGATCCGTAAAAAAACAACACTATCATGAACAAAACTAATGACCTGAATGAAAAATGTTTGTATTTACTTCCCTGTGGGAAATGGTTTAGAGCATGGATATGTCGAAAGGGATTTTTTCAGTTCATCTAAACAGCTGTTCTTAGTTCTTATTCTTTGATATTGAAAATTCAATACAATAGCTCTGGTAGTTTCTATGGAAACCTGTTACATATTTTCCATCTTAAAAAATCACCAACACCCCCCAGAGCTTAGACATATCCATGTTAAAACTTAAAATGACTTAAAAATATAGTTGCAGGGTTTGTAACAGGTTATTTATTTTTTCTTCTCTTGTTATTATTCTTTTGAATTGGGTTCATTATGGGGAATTTGGTTTTTATTGAACAATTTTAGTAAAACTTGTATAAAATGTCCTCAATAAAGAGCATTAAGGCATAAAACAAAATGGTCATGGATTCATATAATGTCTATATTTTTGAGAACAGTTACTATATTCTTTTTTTTAAATGCATTTATTTTTTATGCTATTTAAAGTTAATAAAGTATTTAAATCATTAATACCTTTTTCTTTGGCTTTTGTTACTTAACAACCTGAATTCAGGAGGGAATTTTCCGCTTCTGTTATACCAGAAGTAGAAAATGTGCGGTCATCAGAAAGCAGTGTTGCATTTTCAACCCATTAGGTATTTTATTTATTTATTTTTAACCTCAAGATTTGTTATAAGCCCTGTAGTCCCTGTACTATAAAAATAACATTTAGAATTAAAAAGGCTTTAGCTTTTAATTTTAAATCCATCCAGAATAGTGGTATTGTGTACCTTACCTTATTGTGAGATTTCTGCAGAGAACCGCTGGATCGGCTGGAACATCCAGACTACTACCGCGTTGTGGACACCCCCATGGACCTGGGAACCATGCGAGAAGAGCTGCAGGGTGACAACTACGAGAGCCCTGAAGACTTCTGCGACGACCTTCGACGGATATTCTCTAATGCAAAAAAAACCACCGATAAACGATCGCGGGTCAGTTTACCTAGAGAAAAATTTAATTCCCAACGATATATTTTTACACAGTAAAACCTCACCAATTCAAAACTTTCTGGAGCCAGAGGTTATCGAGTTACGAGTTTGGCGAGTTATCCAAAACATTGCTATCTTCTATGGGTTTAATTAATTAATACATAACAGACTTTAGTTTAACATATAAATTTATTACAGAACAGTACGTGAGTATTTTTACCAGTACATAGCCTACTGAGTAAAGAGCTTTTGAAGAAATTGTCAAATATAGTTAAAAATAAATGTTCTGAAAAAATGCTGATCTGATAATTAATTGCTATTCTTTAATAATTCAACGTTCTTCTGCTAATTAATAAAAAAATAATGAGCTACCCCAACCCCAACAATGGTTTCGGACTTAAAAGTCCATTATCAAATGGATAATGGACTTTTAAGTCCGAAACCTTTGGTCGTCAGCACCATAACTTAAGATCACCGACAGCACTACAGGTATTTTAACCTTTAATTTGAGTAAAATCAGTGATCTGGAGGCTACAATGGACAAGTATTCAAGTCATTAACATCAGTTATATTTATTCACTGGTTACGAAATTATGCAATTCATTTAAATATATAATAACAGAATCCCTTAGACCAGTTCCTGAAAGCGAGCTAGCTTGTGGCTTGGCTAGGTACTGTATCATAATGACCAAGAACTAAGAAGGGAATAATCAAAATGAAAATAAAGTAACATACGATTCGATTTTGTCAAAACAACCGAAGGGGCTAATATTTTTTCTAAGCGCAAGTAGAATATTTATTTAGACTCATGAAAATAACTGAAAGTTCAACATCGACCGAATAACATCGATGTCAAAAACATCGAACATCGACCGACAACATCAATGTACGACGATGCTGAATTTCCGAACACTAGTCAAGTCACTTGGTAGGCTATATAAATGATTTTATTTAACAATTTATATATTTGTCTTTTTACTGTTAATAAAGTGACAAAAATAATTCTTGAGTACGTTCATGATCCCGGATCACGGTAAAATTGACATCGGTCTGAAACGATAATCTGGCAACGCTGCGAAGATCAAGACTCGGCAGCAATGGGAATCGTCTTCCGGTTTATGTTCTCGCTAATTTCCGTTTTTTGTCGAGAATGTTGTGATGTGATGTTTCTTTGTGTTTGTAAAGTTTCATCAGCCTATTTATTTTGGAACTTTAAGATCGGGTCATATTTTGGTATAAGTGTTTGAGGGTAGGACTGAAATCATTTCATTAATAGCATTGGTGGTGAAGCCCTTCTACCACTCATTACTTTGAATTCTTTAAGGTTTTGCTTCTGAAAGAAGATTTCTTATCAAAATATAGGCTACCAACAATTATTGATTTACTGGTGGTTCTGAAACCAATATTGTTTATTTTAGGATAGGTTGAGAGTGATAGTTATTCAAATGTTTTCGGTTTTTAGTTTAATTTTCATTACTATAACCGGGAATGTAATAAGACTATGCATTTTGTAGCTCTGGAATTATTGAAGGACCACTGGTAGTGAGTAAAAGTTCGCCAGTGGAGTTTCGAGTTTCGGTTTCGATTTTGAGATTCAAAATTCCTGGTTTTGACTATTACTACTGTACATCATTTTCACTTTAAACCCTGCCTCACACCTCACCATTTCAGCTGCAGCTACTTGTTAACATATGTAATACAATAAGCAATATGATATACTATGATCCCTATTGGGTTGATATAGTTCCCAATGAAACCTCTAGAATGCAGCACAAGTCGTATTAGGTTGTAACAGTTCCTAAAGTGGCCGCTAGAGAGCAGCATGTCCTGAGAGCCAAGGCGATTCAATGCGATTGACCTCCAGGGGGCGATTGGCGTGCAAGGCCAATCGCCAAGGTGTGGTGTTTTACTGGGAGAGGGTTAAAACCAGCTGGAAAGCTGAATCCTGCTTTTATTGTACTACTAGCCAAAGTACCTGTTCTTCGCACGGGTTAAAAAAAGCTGAAAGGTGTAGGCTCTACTGAGAAATTTAAATTATTGTTAATTAATTCTTCATTGTTTACAAAATGACAAAACACGAGTGTCTACAACATTTCAAAGTAACAGATTTACACAATGGCTGTGCGATTGTCTGCACTTGCAGAAACGAACATGAACAGAATTTTGAACACATGGAATAATTTGAACAAAAGAGGTAAGAAAATTATTACTAATGTCTCTACAAATGTTTGTTGTATAGAAGTAAGAAGTTTGTTGTATAGCGACTGGGGATAATTTTGCAAAAAAACTGTTTTATTTAAGCCTTAACGTCCTGGGTGCGGTCTCACAGACCGCTTGAGTTATTTATTTATTTGAATTTAAGGGTACTAAAAGACGATGACCCCAGCCATGCCAGGTAGTTGTCCCTCCCCACCACCGAAACCGATCCCTATTGTCACTTGTCTTTCGGTCGTAATACTTATAGATATTTTTAGATTTGTTTGTCATCAGCGGTCTGTGAGACCGGACCCAGGACGGTACGCGATAGATTTACGACCCGGCCCAGTGTGTTGTGGGTGTTTTTGACTCGGATTTTTGAAGAGATGTTTGAAAACTGGTACGAGGATGCTTTTACAAGTGAATTGGATTCAATTGGATGGTAAAATCACAATTATAGCGAAATGTTCAGAACACGAGGCTGACGTATCAACTTTCGAGCATGCATCTTTCAAGTACTGGGAGTAGAGAAACCTAAACCCGACACTGTTGGTGATAGGCTGAATAAAAGAAAGACATACTACACATGTGATCCAAAGAAGATAAGAAAAACTGCCTACGTTTGCTATTGATGTAAAAAAAATGTTTGCCTCAAGTGTACAACAAAATATTGCAATGAATGTAGTCATAAGTCATAAGTTCTTTTTTGTCATTAAACATTACAAAAATGTGATAGACATGGTCAATTTGTAGCAATAAGTTAGGCTATTACAACATTTAATACGAGAAATGTAAGCCCAAAATAAGACCTACCTCATTATATTACAGAGTACCTAAACAGTAATTTGTTTATTATTTTATTCCATAATTTTTTATTCATCAAGTTTTGTCATAAATTCTTCAAAAGTTTACTTAAATTTTAAACAAACACCATGTTTTAAGTGAGTGAGTAGAGTTTATAGTTCTTTTTTGTTTTTTCAAAGGTGGGAATAAAACACAGAGGAGAAGAAAACTGATAATGTCCGATGATGGCAATGGTTCTGTCAGTGAATATGAGCCTCCAGGTAAGGAAGTAGAAATCTTCTTTTTATTGACTTTATAGGCCTATATCAATTCTAGTGTTTTCGTGAGAGATCAAGGCAATTTTTGTGAACTGTAATAAACTTGGACAAAACGCCTTGCCTACACATAACACTACAAAATTGGCATTTTTGATTTGACTCAAGAAGGTGGTGTTTATCATGCTCTTCACCCAAGTCCAAAATGTAAATCATAAAGTTATGCAGAATCTTAGCCTAAAAGATCATGTACAGATTCAGGGGGTCATGAAGAGATTATCCCTCTCATTTAACTTTTTTTTACATTAGTCAAGACAAAAATTACTATTTTTTGGGGAACTAAGAAAACACCAATTTCTTAACACATATAGGAATTTATATATAGGAATTTTGAAGAATATATTGTTATTTATTTATTCAGAATGAACTGTTGGATCAATCTGTATGCCAATAATAATTAATTACATTCACCACAATAAAATATTTAATCAAGTTATCATCACTATCACTAGGCTATCACTGGTGAATGTGATAACCAATTATTCTTTCAATTTTTTGATATTTTAACTCCTTCCTAAATGCTTTTAGAAAAATGAAGTTATTTCCACACATTTTACTATCTCAGAGTATTTAAGAATGGCTTATTAGCGAATTTCCCATAGGGAAGAAGCTATTACCGTAGGTCTCATGGCGAGACTTAAGCCCGGGACCATGTTATTTTTTCTTCTTTAGGTGCCCAGAGTCCAAAAACAATAGTCGTTAAAATTTTTATATATATATGTGTCTGTGAACACGATAACTCTCGTAAAAATGGTCCGATTGAGACCAAATTTGGTAGAGACAAGTATTCTACAAACATGTTTCGTAAACCAGAATATCGGTCAATGGGAACGGGTAGTATTTGGGGCGTTTTGTACCCCAAAAATGGGTTTTTTGCGTTTTCACATGGTAATTTTTAAAAACTTATAATTTTATATTTCACCATTGGAATCAGCTTAAAACACTACACAATTAAGTTCCCTTAAAGTTATTTTCTATCTCAACGGTTACCGAGATATTAAAAAATCTAAACACAGTATGTATTGTGGGCTCATGTTAATCTAATGGAGGTAGGATAATAAATATTTCCCATAAAAATCAATATTTTTTGGGTAAAACTTGATATTTGCTTCATGTGGTTGAGGTCTTCCATTCATGCTAAAAAATCATAAATATGTGTCATGGCAGCAAACCTGTTACTCTTTATATTAATCATATAGTGAATAAAATTCCTTTATATGGACAGATGTTGATGAAAGTTGATATAAATGCTCAAAAAATTAATTGTTTACGCTAGAAACACCTACTTTCAGGGTTCCTCACAGCAAAACTGCATACACATCATGTTTTCTAGAAGGGAGAGTAGGCAAAAAAAATACTTATTTATTGACAGATAATGATCAAACTAGTCATATATTATTATTATTATGTTATTGATTTGGAAATTCGCTGAGTACGCAGGTCTGCTGCGACGGGGGTATTTTTAATTTTTTAATCACATATCATATGTTTTGATATTATGGGGCCATGCATCATCAGTAAGAGTGATTCTATAAATACAAAAGAAAGTAAAAAGAACTCACTGCTGGACCAACTATTTAAACCATTGTAGACTTTTATTTATAGAGTCTAAAATTCTAACTGTAATTAATTTATACATTTACCACCAGAAAATACATTCATACTAATAAAACTATAAATAAATCCAAACTTGATAAGCCTCAGTACAGGCTTACCAAGTTTGGATCATCGCACATAGCTACTTACAGTACTTTTTTAATATTCCTCAGGAGTCTGCTCGAACTGCCACTGTTAATTCTTTGAAGTACAAAATATTAGTTTTGTCTAAATCATTCATATCATTCAATCAATGAGTGTATTAAAATGTAGGTATAGAACTTTAAATTGGTATATATTGTGTTGGGTTTCCAGTATTTTGAATTTGTTTGCTTCAATAAATGTCTAATCCCTCAGCAAATTAGTTTTGAAATTTTAACGTTATATTTGTAAAGGTAAATCTATGTGTGTATTGACTGAAGTGACGATGCCTATTTCACCTTTATACATGTGACAAATGGTAATAAGTGATATGATTTTAAATTGACCATCAAACACTACATCTTACTTTAGACACAACAATCCTAGACTTAACAAAAACCCGAAATGGCTAAAAATCACTGTGTTCCGTCCTAGAAATTATTACTGTAAAGAGTGACGTTTCCAGGGGACGCCGGCAAAAAACTTTGGTATATAGCTTGGTAAGTGCTTTTTGCTCACGTATCACCTTACTATGTCCCTGGAGCAAAATGGAGCAACAAGAACAGCCAGACCCCAAATTACTGGAGGAACCCATCCAAATGGACGAGCTGGAGAAAGCAATAACCCAATTGAAGAATGGAAAGGCCGCAGGCGAGGATGACATCTGTTCCGAACAAATCAAACAGTTTGGAACTGGGACTAAAAATTGGCTCCTAAGCCTTTTTAATAGCTGCCTATCATCGCTGTCTATTCCGAAAGCCTGGAGGAGAGCAAAAGTCATCGCACTTCTGAAACCAGGTAAACCTGCAGACTCTGACTCCAGCTACCGGCCAATTTCACTTCTGTGCCATCTCTTCAAGCTCTATGAGCGTGTAATTTTTCAGCGCGTTGTGCAGTTCTTTGAGGGGAGGCTCATCCCACAGCAGGCAGGATTCCGGCCAGGTAAATCTTGTACAAGCCAGATATTAAACCTCACTGAGCAAATTGAGAATGGGTTTGAGGAAGGCGTCATCACAGGCATGGCTTTAATAGACCTGACAGCAGCATACGATACGGTCAACCATAATCTCTTGCTCTCCAGGGTTTACAAGATGACTGGAGACATGCACCTCACAAGTACCATCCGTACCCTCCTTCAGAACCGACGATTCTATGTCTGCTTGAATGGAAAAAAGAGCCGATGGAGAATCCAAAAGAACGGTCTCCCCCAAGGGAGCGTTCTGGCACCGCTGCTCTTCAATGTGTACACAAATGACCAGCCCATCACGCCCAATGCTCACCACTTCCTGTATGCCGATGATCTGGCTATATTGGTCAAAGACCGTTCCTTTGAAGGAGTGGAACTAAGACTGACTCGTGCATTGGAGGAAATATCAGCCTACTACAAGGAGAGCCACCTTAAACCAAACCCAGGGAAAACACAGGTATGCGCCTTCCACCTAAGATCCAGGGAGGCTAGGAGAAGACTGAACGTCACCTGGGAGGGCAAGGCCCTGGAACACACCGGCTCACCAAAATATCTTGGCGTGACCCTGGACCGAACTCTGACATACAAACAGCACTGCCAGAATACGTCATCAAAAGTCAACTCCAGGAACAACATCATCAGGAAGCTATGCAGCAGCCAATGGGGAGCAAATCCCAGCGTGCTCCTGACATCAGGAAAGGCCCTCTGCTTCTCTGTTGGGGAATATGCCTGTCCTGTCTGGTGTCGATCAGCCCACACAAAGAAGGTTGATACATCCCTTAATGAGACATGTCGCATTGCTACTGGTTGCATGAAACCAACTCCCATCGACAAGCTCTACAGGGCTGCAGGAATGAACACTCCCAAGATCAGAAGAGCCAACCACGAATACTTGGAGAGGTTCAAACAGACTTTTGATGAGAGACACATGATTTTGTTTACGGCCAATAACCATCGCGCAGCCGACTCAAAATTTAGTTTTATGAAATTTCACACAGCCAGAATTTGATAAAGGTAAATCTATGTGTGTATTGAGACCACTGACAGTCCTATTTCACAGTGCCCCTTTATTCACTGCACATGACGACCTAATGGAGGGGGAATATAATTTGAAAAGACCTAGCCACACTTCTGGACCATCAAAAAAACTTTGAGAATTTTAGTCCTAGACTTAACAAAAACCCGAAATGGCTAAAATCAGGGTTGTGTCAAAAGCAGAGCAGGGATACTATCTCAATTAGACTATTTCACAGCAAGAAGAACGGAATATGTTTTGTTTTGAAGTAGTATGAGACACTGGCTTAGCTAAATGTGACTAGCTTGGGAATAGTTTGTTGAACCAAATGTCTATTCTACATTATCGTAATCCCCTTTTAGAGAGCAAGAAGATTCGTGTCTACTTTTTAAATTTTTGTTGTTGAGTTATGACCTATCATTGTGCGATCTTTTTTATTTTGATTATTTTTAATTTACAGGTCCAAGAAGAGGCACTTCTTCAAGATTAAAATCAGGTAAGAATGACAGCTTTATAGTTTAAGGTTGAAAAGGTTTTTAACGATTTTGTGAAGGTAATGTAAACGTACAACCTATAATACAGTATACTCTTGCTCATGCATACTGATGTGGGACAGCTCAGGTTTTGATTTTTGAGTATCTATTTTGTTTGGTAATGGAGTAAATATAACTCACTACATATAGTCCAAGGGTGGAGAGAGTTCGGTGACTGCAAATGGACAAAAGCGATAGTTGGTTGGTATCTCAGACTGTTAATAAGAAGATTCACACATTCCTACACCTTTAAATATGATGTGGGAAAGTGTGCATACTATAGAGAATCACTGGGTATAGGTGTAGAAAATCCACTGATGAGGAACTTGAGACTTGTCACAGGTGTACCTGATCCGCACATTTGCGACGGAGATGGGACCGCAACCCACAGCAGTAAAACACAATAAAATAATGTTTCTAAAATGAACACTTTCGCCTGAGATTAACCCTCCGAGTGTGGAAGCTTTTGAACATAATTTGTATATTTTATTTTTTACTTTAAATTATGCAACTCCTCTTAAAATATTTAGTATAAATAAAAAAACTGCAATCCCAATGAAGCTTACAAATGCCGTCAACTCCCACCCAAGTCGGTCACCATTTATTTAAGATGGACCCATCCTCCACTGTAACACACATTTGAAAGCCAAATTGGGATTGCTCATGGCCCATTGGTGATTTGAATCTGCATCGCTCGAATTGGCTTCAAAAGTTGCACTCGCCAGTTCAACGGTTTAGCCTACTACACTAAAGATACATTGAGAAAGCGCTTATTTGGCTATTATAAGCATAATCTAGTGGCACAACAGCAAACTTGGTGAGTTAGTTTATGCATTAGCTCACGATTGGCAACACCGTGACAGTAATAGCACTAACATTAAACCCCACTAAACCTAACTAAGTGAAAAATGTTGTTTTATTTGCTCTTCCCGTTATCCCACTATTTGGATATTCTAACATTGGATATTCCGACTATGGCCCAATCCCGTCATGGTCGGATGTGGGAAGTTCTACTGTACAGTAATTTTCATGTCCTTTTAACAGGAATATTTTTCATAATATCTAAAAGTATAGCCTAGTTAATAAGTAGAAGACATGGTTGTTTTGAAACAGAGAGTACCTATGGATCTTGTGAAACTCTAGTAATATTTCTAGTTCATAGTGGCTCTTTTGATTTTAGATCTTATAAAAAAGGACCTGTCTTATCATTAGGTCGTTTTACTATAAATAAAAACGTACTCAAAACAAAAATGTTTTAGGGAGAAGCAAGAGACAAATGAGAAAAAGATTCTCAGAATCAGAAGATGATGATTCTGTTACAAATCCTAGTACTTCCAGAGGTAAGAAATAATATATGTAAAACAAGATCGCACGCAGCACGCTGGCATGAGTAGAGCGAATTTCATAGAATTTATATTATTCCTATCATAGTAATAGTAATTGAATAGTACTGAGTATGTAGTTTTGCTGCTATAAGGGCTATTTTACCTGGTATATAAAGCCTTTTAACTAGAGAAAAACACATACCAATTTTTTTTTAGAAACTATGTCAATAGTTAAGCGAGTTATACCAATTTATCTATTCTGCATAACAATTATAAGGGCAAAGAGTATGTAGGTTTGCTGCTGTAAGAAAAATTAAATTTGGAGGTTTTATTGATTTAATGATAAAACTTAACCAGATGGGACTTGTATATAAAATTTTGGAAGAGTAGGTAAATAAGTGAGTTATTGATTGTTAGCTATTTTCCATAAGATTAACATTAGACAACATTAGTCACGATAGGAGTCATGATATGAGTCAAAATACTAAATTGTATTTTTTTAGCTGAATTTTAAATATAATAATAAATGGTGGAATAAAAAATTAGATTTTTTTTTAAATTATACGTAAATAAATTGAAAACACCATTTTTGGGGTACAAATCCTTCAAAAGTGTATTTAATGTATTCTGATCACATTGGCCAATGAACTCATTCAAGATATTACAGAAAGGAACATCGGTCGGTGGTGCAACGTGAGGGCTGCGGCTATTGTTTAGCTACATTCTATTTTTAGAAACGGCATTTTATTGCTGTCTTACCGTTAACCACCCCAACCCCCTCCCACTACCCTATATCCGCTGTCGCCGTCATCAAGGTCAGTGTCAGTGACTCACGTCGCGTCAAAGCACTGTGATGCAGTTCGTACGTACCTACAGTTCGTGCAGCTATCGTTAGTTCAGTGTATGTCTTTTACAGTTTGTTTTCGTTATTTTAATTTATGAATACAGTATTGAAAAATAATGGCAAGTGTTAAGAGAAAGGTTTTGCCGAAGAAAAGATGCGAGTTATAAGAGCGTGTGAGGAGGGACGTAAGATAGCAGACGTGTGTTCGGGCTTGTTTTTTTAAATCGAACCAACAGTTGAATTCACCATGCCGAACTTCATTGCAATATTTTCAAATTCGATTTTTTATATAGTATAGAGTAGTTCAGTCAGTCATAAACATAAACTTTTATATGTATTTCAAATTACCTTCATTAAATGTCTTAATTTCATGTAAAAATATGTTTCTCTTTTTTTCCTCGATTTTAAATTAAAATTAGGTAACCTCTTTTATAGCGTCACTCTGATATAGCGTCATTAATTGTGTGGTCCCTTCAATGACGTTATAACCAAGTTCCACTGTATTTCTAGTTCACAGTGGCTCTTTTGATTTTAGATCTTATAAAAAAGGGACCTGTCTTATCATTAGGTCGTTTTACTATAAATAAAAACTTACACCTATTTATTTATAAAAAACTATTTACTATTTATAAAAAACTTAATTAAAAATGTTTTAGGGAGAAGCAAGAGACAAATGAGAAAAAGATTCTCAGAATCAGAAGATGATGATTCTGTTACAAATCCTAGTACTTCCAGAGGTAAGAAATAATATAGGCCTATGTAAAACAAGATCGCACGCAGCACGCTGGCGTGAGTAGAGCGAATTTCATAGAATTTATATTATTCCCATCACAGTAATTGAATAGTACTGAGTATGTAGTTTTGCTGCAATAAGGGTTGTTTTACATGGTATATAAAGCCTGTTAATTAGAGAAAAACACATACCAATTTTTTTTAGAAATTATGTCAATAGTTAAGCGAGTTATACAAATTTATCTATTCTCCATAACAATTATAAGGGCAAAGAGTATGTAGGTTTGCTGCTGTAAGAAAAATTAAATTTGGAGGTTTTATTGATTTAATGATAAAACTTAACCAGATGGACTTGTATACAAAATTTTGGAAGAATATTTATAAGTGAGTTATTGATTTTTAGCTATTTTCCATAAGATTAACATTAGACAGCATTAGACATGATATGAGTCAAAATACTAAATTGTGTTTTTTTAGCTGAATCCCCTGGTGGAATAAAAAATTAGATTTAAAAAAAATTATACATAAATAAATTGAAAACCCCATTTTTGGGGTACAAACCCTTCAAAAGTGTAGTTAATGTATTCTGATCACATTGGCCAATGAACTCATCCAAGATATTACAGAAAGGAACAACTTAACTGAATTTTATAATAATCAGATAACAATTGCATCCGTTATTGTGGTGACACATAAACATGTTCAAGGGGTCAAGTTATGAACTTCTATCATGGCCCTGGGCTTAACTGTCACTATGGGGGTCATGTGAATAGCTCACTTTTCCAGAGGAAATTCAATTCAAATATTTTTAGCAGGTCTTTCATCTAAGGTTTATTTTAACTCTTGAACTGGCAGTAATCGCAAAATCGACGATGTGCAACGTTCACCAAAATTGTTTATTTATAGCACATTAACTTGGTGTTTACATGGGATGAACATCGATTGAGTCTTGAGTCTCTGACAGTTTTATAGACTTTTGAGTTGAATACCCATAATACATAATCATAAAAAACCGTTATAACCTTATATTTGATCTATTTACATAATTTTCCCTGTCTTTAAAATTATAAACAAATATTACCTATATTTGAACTGTATTATTTCCCCGGAAAATAAAAAATATTATTTTATTACTCACATATTTTGAAAAAATTTAACCTTGGTATATAATTATACACTTTCTTACCAAAATCATATACATAAACGATAACTACCTGAGGGAGTGTACTCACTCGCAAATAAAAGTTTGAAAGCTCTCTGAGTCTGAAGACCTTTGCCCCAATAATAACTCAATAAATTTTCAATATTCTTCATCGTATCGTTGATTTTTTAGGTAGAAGTTGGGAAGTTATTTCTGAGCTTTACGTGTTAAAAGATTCTGGAACAGATATTTTAGTACCTCAATACCAAATGAGAGTGAAACTAATCAAACGGACCTAGCGGTAACATATTCATTGTCTTCTTCTTATTCTTCCCGGATTCCACTATGACAAATGGTCTAGGGTGAATGTTTTCTACCCTCTGCCAGCAAAAAGTGATTTTCAATTCTAAAAATGGTGGCTGAAAACAGCTGACTATATCATAGTGTGATGCACTTTAAAAACATGCATAGTGAGCTTTGCAAGTACCTCCTATTTTCTCCAGATTCTATCTTCTTCCACTGATGTCAAGTTGATTTTTCGGCGTCAATCGCACCCCGTCGTCATGTAGTTTGTATTGCCAAACATTTCGCCCTTATTGAGAAGTGCCATTGTTGACACTAGGCTTTCGCAGCAAAAGCCTATGTTTGAAGATTTTCCACTGATGTTTATTATTTGAAATTGAACGTAATGTATTAACATTTTTATTGCACTTTTTATTACTCTATCAGTTTTAGAAAAAGAAAATATTTTATGATTTTCAATATTTTCAGCTTTGAAGAGACCTTCTCGACTGAGAGAAAATAACGAAAATGAAGATAGCAATAATGATAGTGATGTAGACTATCATCCTAAAGCAACAGGAACAGGTACGAGACGAATTTGTGTAAAACCAAACTATAGTTTATTTTCGTCATTATGATACACAGCTTTGTTTTATCTTAATATGTTACAGATTATTAGATTAATATTTAAACATATCAATAATAATATTAATTAATATTATTTTTATCAACAATTAACCCATTCCCGTCGGGCAGAACGGTCGACGCTTGAGGCCACCCGGGCTGAACGAAAATCGAGCCTCGTTCACTACGACTGCGCGTCACTATTAGCGTGAAAGAATTAACAGTACAGTAGAACCTCGATTAACCTTCATCCTCGGGACCGAGACCATGACGGATAACCGAATAGACGGATAATAGAAATAATAATAGCATTGCTACAACTTAGCATCTAGACAGTGTTTGGCGTGGCAACATCGCAATTCACTGCCTTGCATTTTATAACGGCGCCATTGTAAGTCCTAATCAATTGTCATGATTGCTGCGCAGTACTTGATGTGAACTGATTTTAAAAGAAAAAATACGCCAGTTCAAGTGAAAAATACTTTATTAAAATATTTTATAAGAAAACTATGGAATATCAACTATACATGTACGTACTTTTACTCTAAAAACGCACGTTACCGGTATTTAGTTTTTAAAATAATCCGTCATTTTCTTTTATTTCTTTCCCAGTTAAGCTTTTTAGGCGGCCATATTTCTAATTTTTCTTAGAAGAAGCACCAGCGTTTAATAATTTATTGTTTATTGTCGAGTTCCAAAATCAAACGTTTCCGTTTCTCAGCCATAACAGAAGAGCAATACACACTACATATAAACACTGTCAACAATAAACGGTAAAGCATGTATGCACGTAAAACACAAGTAGGCATTGCACTTAAAATCGGCAAAAACTTCGGTTCACTGTTGTAAGCCACGCACAATACTGAACTGAACTGAAACAGTAGCAGTGGAATGCAGAAGACAGTGTAAGGGATTAACCAGCTGGGTCACTACCCTTGTCGCCAATGATACACGCACAGTGTAGGTTGTGCAGTACAGTCGTCACTACTCATCATAGAGCCTAAACAGACGATACGGCTTGGCGCTGACGCGGAAACATAATTTTTTTTGCGCTGGCGGGGTGGCGGTTATTAGAGACTGACGGTTAAAAGGGTGACGGTTAATCGAGGTTCTACTGTAACTTCATGAATTATATGTTTTGATTTCTTTGCCCTGTTTCTTATACCCTTTAACTGCGTATACAATCACTTTTAGCATTATTACTGTACTTTTAACCAGTTCCAAGCTGTAGACATTGAAACAAGTAGGTACTTTTGTTTCGTCAAATCTTATTTTATTTTCAAAAGATTCCTTTATTTCACTTGGCAAATCTACTTCCAGTTACCTGCAGTAATAAATAGTTAATGATGAATATTTAAATAATAATCATTATAACTGTATTATCATCAATAAATACAATCGCTGAATGAATTGTGCGAACGAGAAAATAATATACTGTCAATACGGAACATTTGTCACTAAATAAGATGATAAAAGAGGACGCTAACACCATCTATCGGATGAGAAATGAACTAGAACACCTAACAGCGGAAAAAAGAACTACGTCAAAATATAAGCAGGCAACGCACATTGTTTGCTCATAACCACCCCGCGGCCCGCGCTGCGGGATGCACGGCGCACGTCATTAGACATCGGTCTAGTGAAATACGCTGACGTACATGACGTCATGAGACAAGAATGGGTTAACTATTAGAAAAGATTTAAAATCTTTAACCCTTTCCACTCTCGTGTCGACATAAAATAATGGCCGCTCCTATCCTCGGTCGGCTGTGTGCGGACATCGAGTCTACCATCGGTTACCAATGATTTCCGATCGTTGAAAAAGCAAAAAGCTTGTGTGATTTTTAGATGTCTTCCTGACCTTATTATCATATTTAGACAAAAATATAGTCATATCTCTTATTATTTAGATTGCTTTGGTCATTTTGCAGTCCTGGTTACGTTAAGTTGTCTGCATCTGACTCGTTTTGTATTGGTGGCCGGTCGCATTGTTTGTTTTCGTTGACGACATTTCTGTACACTTGTGTTTTTAATTTATAATTATTATTAAAATGTTTACCAAAGTAATTTGTTAGACTCTTTCATAATGACAAGTAAAAAGACAGTTACTGATCGGGGAGTAGAATTCTTTTAAAAGATTCGTTGTCGTCAGATGAAGTTATTTTCAGTGAGGTTTATTCTATGTCCCCATGGCCGACATGGGAGTAGGAAGGGTAAACATAATAAAATATATATGTATGTATGTCTTGGTAATTTTTATGGAAATATAGTCAATAAATCAATTTCCACAAAAACCTGATTAAAAACTAGGATCTGTAGGGGGTGTTGGGGTCTAAAAAACGGTATTGGAAATGATTAAGGATGGTACAAACTAGCAGCTGATATTTTATTCACAGATTTATACAGTTAAATAAAAATGAACATTTCATAACCAATGATGATTTATGAATCAGATAAGCTACACTTGTTGATTAAGAGATGACTGACCAATCATAAAACAAATCACAGAATGTCTATATATTTTTTTCTGTTTTAGCTATCAATGGCTTTTCAAGGAAACGTAAAGCGGTGGCTCGCCAACCAAGACTGAACGGTGTCAACAAGAAGGAAAATGACAGTTTGAAATTAAAGGTAACTAACAATGTTGTTGTGAGAGTCAGTAATATCTTCAATCCTTGTTTGCCATCTACCAGTAAAACTGATGTTAATACAGCGGTGAAAAAAGCCAAGATGATTCATGTGGAGAGTAAAAGTGAAACAAGTGAGGAAGAAGAGGAAGAGGTAATAGGAAAAAGATCGAGTAACAACAGAAGAAGACTTTCTGGGTCTGAATCTGAAAATGCAGATCAAACAGAGAACACAGCTAATAGTAATGCTGGCTCTGATGAAGAAAATGTGGATGATGAAGAAGAAGACAACAGTGTTGAAGTTGAGGATGAAGACAGCAGTGACAACGAAAGTGAGGACAGGTCTGACAATGAAAGTGATGAGTTTAAACCAGATGAAGACGAGGAAGAAGAGGTACCTGTGAGGAGAACGGTCAAAGTTCTTTACCCGAAGAGAAGACCATCCAAAGAGACTGATAGTGAAAACTCTAAAGAAAATTGTATCAACAGTAATTACTTGAACACTCAAAGTGGTTTAGCGACCCGTGCAAAATCCAGAGTTCCAGATCAAACCAAAATGAAGGGAAAATATCCTCTGCGGCAGACAATGAAGAAAAATCTTGCAGAACAGAGCTCAGAGGAGAGTGAAGAAGAAAGTCATCATACCACAAGAAGAACTAGTCAGAGATTGGTCAACGGTTCTTCTGTGTATACGGAGAATTCTAGTGAAAGTGAAAATTCAGATGAAATGGTGAATTTGGAAAGTGTCGATGATGATGAAGACAAAGCCTAC
This sequence comes from Nephotettix cincticeps, assembly GCA_023375725.1. NCBI lineage: Eukaryota > Metazoa > Arthropoda > Insecta > Hemiptera > Cicadellidae > Nephotettix > Nephotettix cincticeps. Next base: position 54,649,466 of record CM041788.1, read on the forward strand.
TCACCACCTCCATCCACTAAATTCAACTGCCGAGGACGTAAACGCCGCAGGTCTTCGGACTCTACCGATTGGGGTTCGGGAAAACGTGTTACAGGTAGGTTACGGAATAGTGGTTCTAAGGGACTTGGAAATGACCAGGGTTCTAGAACACGAAGTTTAAGGGCACGAAAAAGTGTTAAAAGTTTCAGTGAAAGTGATGTGACGGAATCGGACAGTGATAGTAAAGCGGCAGCCATCAGTGTGAGTAGCCGCGGACGGGTGAGAAAACTGACACCCAGAGCTCGTGCTCTGCTCAGGGACTGAGCGGTCATGACATCTTCCTTGCATGTCTGTACATAACAATTTTGTACAGTTTTCCTTTAGATTAATCCTATTTATTTTTATAAATGCCAATGCCTGATGGACCTCAAAATAACAAAATACTATGTAGTGTCCTAAAGGTATGTTGAAAACTGTTTTCATTTTCTCAGTGTGATTCTTTGTGGGGATATGATTAGTGAAAAACTTAAATATGGCTTAAATTTTAACTGATCAATGTTGATTCCGGAAGATGTTACTAGTCAATCATTCTTGATGAGTTACTTTTACTTTTTTGCACCTTTGATTGGTCACACTTGCAATCTCTTTGTATAATATTTTCTATTCAATCTCATGTTTCACTGTCAATTAATTCTTGGCACCCACTTGATTGCCTAATAACTTTTTTAAAAGTGTTAGTGCAAGAACGAAAGAAAAAGTTGAAATTTAAAAAATGTAACTCTTATTAAAAGAACAAAGTTAAATGTACTGGTTTAGTTAAATGTCGAAGTCTTAGCCTTGGTTCAATACTTGATCTTATATTAATTTTAAAATGTATTTGTAAAATGCTTTTCTTATGCTCATTTAAGCGGTGAATCTTTTATTCAAGCAATTACAAAAAAACAGGCTAATTCTTTAAAGTCAATAATATTTGAATGTTGAGACTAAATGTTGAGATTAATGTATTTTTAATACTCATGTGGGCTAATAGTTCTCGTGTTAAAGTTGTATTTTAGAGTTTACAAGCTTATGTTTTGGTAATAAGATTCAGGAATGTTGCTGTCGTAAAAAGGATGAGAATTCTTTTGAAGATAAGAAAAAGTATCCTTTTTGGTTTTTTTCTTTTTAGGATATATACTTTATGCTAAATTAATTTCTACTTTTACTTGTACTTTCTTACTTGTTTGACCCTTAATGATTACTGATTACTGAAATGATTTTGACATAAACATTACACTAAAATAGCTCGTGGGAATAGTTGATGAGAACTAATTGGAAATATGTGAAGAAATTATTTAAAATGTCTTAAATTAGCTTCTGGCAACTATTTGATTTTGCTGAAATATTTACGTTATGCAAAATAATCTTAAAGATGCTTATAGTGGTTTCAATACTGAGTGTAACCTTTGAAAGTGAACAATTGCATATTCTAATTAAGAGATATAAAATTTAAAAAGGGAATTTTAAAATATTACTGTTCACCTGCATGTTACCAATTTGCCAAGAGAAAAACATTTATTTTTAAAGTATAAACAAATTTAATAGGAAAAAAATTAATTTCGGTACAAAATATTTATTCATAACATAAATAACAAAACGGTTTAGAAAAGATGTTGAAAATAATAAAGGTACACTTTTAATGTAAAAATAAGTTTGCACACCCCATATAACATTTTCAACTATTAATTATGTGGTTTCATTATTTTTTTTTTCAAAAAGTTGTTTCCTAGTCTTATTAGTTATATGTTTCCAGTAATTTGTTAAGTTTATTTTATGGTTTTAGGCTAAGTTAGCAAAAACATAAAAGTTACAACTGTGATCAAATTCATTACTTTTGTGTTTGTAAATACTTTGATTTATGTTCTTGTAGACAATCGTGACAAATTTGTAATATTAATTGTTTAGGAAATCGTTTTATTGGATCTACTTTGTACTTTATTACTTAGATCTCTTGTTTTTCTTAGTTCATTTCTCAATGTGTTCAGTGGAGATGTATGTTGTGTTCAAAGCAGATTTACATTTGCATGTTCATGAATAATATGTAGATGAATACCTTATTTAGTTGTACTGTATTTAGTTTTTTAAGTTTTTCCAAAGAATATATTGAATGTATGAATGCAGAAGAACTTGGGTTATAGAATAAAAACAGTTGAACCAATTTATTTTATATCATTTTGATAATGATTGTAATATACTTGTACTTGATTTCTGTGAAACGTTCTTGTTGGTTGTTATAAGATTTTGAAACATTTTTGAACTATGAAGTAACAGAATTCAGTAAGTATACACAGAGCCTGATAAGTTCTCTTACTTATTGTTAATTTATGATAAGTTTATTGCCTGTAAGTTAACTTTACCCTCAACTTTGTACCTTCAATGTTTGGGTTGTTAAATGTCTGCAACTGTCATGCTGTTTCTATCATTATATTGTTTTATTATTTTTATAACTGTATTTTATGATCTACGGCACTTTGCTTGAACATATCTCACTTAATCAATGATGGATTGTAAAAATTATTAAATTTCTCAGGAAAGTATAATTCTTAGCATAAAAAGGTATTTTTCACTTTTAACATGTTGGCTAATGAGCGATGCATATATGTGTCGCTTCAGTCTTTATCATAGACCAAGGACAAAGGTTGAAGCTGGAAAAGGACCAAGAGTGTGGGCAGGGATCATATAGGGAAGCAGAGGCGCTGTCAACAATAGCAATTTTTTTGCTTTTGTTTTGTTATATCTTCTAACATAAATGTCATATGAATTAATCAATAATAGTGCAATAAACTTAGTTAGGATTCAGTTAAAAACAATAATTTTTGTACATTTATAATACATTACTAAAAATACACTAAGAACTTTATATAATTCAAACCTTAGGACACCAGTGAAATAAGATAAATTGACTGGGACAATTCAATAGAATAACTTATTAATTCAGTATTTTATTTGTATTACTTTTAAAACTAAAAATTATGTGCGAATTCATTGATGCCTTACATTGTTTTATTTTTTTAAGCGTGTTCGCTTTATGTTGAACTTTTCACATATTTATTGGACCTTTTTACATACTTCTGTATAAAAACGTGTAATTTTTTGACCATTACTCATAACAATCCACGAATTGTGGATAGTTGTGAGTGATGGTCGGTGGGTGTAATGTTTTCTTTTGTGGATTAACGTCCGCACTATTGAATACTATGTTAATCTGCAAAGACTATCCTCATAATTAGACCAGTTCGTAGTTCAGGGAAAGTTCGGACTCCACATTAAACTGTAGGTCCCTTAGATATGCCATTGACTGTTGGGCTACAGATTCAGTACAATAATTAACAGTTCTGTCTAGGTAAAATGTCAGCCTTAGTCAGTAAGAAGACTACAAGATAGCACCAAAATCGCCTTATCATTTCTAATTCATACTTGGCCTAAAATATCTACCTGGGTAGAGGTTGCTATTTAACTAACTAAGAAATAATAAAGATTGAACTTAAAAAAGTTCTTATTAATAGCTAAGTAAATACACTAAATTAAAATATTTTGTGAAAAATGTTTTTAAATGTTATTAAAGTTTAAATTAACAACTTATATTATGTTGGTAAAGGATTTCATAAAACATTATTTAACACGTTATTTCATTATACATTACGGAGTTTACTATTTTACCACTAGGGAAGCTATATATCCCAATAAAGCGCTTTGTCTGACAGCGTATTGGTCCAGATGGTTACAGCATTTGCCGACGAGTGAACTATTCCTGTACAATCCCCGAGTACCGATGAATAAAGGGCCCTCCTAGAATAAACGGTAACCAGCTTGGGGGAGTTGATGGCATTTGTAGGCTTAAACGCCTGTTATGATTTTTTAACGATTTGGTTAAAGGGGGCTTTTAAAAGTTAAAAATCTTTGTGTTTTTTGGCGTTTCTTCTAGTATACAAACCAAAACATGGAAAATCCATAGCACTAAAAGGGATAAGTAAGTTATTAGTTATGCTAAAAGATGTTCTCGAAAGTCTTTGCAGTCAGCATTAGTTAATTTTTTGTTACGTCAGTGTTTTTATTTTTCACTGTTTGGATTCAAGGAGTTCTGGATGATTTATTTGTTGAGAACAAAACTTTTAGAAAATCTATGTTTAGTTTTATGATTTCATTAACTAATTATTTTTTGCAAGTCCTAAAATAAGACATTCCAAAATATGTCTGAACACTTTTGTTTGATTAAAAAGAGAAATTTGAAATTTGTTTAATTAAAATTTCTTTTGCATAAAAGTACAAGAATGGTAGTTGGATTGAATTATTTTTTGCAAGTACGTTTATAATGTAAATGTTTAAAAAAATGTAATCAATTTTTTGTGGGATTACTACTATCCCTCTCTATTTACCTCCATTTTCATAATAAGCTAGTACACATTTTGGCAGCTGTCCTGATTGTGATTTTAAATTCATCTCTAAATATGAATGTCCATCTCACTTTCGGGACAAAATTGGTAACATTTATTATTAATACTGGGTTGTGTTAAAGTTACTTGTGTCTGTATTTCCTTGTTATTAACAAAACCATGCAAACAACAAATTGAAAGTGCAATTGTTGTAATATAATAATTTTGACTTCAGGGGTCATGATATTTGGCATTCATATTTTTGTGAAAATCGTAACCATAAAGCTAATGTAGGTTTGATTTTTTCCCTTTAATACAAGTAATATTAATGCTAAAAAGACAAATCATTATTAATATTAAATAAATTAATACCAAATACTATAGACATAAAATTACACATGTTTTATTTCATCTTATATCTAATCTACTGTGTTTGGATCGTCAATAAGATCCTGAAAAACCATGATTCTGTTTTTCGGCCCGTTTACCTCAAATACATTCTAAGGCAAAATTATATGCACTTTTGTATTATCTGTTTTTCCAAATGGTATTAAGATTGGAAAGGAACCAACTTCTTAATTTTTTAAAACAATATAATTTTAGCTTTTGTATGATAGCCTTGATACTGTTGTTTGAAGGTAGGTAAAAATAGTGCTCATCACTCGGAGAAAATATATTGTAATTACTTGCTTTAGGAAATAGCTTAGATCAAGGATATGTCTAGAAAATGTTTTCTGTTCCTCTAAACAGCTGTCCTTATAACTAAATAACGTCACTAACTATATGACGTCACAGTTTTTAAATTTGATCTGACAAATCGCCAACACCCCACAGCTAAGACATGTCCATGTCAAAAAGGGTTTTCCCGCAATTGTCCAAAGAAAAATACCATTTTGCATTTGGTGAATATTATTATTTTATTAGTCAAATAAACTAAAATTATGACAAGTCTGAATTAGGTACTAATAACCTTGGTTATGTAACAACCTGCATCATGTTAAATTTACATTGGTAAGTTGCAACTAAAAGTTTATTTTACTGTCAAATGGGAGGTTGATAAATTTGGGTTTTTGCTGATTTAGTAAACATAATGCCAAAAATGTTGAACTGTTATGTTATTGAAAATTTCGTTAGTATATTAAACTAATACTAGCATGAAGAAAAATGTTTTAAACGATTGATCAATTATTTGGCTTGTGTATAAACTAGTTTCATATATATTTTTTATTTTACAATTTTTTGTTGTAGTCTTAAATACAACTTAAAAAATATTTTGGAGTTTTTTTTCTGTAAATCTTATAATAAAAATGTACATAACTGTTTTATTAGTGTTTGTTTCAAACACAAGACTGAGGACACATCTTATTTAGTCTTAACCAAGTTACTTCTAGTTGATTGTTTGTGTACTTCTATTTTTTAAATGAAATGTTTTTATTGATGCCTAGTTTTATTCATCCTATCACTTCTTATTCCTTGGAATAATAATGGAAATCATGTATTTATTTATACATTTAAATTTAACAGATTAGTACCTACCATATTTATCACACTGCATAGACACACACTGTATGTGTTGTATGGATTACAGTTTTATTTTGGTCATAGAATCTTTTAGATCAAGAAATAATGTAGTGGGAAATTGTAGTTGATACTCATTTAACTCTTTCATGAATTGATAATAAATAATTCGGGGAAATGAAAGATTAAACAGTCGCTTGTTATTCTTTATAACACCATTCATATATATACAGGGTGTACATGAAAAACGTTTTAGGACTTTGGTGAGTGATTAGGTACATTAAAAGGAAGAAAAAAGTTCCTATGGAGGTACGGCCTAAAACGCTTATTTTCAAAGTATTTTAATTTGTTACCTGATGAAGGTCACAGGTTGAATAGACTATTGTTACTGTACAGATGTGAGTAACTAAGGTGGCCTTAGTTTGTTAGGACCTTCTGGATGAATTTATCAGGAGAGCTATCTGCCTCCTATCTCTTTACATTCTAAATATCAAATCCTGAAGTCTAGAGATTTTTCTAAAAAAAATAAATATAATGTATTGTACCATATGGAAAATTGCTATCACTAAACACTTCCCTCAGACTTTCCTGGTTAATTTTAAGTAAAAAAAAAAATTTAAGGGAGTTATGGCTGGATTTGGTCAGGGCCTGTGCTCAATGCACGGCCATCAGGCTGATGGCTTATTGTACGCTAATATTGCCTGCCTCAAAAATCTAGGGTGAGCTCTAGTGGTAAGTTAACATTAGAGAAATTAGATTAATTTATTTCAGAGGCCTTAAAGAATAATCTTCTGGCCCCCGAGTGCCTCACTTTCTAAGATGATTTGAGGCAGTTTCTTCTTCCCTGCTTGTCGGCAGACATTATCACTAGAAAGGTTAAGAACTGTATGTATTTTCTGAATTGATCATCTCCAGTTACAAGTGATGCGGCAAGCCTTGAGTCTCTTCTTCCTGAATAGAGAGGAGACTGGTTCTTGCTTGGGCTTTGCTCAATCCTTTGGTTAAAAATCTTTTTATCTTGGTCCAGGAAGATGTTGCTGTTAGCGGTGTTTTGGAATGACCCACTTTTTTAAGGCATCTCTTGACATCTTATTAGCTGGCTAATACCACAGATTGGTTAAGGACCTTAAAGCCCCGTCTTCTGCCAACTGGTCTGATTTCTCGCTTCCTTCAATGACCTGGAACCCCGCTCTAGGTTACATGGTTGTGTCATATATGAAAGTGGACTTGGCATTTTGGGAGTGCTTAACACTGGCTGACTGTCAGTATGGGGATGTGTTTATTCATGAGATCTTGCTCTAGATATCCCTTTGCACAGGTTAACACGTTCACTGCTGATAGCACAGTTCTGTGCCATGAAAATTTGAATGTTCACTCTGATGGCACAGTACTGTACCATGCTACAATAGTGCATATATTGCTTTTTATTAGGTTAGCTTTTGGTGGAATCGGTTGTATACCTTGTTAGTAGGTATGGTTTGAGCTTGGAGTTGAGTATTTTCTGCGTCACAGCAATCATTGCTCAACTGAATATGACAAGATAAGATAAGATTTTTGTGTGTTGTCAAGGATCAATGTTTTTAAATGTTTATCAAGATTTGACGCGGTCCAACCGGTCATAGACGAAGGAGCGGTAATAAGGTAATCATTCTAAAGGATCCGAAGAAACCAACTGAAAGGAAAAAATGCATGGTTTGTTACAGTGAATGAAAACAAAAGCAAACACTATACTTCTCTGCTCAGTGTCCTGGGGAGCCTAGACTATGCCATTCATGACCCTGCTACGAGAAATACCATATGTAGTGATAAACACTTAGGAGGGATTAGGGTTATGTGTTTTAGTAACCTAAAAACATTGACAATAACCCCTATTGATTTTTTATTTCATGATTATCTTATCTTTGTGGCGTTTCTCTAAAAAAACAAGAACTTTTAATTTGGAGTACAATTTACCATGTGTGATCATGGCACAGTAGGCCTACTGTGCAATGATCATAATGTGACATCATAAACACAACTAAAGAGATTTTTTACCTCTGTTCCTTAATTACATCATATAAAGGTGTATTGGCTCTTCCTGTACACTCCAAAAACGGATAAGAACCACTCCCTAGAGCCGTCAGTCTATCAGGACATCTGGCTACTGGACGAATCAGTAACATTTTTGTCATAACGAGCAGTGGCGTAGATACGGGGGGGGATAAGGGGGATATATCCCCCCCATAACGACCACCTTCGCTAATAGTTTCAAAACAAAAATATTCTGAAATACCGCTACGTAATAACAAATAATAGAATAAGCAGTGCGTTGATGTTATTGTATGTTGCATGCCGAAATTCAGTATACGAGAGTATTCGAATTAACTAAGCGACCTTCCCCGACTGGTCTCCCGGCCCTCCCGCCATCAAGATCTCTCAGCCGCAAAATCTTATAACTTACACTGTAGGTCTAACCTAAACAGTTTAGATCTTGACGTTTGCGATTTGTGACGTTTAACATTGCATTTTGAGTGACCTTACTGACAAAATGTTTCGCATTAGGCCCCTAAGAACAATGTTAATTATATAACAGCACTAGCTGACCCGGCGAACTTCGTAACGCCTCACAGTAAACAGATGTTAACTTTAAGATTGGCCATGTTCTGAAGTCGAATAGCAATACGGCTTCGTTGTGAAAGGTTATATATTCTGGGTCGCTGCATAGTGAATAACAATACTGAAACGATAAAACATATTAATATCATTCCCATAAAACAAATAAATCTGAGTGGATTAATTCACAATTCTCAAATCCAATCCAAACCCAAACGAAACCTAACTGTAATACGGCTTTTATAGGAAAGGTATACAACAGCTGATTATTATAATAAACGTAATAATATAAACATTGTAATTATCATATAAACACGTGACTTTAATCAGACAGAAAATAAAAATAAAAATACATAATCCCCCAAAACCGTTAACTATTAACGTGGTGATTAAAGCTGTTCATTTTTTACAGTACCGTACACATTTACTTCATAGTTTAACATTAATGAATAATTCAGATGGCATTGGATAGTAAAGCATACGGTATTGCTAATGTAAAGTAAACCAATCAGCTGTAGCTAAGAAATCAAATGTTTTCATTGTAGACAATTTGTAAACAAACTTACTCTCCATAAGGTTAACATTAGAAATTTAAAACGCCATAAAATGAAAACTTATGGGGTTTTCGAAAATATTTTTTCACTAAAACCTTCCCGGACACATATAGAGCAACTTCCTAAAATTTCATGGCGATCGGATGAGTTTGGCAACGCATAAAGGACATACATACATACATACAGACAGACATACATTTAATTTTATATATAGAGATTACTAGCTACACGATGGTCGTAAACAGATGGTTGAGGTGTCAAATTTAAGGTAAAGTGGTTATAAAAGGAATTGCATTATTATTTAAAAACATTTTTAAATATAATTACCTCATAATTTTATTCGATAATTAATTGACAAATCGCATCTAGTTAACAAAACAAAGAGTGTAAAATAACAAGCTGTAAATCTTTTTTAGGATAAAAACAGTATAATTCCCTAGATAATCACTTTACCTTTACCTTTATTTTGACACCTCAGCCATTTTTACGACGGTCAATTAATTTGTACCGCTGTCCAAAAACTAACATTGTTCTTATGGGTCCAGAGTCCAAGATGGCAGCGGAGGAATTGCATGATCTTTATATAGTATTTAACTCATCAAAATGTCCCTTATGTACCCTATACTACATCCTCTAGAATAAGTTTTACTAGGGGGGGGGTATTTATATCCCCTCCAATGAAAAAACTGTATCTACGCCACTGATAACGAGAATTGTTACATTGAATGAGTTTGCTTTTATACTAACAAAATGGCGGCGGTTAAAAATATTTTAATTTTAAATAACAAAACCATTAATTTTATCAAATGTTTAGAAAAACAAAAAAAATTGTAATTTTAATTTCAAATCTAACGATTTTTTGCTAAACGAAATCCTTCCACGGATAAGAGAGGTATTACACTTTTAACGTTAGCTTACAGGTTCCAAGTGCCACTGGTGCGAATAAAAAAAGGATTCTCTCGCTTATCCGTGGATGGATTTTGTTCTACAAAGTATTGTTAGATTTAAAATTAAAACTACAATCTTTTATTTCAAGTAAAAAATTTATAAAGTTGATATTATTTGTTATTTAAATTAAAATATTTTTAACCACCGCCATTTTGGTAATTAGTCCAGGAAATGAAGCTCGAAAAAAGGTAAAACCTCGCAATTTTTTCGTCCTGCATGGATTGACTTGAAATTTTAACTGAAGGTAGGTGATAGCCCAAGGTTCAAAATCTATATTGAACCGAAGGGCGCTAAAGCCTCGGGGGTGGTTGCCACCCCATCTCGGGGGTGGGAATTTTTTGTCACATTTCAACCACAGGAATCGATTGAAAAAGTGATTCTAAGCAAAAAATGTTCTATACATTTTTTTGTAAAATCAATATTCTCGAAGTTATTTGCGATTGAAAGTAACACTTTTTAGAGGAAAAAATCGACGTTTTTAATCGTTTTAAATTCGTCAGGTTCAATATAGATTTTGATCCTTGGGCTATCACCTATCTTCTGTTAAAATTTCAAGTCAATCCATGCAGGACGAAAAAATTGTGAGGTGAAATGCTTCATTTCCTGGACTAAATATAAAAGCAAACTAAATGATTCTTTGAGCATATTTTTCTCTTTGGCCAATAAATATTTGTGCAAAGTTTGGTTTCTGCAGCTTAAATAGTTCTTGAGCTATAACATTTTTTGTAAAAAAATACAAAATGGCGGCTAGCAGCTAAACGAAGGATTTTTTGACATATGTTTATTGGACATTTTTTGTTTATTTTGATGAGTACTATCATCCCTCGAAGTTTGTTGTATATATATATCTCAACCCAAAAATATGTTTCAAAAGATTTTTGTTTTGGGCGTCTGGGAACGAAAAAAAAATTGGTCTCTGCCCAAGGTTTTTCTATGAGGAAGATGGTAATACCTCAATTTCCTATAGAAAATTCACAAATAAACAATATATTTAAAATAAATGCTGTGATGGCAAGGTAAAATAAATTTTAAAACTTCTTTAACACTTTTTTAATAACAAATAAAACAAAACTTCACAATCAAAGGACTGTGTGAATAAAATTAAAAAAAACCTCAATAGAAACACAACAATAAATTATTTAACAGATACAACATATAAGGAAAAATGTTTGTTAAAAATATTTTTCTATACATTTTATAAGGAATAATTAATTATTATACTTGCCAATTTCCTCGAAAATCGCATATATGAAAATAACAATTATTATATGTAAGTCAGTTTATTTATTATTTACATACTATGAACTTGTGAAATTTATATACACTTGAACTATTAATTGCTAAATAAAGTAATAAATTAAGTTTTTTACATAAATATTAAATTAGTTGGATTAATAAGTAAAGTAATAAAAATAATAGGAACAAACAACGGTAAACAAAAATGTGAATAGGCAAAGCAAAAATATCAGAATTTTATTGGAATCAAGGTAGAGTGGAAAATCTTCCGCAGAAACAAATATCACAATCATAAGTAACATAGTATGAGAAATTATAGACATTTATTCCCTATGAAACAAATAAGCACAAGTATGTTCAGTAAAACTTTTAAGACTGCATAAGAATATGGAAGAAAACTATGGTAACAAGCAGAATTGCATTCAATACTCTCCTTGGAATAATTTTGTACTGATGAATATTAGAAATAAAACGTTAGCCCAGATTAACATAAAAATATGTCTGACATACAACTATTAATGACTTGGTGCTTTAAACATGACACAGTTAAAAATACAAATTTATAAAAGTATTCAAAATTATGTTTTCGGAAAACGAATCACTTGATAAACATTTCTCAACATAAACATAGAAAAGTGAAAACAAGTATAAAATTACTTTTTGATAGTTCTTGGGACTTTAGGGTCTTCCTAAAAAACCACAGAAATTGTGTGTAGACGTATAAGGGACAAGAAAAGTTGCATTAGGTTCTTGTGAATATGTTTATGAAACATAATCCAGGAAATTCTCAAACTATCATAATTAGTGGAAGACAGCTGACTTACTCTTTAATTATGCATAGCCTTCCTTTCTAGTGGAAATAATTTTTTTCACTAATTTACCTGCAACAGTTAAATCCTGTTTAGGCGAGTCTTAGTTTACCGAGCCGGGTGCATAAAAAATATTTGCTACGAATTGGAAGTTGCGTCACATTTGAAGATTTTGTGACCCTACCTGTACCTAAATGATTATTAAGATTCATGATTACATAAACAATCACTAAATTAGATGATTATTCTTAAGTGATTACAGGTCTTCTTTAGAAATCTCCTGACTACGAGAGGAGAGGGGTCCTCTTTATAAGTCTCCTGACAGTACGAGTGGAGAGGGGTCCTCTTTATAAGTCTGCTGACCGAATGAGAGGAGAGGGGTCCTCTTTATAAGTCTCCTGACGGTACGAGTGGAGAGGGGTCCTCTTTAGAAGTCTCCTGACCGTACGAGAGGAGAGGGGTCCTCTTTACAAATCTCCTGTCTGTACGAGAGGAGAGGGGTCCTCTTTAGAAGTCTCCTGACCGTACGAGAGGAGAGGGGTCCTCTTTAGGAGTCTCCTGACTGTACGAGAGGAGAGGGGTCCTCTTTAGGAGTCTCCTGACGGTACGAGTGGAGAGGGGTCCTCTTTATAAGTCTGCTGACCGAATGAGAGGAGAGGGGTCCTCTTTAGAAGTCTCCTGACCGTACGAGAGGAGAGGGGTCCTCTTTAGGAGTCTCCTGACTGTACGAGAGGAGAGGGGTCCTCTTTAGGAGTCTCCTGACGGTACAAGTGGAGAGGGGTCCTCTTTATAAGTCTGCTGACCGAATGAGAGGAGAGGGGTCCTCTTTAGAAATCTTCTGTCTGTACGAGAGGAGAGGGGTCCTCTTTAGAAGTCTCCTGACCGTACGAGAGGAGAGGGGTCCTCTTTAGGAGTCTCCTGACTGTACGAGAGGAGAGGGGTCCTCTTTATAAGTCTGATGACTGTACGAGAGGAGAGGGGTCCTCTTTATAAGTCTGATGACTGTACGAGAGGAGAGGGGTCCTCTTTAGAAGTCTCCTGACCGTACGAGAGGAGAGGGGTCCTCTTTGAGTCCTCTGATGACAGTGGAGAGGGTCCTCCTTCGAAGCCTGACTGTCTAGATGCTTGCAGAATCTCTTTATAAGTAGAGAGAGGAGGGGTCCTCTTTAGCTTTTGACGAGAACATGACCGTCGAGGTCTTTGTAAGTCTCAGACTGTATGAGGGTCCTTTTTGACAGTCTGACTGTACGAAAGAGGGGTCCTCTTTATCTGTACATGAGACTTAGAGGTTTTGTACGGTGGAGACTAGAATTCCTCTGTACAGACAAATATTTGAAGTTCTCCTCTATATCAAAAAAAAGTCCTGTCAATATATATTGACAGTGTTGGCTTTAGGTTGACACTATTTGTGTGGTGGGGACTAGAATTCGTGGTGCATATACTGTAGCTCTCGTTATCAAAAAAATGTATTTTCGTAATACTCTTTGACTGCAGTCTCATGTTGTTTGACTTTTGAAAATTGTAGAAAAGTGAGATACTGCTAAGATCGCCCACAGAGCCTTGGGATACAGTGAACTCCCGATTATCCTCGGAATTGAGTTGCGTAGCTACCACGGATAGTGAAGATAGTGGATAATTCACTAAAGTACTTCAATCGGGTAACAAGACGCGAAACAGTAATTTTAACTATAAAAAACAATTTATTTTACCGTTAAACGTAAACTAAACAGCAATGTTAAACAAAGCACAATTCATACTTTAATTAAAAATTGACTTACAAATTTTACTTTCGTCTACTTGCTTTAGTTTTCTGTTTTATAAAATATTTCCAGTCTTTGCGCAACCTACAACACAACCTTCTTCCCCTTTTTAGCCATTTAAAATCGGCAAAAACCCCACAATCCAGGTAACAAAAGCACTAACCGCTAAATCAAGGGACAAAACAAACATAGACCGGTCAGCAATCACTCTAACTTTGGATCGGATGTTATGAGTGATGAAAATAAAGCAGAGATGTCAGGTGCTATTGGGCATTAGATTGCTTGCCAGCCTAATGTGTAAATTCTGATAAGACTTGCGGGCATCTTGTAGATAAAAATCTCATTATACACATTTTCTCACTTTCCGTGGCATACGAGGATATTCCGCCTTGTGGACTATCCTGTCTGCCCACGGATAATTGAGAGTTTACTGTACTAAAACAAATAACGTGTTAGCTATTTTTTCATCATCCATACCCAATGAGTTAATAATATTTTCAGCTCTGAAATTTGTTCATAAAACCATCAAAAGAAAAACAACCAAAATATAACTAATGGAAGAAATGTTTACGAAAGAACTTAAAATTACAAGTTAACTAAACATTTGAAAAATCATAATGGCATGTATTTGTTGAATAAATTCACAAGCATCAGATGAATTATGTTTGAAAGTACTTAATCTAGTCTGTTAATGATATTTTTTACAGAAAAACTATCTTAGAAGTTACAAAAATTAATACATCTGATTTGACTTACTGTATTCTCCTCGGCGCTTAATACAACACACAGATACCTAAACACAGCAGACTATCTTTTATCCAGTATTTTAAAATGTTACAAACCAAAAATTGTAATGATTTCGATCAGTCACAAAGCATGTTTGTTTGGTTTCTCATTGACCTTGACTTCTGTACAAAATGATATGCAAGTTACCTTAGATATTTTTATAGATCAACACAGTAATAAAGATTTTACAATCCAATTGGATGATTCAATACTATGTTACAGTTAATTTTTTTACCAGAATATTCTTGAATAACTGATGGTATATGAGAAAAATAATTCAGTTCAATTGCGGTACAAGTATAACAGTTAAAAGAAAGTCCACTGCTGTATTAAAGATTGTTTAAAACTTCTTCAAATCTCATTTCAATTTATGACATACTTAATTCTAGAATTACACATATTACAAGTCTTAATTTAAAACATACAGCTCAAACACACAAAGATTCAAGATAGTAACATCTATAAAGAAAGTACACCAACAACGAGTGAACCGACCGAAAATTGGAACACCGACACATATACCTTAAAAATAAACAAGTTTTGAATAAGGTATTGTGAAAATAATATGCTAACATAAAAGGTGAAAATTTTAATTATTGTATTAAATAACATTTAATTCTGATAAAATCCTGTATTTCTAAGCTCTTTGTTTGATTTTACCACACACAAAGTCCAAGCAGATTTTGGACACATTTTTGTTACATTTATATCACATTTACATGTAATTTTGAAAGACATGTTGGCCTTTCAAGACTCAATAAACAAAAAGACCATTTTAACTAATATTTTGGCAAAAAGCTAACGATACAGTTATGAGTTTATTTGGGAGCTTGAGTAAAACCTCCTTTTTACCTAAATTAAATCCCCTTAAATTCTAAAATGCTCTCCCCTTCTCTTGGAATATGAGTGTTACTGACTGACAAAACTATTTTCAGCTAATTCTGAATTAATACAGATTATTTGTAATTTGAAAGTATAAAAATAAACATTGACTATTGTAAAATATACTCATTAAGTCTTTACCTAATGATGATTGTGTGTGCAACAAACTCAGTATGTATCATTGTGCTTATTTAGATTCTTTTAAAAATTCTATAAACTAGAATAAACGGAAGACTTACAGAGTAGTTGGGAAAAGCAAGATAAAACGTAAGTTGAAACATGTTTGGAGAATTTTGACAACAATTTAGGTTGCACTGAAATTTCTCAGCAGACCTTTTTTAAGAGATTGTGAAAAACATTTATTGAAACAAAAAAAATTACCGGAGGTTTCGACTACAAAAATTCAAACAAATTGTATTAAAAACTAATTGGGAAGGGTCTTTGAAATAAAAAGATGTAATGTACATTCTTTATAATCTAGTTTCTCAATATTCTGGAACGTCCAGTAACTTGGTGCCCTGTTACCAGTCCAATAAGTCTGTAAATTTTCATGTCTAGACTTGTTAACCATTTGAACGCCAAATTTTTCATTGCAAAACTCTTCTTTGCATCAAATTATGCAAAAGAAAGTTAAGTTATATTTTTTTAGCCAATTTTTTTATTACTCTAATTATTAATATAGGCTACAAAATATTATCATCCAATTATTCAATAAATAGGTAAATAATTAGGATTAGCCATACTGTATCCCTTCACAAAACTATTATACATAGTATATTTACACAAACACAGCCACTATATTATAAAAACTAACTCATAAAGGTAAAAGTTATTTTAATATAAACACCAAAGACAAAGACTAGTTTATAAACAGTCACCCACACCAACATCGTCTGCATCTGTTAGTCAGCTGATGTGCGAGCAAACTCGCTCTTGGTGCTAGGCAACTGTGCGGTAAACAGTGACGCAAACAAGACTGTTTACAACCAATGAATACTGAATGGATGTTGTAACGTCATGAAATGAGTTGTCAAAGGACAAAAGTGGAGTGCCCTGCAATCTATCTTCGATTTGGATAACTAAACTTGACTCTAAATGTCACTATGGGAATATGCGAGTATAGTTGCTTATGGCGATGAGTACGTGAGCGTATTAACTCGCTTATGGCGTTCAAAGGGTTAAATTATTAAAATTGAGAGGAACGTGGATAATTTGAAACTTTTTTTATACTTCAAATCTTAATTATTCCAATGTATTATGTTACATAGCCTATAATTAAAACGATTGTTGCCATAGTAAACGATAGCCTACAACTGATAATTATGATATAGGATCGTATTAAATCTTCAAGGCGGTTTGACGTGAGTTCCACATCACACGAAAAAAGACATTGCTGTGGTTTGACGTGACTTTCACGTCTTCATGCAACCCGTCAGCTGGCGCATTCTAGCGATGTCCTAGTGAACTTTTTCGAACTCTGATTGTGTGGAGAATATTACTCATAAGTTTCTATACATTTTCCAACCAATTTTGATCAGCTGTGAGTGCGACAGAGATAGAGATATGTTATTTACAAGGAAAGTCTTTGTTTGTTGCGTCAGTCCTGTTTGCTGTAGTTTTTGAATATATTTATAATCTTTACGATGTAAACTGACGTCTAATTATATTCTAAGCTGTTGCCTGTATAGTTAGGTGTTTATTGTGTCTTTCTTTTTGTTTGTGATGTGTTTGTGAGAGATGCTTATGCGTTGAAGTTTAATGTTAGTGATCCAGTTTATTGTAACCTGAAATTGGGTGCCTAGTTTTTAGACGATTATTTTTGATTTCAGTCGTTTTA
The DNA here is from genome assembly GCA_023375725.1 of Nephotettix cincticeps. Lineage (NCBI taxonomy): Eukaryota > Metazoa > Arthropoda > Insecta > Hemiptera > Cicadellidae > Nephotettix > Nephotettix cincticeps. The sequence continues at coordinate 54,666,779 of CM041788.1, forward strand.
TGTTGTATAGGTCTAGTAAAATAGATCTTTGGTTGGACCTAGATGATGTAAGGTTATTATCAAATGAGAGTGAGTGGACTTTGCCTGCACTCTGTAAAAAACTACCGCAGCAGGGTCATGTGGCTTAAATAACCTAACTACCGCTTTGAAGGGTTAAAAAGATCCTACTGTATTCCACATTAAAAACATGGATTTTAGAACAAATTACAAAAGAGCCTGGAAAAATGGGTTGAGTAATCGATTTTTAAAGAGGGTCAGAATTTAAAATAATGAAACTCTCTGAGCAAACTATGTTATACTAATTTTTTTATCAAAAGTATTCGAAAAAACAGATTAGATTCATTTATTGTGAAATAATGTACCCTGCAGAACCATTGACATTCTTATTTTCTTGTAAGTCTCCTGACTTTATAGTTGTTTTGACTACAGTCTAGATTTAAGAACTATTTTTATAATCAGAGGTGATTGATTTGCAGGGCTACTTTGTTTTTATCTGTCACTGTTGACATTTTTGCGTCAAACTTATAATCTACAAAAATATTTAATCAAACGATAGTGACAAATTTCAACAATAAATAGGGCTATAAGCAATTAAAAATCAAAAAAGGGCTAAAAAAAGGCTAGTCAACACAACCTCAAAGCAGAAATGGAAATGAGCAGATGATTTAAAACCATTTTTAGCTTCTACCAGTTCTGGACATTTCAAACTGTTTAAATCATAATTAGCTGGTTCACCGTAGTGTTCTAGTGTTCTATAGGTAAAGTAGAGAAGCTTAGCCCATTCATAAAAGTTTATGAGGAATATTATATACCGCTAACTTTAAGTTATTCTACAAATAAATAATTGTATCAAGGTTAAACCCATAACTAAACATTAAAGAGTAAAAAGTTTAAATTTTCTCAGTGAGTTGCTAAAATAAAAAAATCCTAATAAATGATAGTAGTGACTGAAGTCAAGCGTACACTTAAAATTATAATCAATATAATCTTTAATAGCAAAAAACTTCCAAATATAACATAATTATATACAAATTACTTATTTACAATATCAGCCTAGTTTAAATCGTATAATATATAAATCTGACTTTTAACAACTAACATTAAAAAATAGTCTAACATCTGTCAATTGCATCCGCAACTACTGCCTCCCAGTAACGGACTACAAGCTAAAACTGAGTCCATCGACAATCAAGACTCGAGAGCTCTACTGAATGGATAAGTTCATGTCATTGTCGATGGTGTAGTATAGCAGTACCGTAGAATGAACATAATTAATCACAAATAACATGATATGCAAACTTATATTACTTCATCTAGCAGAGTGGACTATCATGTACTTCAATTGTCGTGCTGAGGACAGCGTGTATGGGCTATTCGGGCTCCCTTCACTCCGGCTGCCACACCTTCTTCGCAAACATGAACGACGATGCCTGGCTGACTGCCCGACGCAGCGTGGAGCTCGTGGGTCTCTCCTGGTTATGACAACAAAACTATAACACTGGAGATGTAACAGAAGAATTGACAATATCTATATGAAATCCTTGAGATTTATTATAGTGCCCAATACCTAACAAGATTAGATTACAAATAGAGTGTGAAAATGGTTGAGTTTAAAAAATAATTAGTTCTAGAACTAGAACGTTCCGTAAGAAATATAAATGCAAAAGTCTAGGAGCCACGTCACAACAAATTCTTTTAATTGAAAATCTAATCACTTCAATTAAATTTGACATTGTACACAATACAAAGGATAACAAAATAGGCCATGCTTCTAAACCTTAAAATATTACCAAAATCTTTTATTTTCACAATTTAAACTATGTAATTTTACCTATCCCTGCTATACGATATTATAAGGAAAAAGTCAGAATATACCCAAATAAAATCACCCTTTTTGGTGACCAGTTATGGCCTAATACATGACTGCAACAATAGACAGGCACACTGTGACTGAAAATGTTCCAGACATGAACATACCAGGAGTAAGGTTGGCGATTGCTGCAAGCAAATCATAGTTGACGAGAGGTTCGCCTTCATCCCGTGGTTCCCAACCGATGGGGGGAGAGGCAGGGGGGGAGATGAGAAACTGTTTAGTGAGTGCAGGAGGCTGAAGGTGTTGGTCAGCAGCGTCTATCGGTGTTACAGGCTGGAACAGGTATTGTTAATATGTTTAAGCCTATATATTGTACTAATTATAATGTAAACTTGATCTAAAAATTTTAGTTATTTTTAAATTCACTTAGGCTAATCTTGTAAATAATAGTCATAATGTCAGCATTATTTAAAAAAAAATATTAGTGTAATATTTCTTTTAATAAATAGGAAAGAAATTTTAATGATGCTGTCAAGAGATACAGGGTTGAGTCTGCAATTTTTATTTTTCTATAACTTTTCATCAAAAAGGTAATGAACTTTACTAGCTAAGAAGTAGGAAGGAGCTCTTTGGTAGAGCTTTTGGAGCATAAAATCAATTCCTAAAGAAAAGTATGACTAAATAATTTTACCTGGGCAAAGTAACAGTTGATAATAGTTTTGAGAAATTGGGTTTGGTGTAGTTGAATCCTAGCCTTAGCTGCAGCTGTAGGACAGTCGTAGTTGACTCTCATCCTTCTGAAACTTCGGAAGTATTGGAATGACGCTACTTCGCCAAACTGTTTGAACAAGGCTTCTATTTCTTTCTGAAAATGAAGAATCAAAAAATTATCCTCAATGATTATTTTTTCATTGTCAGTAATTTTAGCTCAAACAATGTTACAGGAATTCCCCAAGTTACTTGAAAATTTAACATAACTAAATAAAATAAGTGAATAGTTACGGTTAGCCAAGTTGGAATCTACACAATAAAGCGTGCAGTCAATCCTTCTGCAAAAATTCTGCATAAAATTCGCAAACAAAGAGACATCCATATTTTAGACTTTTCTTTACTAGCAGCAGGAGTCTAGACTAATATCAAAATGGAGGGTGTATGTGATCGATCGATAAATATAGTGCAAGAAACTTATAAAACCGTACCTTGTCACCAACCTAAACCTTTTTAAACTCCACACTCCTATTTTAGCAAATTTCCCATAGTGAAGAAGTTATTACCATAGGTCTCTTGGCAAGACTTAAGCCCGAGACCATGTTATTTTTTCGTCTTTAGGTGCCCAGAGGCCAAAAACAATAGTCGTTAAAAAGTTTTAGCGAATTTCCCATAGGGAAGAAGCTATTACTGTAGGTCACATAACGAGACTTAAGCCTGGAACCATGTTATTTTTTTCTTCTTTAGGTGCCCAAAATTTATATATATATATATATATATATATGTGTGTGTGTGTGTGTGTCTATGAACATGATAACTTACGTAAAAATGGTCCGATCGGGACCAAATTTGGTAGAGACAAGTATTCTTACATTTGCTTGGAAGAGCTAGTAAACCAGGCATATGGGTCAACGGGAACGGGTAGTTTAAAGGGGTTTTGTACTCAAAAATTGTGTTTTTTGTGTTTTTCACAATTATGTAATTTTAAAAATGTTTAAATTTTATCTTTCATCATTAGAATCAGCTTAAAAAAATACACAATTTAGTTCCTTAAATTTTTTTCTCTATCTCCAACGGTTACCGAAATAGTAAAAAAACTGAACACAGTACGTCGTATTTTGAGGCTCCAATGTTAATCGTATGGAGGATAAGGAAAAATTATTATTTCACTTACTAACCAATATTTTTTGATAAAACTTTATATTTAGCTTCATGTGGTTGAGGTTCATCCACTTATGCTTAAAAATCGTAGTTTATGTTTTTATCATGGCAGCTATCCTGCATACTCTTTTCCCATGTTAATCATATGGAGAATAGGCAAACACTTTATTTATGGACAGATGTTGATGAAAGTTGGTATAAATGTTGAAAATAAAAATTTTTGATGGTATAAATGCCTACTCTCATTGTTCCTCATAGCAGCAAACCTGCACACTCCTTCCCATGTTAATCTTATGGAGAATAGGCAAATAATTCTCATGTTTATCTTCAGATTTTGACCAAACTTGTCATATATTATTATTATTATTATTATATTGTTGATTTGGAAATTCACTGAGTACACAGGTCTGCTACGATGGGGGTATTTTATTATGTGACACTAAATTGTGTTTGGTAAACATTAACGAAGTGTTATGATAATTCAAATCAGTAAGTTACTGTAGATTAATAGACTGTAGTTTTTATTTACAGAGGAGGGAGTCTACCTTCAAATCATCACTCTTGAAAAGTGAATTATCCAAATTGGTAACAATTATAGATGTGGGTAAATCTTCATCATGAATTAGCTCGTCAATGGTCCTTGGTTCCTGCTGTGAAGTCGGCTGGTTAAGTTGCAAGTCATTGTAGTTTGGATGGAGGTTTGGTAAACCATCTATCTCATTAATGATCATTTCCCCTTCATCAGAATCAACACTCATCCTTCCCTCGTCCATGATAGTTCTAAGATAAATAAAAACAAAAAAAAATTAAATACCAGTTCTAGATTTTTGTGAATCCAATCAAAATGTTTATCTTTATTAGAAAATAAAGACCACCTGGCAGTGCAAATGATAATTTACATATAAATTAATGTATAAATTGTCCTTGAGTGACGTCTACAAAGATAATTTTCTTACACATTTGTACAGTAGATAAATGTTTTTAAATTGTAAAATTAATTGAAAAATGTATATTTTAATTGATTAAATGTAAATGGTGATACTATATATACATAAAGAACCAATATAAAACAACAAAATACCCCATACTCAATCTGGGGATTAACAATAATGTAATTAATTAATGGATAAACCTAAAAGGTTTTAAGAATCTAAATTCATTATTCTATATTCTAAACATATTCAAAAGAATGATAAAACATCTGTATCTATTTTATAATAATCATTTAAATACACACTATTATAGTTCTATACATGTGCCAAGTGTAAAACAATTTTAGATGTAAAATTTAAAATTAAATTAAAATATGTCTATTTTTAAAGGACTGAAACACCAAAGAACTAAACATTGGTACCTACTTTAAAGAATAAAATCTTTAGCATGCCTCATCCACAAAGAAACCCTACTTTGAGATTTAACAAGGTTAACTAGCTGTACAATTAATAAGAGCATTTATCAAATATAAGATTAAACATAATATCAACATAATCTTCTGTAGAAGTTATGCTTTATAGATGATACTAATTAGTAATTTAAATCTGCTCTTAGGATAAACTAAGCAAACTAACTTTTACAGGGGTCATGAGACTAATTCAAAAGGGTACTCACAACGATGTAATATTGAAATAGAGTTATTGGTACACTTTATAGTAAAAATACTAGTTTAACATAACAAATCCTGCATCACTACGATACAAACTGGCTAGATCTCTCCAAAATTGATATCCAATCCAATGATTAATCCGATATTTAGCAGACAGCCACAGTCAGTCAGTCTAAACTTTGACATTATAATCAGTGTTACCTCGTGGTCGAAAAGAGAAAAGTCCCTAAGATAAAAACTTGTCGTCCCTTGATATCTTCGATATTCTAATAAGTTCAAAACATTGCTCCAAGACAATCTCAGCAATAAAGATAGAAAACCAAATTTTGAACTTAATTTGTGCAAGATTGTTTGTATATTTGAATTTTTAGTTTAAGATTATTTAATATAAATTATATACTATTTGTGGAAGCTATAATTTTATTTTCAGTCAATTAAATGAGTTAATGAACTGATACATGTTATCGAATACATTTTAATTTAATCTTCTGAGAAGATCCACGCCTAAGTGTTAGTATAAATTATTGTCCTTAAAAATATTAAAAAATCATTTCTACTCATTAAATTTCATTCGGGTTGAAATTGTTCACGCATTTATCCCTAGATTTGTGATAGTACAGGTACCTAGAATCGGAAGCTCTGATTACATTGTTATACAGAACACAGATAACTGTTTAAAACAAATGATTCGATTTTGTACAAACTTAATACCATTAAAGATAAAAAAAATAGTAGACATTCAATTTATCTTACTCAATTAACAGACTTTATGAGCGGGTTTTGTTGGGTATTGTAACCTTATCTTAGATGGTATAAGATATCTTACTATCATATATTAAAATTTTCCTGTATTTCCTATTCATATTGAAAAAATATATGTAAAGAGAGATTTGAGATATTGTACTCAAAATGCAACTTATTTCTCAAAATGCTTTGAATATCATAACTTAACAATGCCAGGGGTCATGATACAAAAAACAAACTCACATATAAAATTGAAATAGATTTAATCGAAAAAGAAAATACTAGTAAAATATAACAATTTGCAAAACTTCGATAAAACTGTAGATCATTTCCATATCCATCTATTAGACATTACATAAGAAAACAAATCTGTGTAAAGTGAAATCATGTTTTCGAAAACAAAAGACATTTTAAATATTTATAAATATTTTATAATAAATTTATTCTCTTTGATTTTACATAAAAGAGTATAATTTTATAAACAACATTAATTTGATTTTTAATTAAAATTTAGATCTCAACCAGTGAAGCTAAATATAATTTTATCAAAAATATTCATTAATATGCGAATATTAATTTTTCCCTATCCTCCTTAAAGATTAACATTGGAGACCTCAATACAACGTACTGTGTTTAGATTTTTATATCTCGGTAACCGTTTGAGATAGAGAAAAACTTTAAGGAAATAAATGTGCAGTTTTTTAAGCTTATTCTAATGGTGAAAGATAAAATTTGATAAATCTAAAAATTACATGTGAAAAACGCAAAAAACCCCATTTTGGGGTACAAAACCCCCCCAAACTACCCGTTCCCATTGACCGATATGTCTGGTTTACGAACTCGTCCGAGCATTTGTAGGAATACACGTCTGTACCAATTTGGTCTCGATCGGACCATTTTTACGAGAGTTATCGTGTTCACAGAAATTATATATATATATATACTTATATATATACATATATTTTATATATATATATTAAAATTTTAAGATTATTGTTTTTGGACTCTGGGCACCTAAAAGAAAAAATTATTTCAAATGGTCCGGGGTTAAGTCTCATAACCTAAATGCCTATGAAAACAAAACATGAAAAACATAATTAAATCATTTTCTCATACTTTAAGGGAAAAAATATTTTTTATTAATTCAATAATGGCTATATTTTGATTTTGCTACATGGCTACATCCAAGAAGTGCTGCAAGATAAAAGTGAACATTTTCAGAAAGAATCTATTCTCCTTGGGCTATTTGTCGTCTGTTATTAAAAATGGCGACTGCGTCTATGGAGATGTTGTTGCAGAGGGTTTATCAGATTTCTCTTTCGCAGGTAAGTTACTCGATTAATTTCTCTATAATCTTAATATTAGTTTAAATATACAAATTAAAATAATAAAACTGATTTGTACATATCAACTTTTGAGTATTCGCTTTTAGCAGTTACGTAATGGGTCATACAGAAAGTTTTCAAGGGGAGCCCTTAAAATGTCCTCAATTTGTTTTGTCACTTTCCTAATTATAAATTCTGTACTAATTAAAAGGGAACAGGTTCTCAGAAAAAGTACACTTGGATCAATAAAATTTCTTCCTAATTATTATATTACATTGTCAATATAAAATATCTTGATCAAGGCCCTATTTTATGTACTTAGAGTTACCCTTGCTACTAAAAATGTTTCCTGTAAGGATTTAATCTTGTTTAATCAGGTCTTATTAAAGTTGTTAGTCTATCCCTGTGTTTTATTTAAAACTTTAATGATATACAACTCTGGGTTTTACATTAGCTTATCAGATAAGCTATTTTTTTGTTATTGCTTCACGTTTTTCAAGTTTTTTCTTAGGCTTAGGCGGAAATTGTAAGGATTCGTTCTCCACCCACAGGCTTAGTCCCAAGTGTGGAAGTAATTTTCAATATTTATTTTTTGTTTTCTGCTATTGTGTTTTTTTATAAACTAAAAATATTTTCTTTTTCTAGTCTAGTTTAGTTTCTTTAGTGATTACGAGCCTAGTCATTCACCTGAATGTGATAAAACAATTCTAAGAGTGTTTAAATTCTTTATTGTCATATTAAATTGTATATCAAATAATTGTTATTGTTACAAATATAATGAGTTGTCACTACATCTAACATCAGATACACCCCAACATGTATCCAGCACATTTACATCCCTCATCTGCATCTAACATTTGCAGAGTTTACTGCTTTGTCAACAATATAAATCAAATACAAATTGTAAATGATAAATAGTACATACAAAAACTTATAAAAATTAATTTGTAATACAATACAATCGATAGCTATTGAAAGTCTTCTGCACTTCTGGTACTCCTTTATTGAATAAAAAGCATGAGCCTCTAAAAATTTTTTCAACTCTCTCTTGAACTGAGCTATTTAGTGACTAGCTTTGAGTTTATGGATTGGATAAAAAAGCAAGTGCCCTTCCTGGGTGGCTCTAAGTGATTCATGGTTTTTTAAAAGAATATGAAGATCATTAAATGTTAATGATATAAATAGACAGTAGGCCTACTGTAAGAATTTTATAATAAAGAAATATTTTGTAACACGGATGTGATAAGTGCAGTCCAAAGATCCGTCTATGGTATTTTTCTGCGACTTGAAGTGGTTTTTATCTACCTTACTTAATTTTAATACCTTTAGCTTTTTGGGTAGTGTCATGTAGGCTTATAATAGATAAATATCTGTAATATTTATATTTCAATAATAACTGGTCAATAGGCCAAGAGAGTGCACGTGAGTGCAGCGGCGACAGCCACCCCAGCTGCGGCTGAGAAACCCCAGCGAACCAAGACTTTCGCAATCTACCGATGGAATCCTGACAGCCCAGACTCTAAGCCTACGATGCAGGAGTATTCTGTTGATCTGAATACGTAAGTAATCCTAGAGAATAAACCTTGTATATCTAATCTGAGCATCTGAACGAGACTACTTGGATATGATATGATATTGTTATTTTATACTCCTTTTATTTAGCAATTATGTTGGTGGTTGTGATTTTTTGTTTTTTGTGATGGAATAGAAGTTCCACTTCTCTTACACTTATTCCAAAAGATAGCAATATTAATGATTCAGTTGACCTTAGATTTTAATTCAGATTTCAAGCAACAAAGGAAACAATTTTGGAACTAAAAGAAGTGGAAATGAATGGTTTGCATAATAATGGGGGTAGAATAACTGTCTAAAAAGAGCACACCAACAGACACATCAGAAGATAACCAAACAGTTGAATAAGTTGGTGGGGAAAGGGCGAATACAATAACCTTGAGACTAGACTACTCAGTTATTAACCTCCAGGGATTCTAGCTATGTATTACCAATAAATATGGCATAGTTTTCAGTAGTTTCAGCCCCTCCATTTAGATTCAATTGGAACTCGGAACTTTATTGGTCCAAAAGAACATAACAAAATTGCATAAAAGACTTCATCACGATAGTAAGACTTAATAATCATAAAAGAGAAAATACGAGGGCTATCCAGAAAGTAGATTATGTTTCGTCTAAGTCTGTGTGCTAGCTGTGCTAGTGCGGCTATCCTAGAATCAGGGTAACTTATGCAACTGGTGTCTTACCGTGCTCTTTAGAGCTTCATACTATACTCCGTTGAGTTAGTATGGCAGTATGAAATTTCTAAGTCTGTTAAAAAAACTTTTAATTTAGTCTCTAATGTTACTTTTGCCATTTTCGATTTTATGACCCACAGAGGCAATTCACCTTCAGTGATAATGTTGTCCCCATACACTTCACAGAGTTCCTGATAAATTTGTATCGGTTTACAGTTTTTCCAATTAGAATAGCCTAGTGGATATAGACAAAAACGTAATACAAAAGCAAATAATAAATAATAAAATCGTAAACTAATCAACATTTTGAGAGTAAATAGACACTGTCACTCTAGAAAAGGTTATTAACAAAATTCCCACATAACTTACTATAATATTGATTGTCGGCTAGAAATGTATGGATGGGTTTTTTTACTTTTGAAGAAAAATTTCTTGTGGATGGAGGCGAATGGTTTAACAACATTAAACCAGTGCCCCAATGCCTTTTACAGAGAGAAATACGTTATTTCTAGTTTATGACTCTTTCATTTCTCAATTTTGTTATTTATCAATTTATTTTTCTATTTAATTGTCCTGGTCAGTTGTACTCGATGAACGTGCACATTAGTTTAATTTCTTGTATTATAAGTATGCGTGTTTGAATCGGAGATCAAACTACTTTATTTTGACTTTATGTATAGTAATAATCTGTAAATATATTAGTTAACAGCAATCTTAACTCCTGTTTCAATAAAGAGAGGCTTGCATTTGTAGCTATCCTAATGGCCTTGAGTCTTCTCATACTTAATCAGACAAGGGTGGTGCACTTTATGTTTACCGAGCTCTGGACAAGACACCTGGGTCTTGAGGGCTGGGCGGGCTTAGAGTTGTTGTCTCTTCCTCCACAAGTGACCCAGACTGTCCTCAACTGCTTTACTGGTCCTCTTGAACCCTTGCTTTTTGGTGGCCGTGGAACTGTTCTCGCAGTGCCTGGTCTGCTTTGCTGGAGCCTCAAATAAGCATATTCTGCCAAAGACAATGGCAATATGTGATGTGAATTTCACTTCCCAATTCAGTAAACTGACTATTAGATGTTTCCCGTTTCTTGTGGAAGTATTCTTTCATTTTCGTTTTTTCCAAGTTTTTTTATTCCTTACACATTAAGATTCTTGCTATAATTTTAAATATATTGTTCTCATATAGATGAATGATTTATTTATTGGTAAATATTCCGACTACAGTATCCTACCAATCTATATCAAATCGACCTTAGACTTACTTTTTACACTTTCTAATAACCTTTTAACAACGTTTCTGTCCGCGGAAGAACCCAATTTCGACGTTTCGTACGATTTTAGGCTGTATTATGACCCTCTCAAACCATACCGTCTAGCTAGGGGATCGGCGTGAATCGGGGTTCTGGGCGGGAAAACAAATCACTCAAATACACTTATTTCACTCTCTAATAACATAATTAACAATAAAAACACCAAGAAACACAGTTTTCCCGACGTTTTCTAACGTTTTCTGGCCAAAATAAGGCACCCTTCAAACACCAGTCAACCTTGTTGTCTACAACAATTGACGTTCTGAGCTGGGAGAAACGAGAAATATTTGGGAATCAGGGATATTTTAGGGAATTTGGGATAATTTTAGGGTAAACGGGAGATTCTCGTGATTTACAATTTTGAACTGGAAAAGCTTGTTTGATTGTAGATTTAAGGCGTAAGGTTAAGTTTATGTTAAAGATTTGTTATTTACTTTAAATTAATTTAACTTAATTTCATCAAACTGAATTAAAAATTAATTAGTTGGGAATGTACTCAAACAAATAAAATGGCGCAACAAATCATTAACTGAGCTCAACTATATTTAGTATCAGTTCATTTCATCGTCAATCAGATGATTACAAATCTGTTATTCCTTCAGCACAATGTAATTGAAATATACAAAGAGGTATGGCAAGTACAGAAACTACTTCTAAGAAGTGATATATTTGTTTATTTACACAAATCATTGAAGGATGTTTATTTTATAATTGGTTTGATTTATAAAATATAACAATTCTTCTTTCTTGTAATTAACGTGTTTAGATGTCGTAAAATGACTAGTTGTTATGTTTTAGACTGTCAATTAAAATACATTGGGTTTCTGTCGTATCGTTGAAAAATATAACTAATTGTGAAAGTAGTATAAAGGCGACCAATACACGTAGTGTTTTATCGTAATATCCGAGATATTGCCGACGTACAGCGCTCTGTGGAGTTAAGTTAGGTTTTTTATAGATATTTTCATGTCGTTAAATATATTTTATACTATCAATAAAAAACCTAACTTAACTCCGCAGAGCGATGTATGTCGGCGACTAACACACGTAGCGTTTTATCGTAATATCCGAGATATTGCCGACGTACAGCGCTCTGTGGAGTTAAGTTAGGTTTTTTATTGATATTTTCATGTCATTAAATATATTTTATACTATCAATAAAAAACCTAACTTAACTTTGCAGAGCACTGTATGTCGGCAATATCTCGTCTATTACGATAAAACGCTACGTGTGTTAGTCGCCGACATACATCGCTCTGCGGAGTTAAGTTAGGTTTTTTATTGATGGTATAAAATATATTTAACGACATGAAAATATCAATAAAAAACCTAACTTAATAATAATGATAATATAATAATAAGAATATAATAATAGTAATCATTATGTATATATGTATATACACATAATATAATAATATGAATCCCATAATTGCATCGGCATAGTGAAGTGACATTATGAGGATTGGTGCTCTGTGGAATAATATTTCGTTATTACTCCTCAGTCCTCACCTAGTCAGCTGTTACCAACGTTGTTAAAACCTCTGCTAAAATAAGCCTTTTAAAACCCGGATTCTATTAAAATATCCCGTTTCTCTCTACCTAAAACCCTTAATCGTAGACAAAAAAATCCCTGATTCTTCAATATTTCCCATTTCCCCAGCCCAGTAGCCAGATGCCTGCCGACCTCACTGTTGACTGGACGTTAGAGAGTATCGTATTTCGGCCCAAAAAACGTCTGGAAAACTGTGTTTCTTGGTGTTTTTATTGTTAATTATGTTATTAAAGAGTGAAATAAGTGTATTTGAGTGATTTGTTTTCCCGCCCAGAACCCCGATTCACGCCGATCCCCTAGCTAGACGGTATGGTTTGAGAGGGTCATAATACAGCCTAAAATCGTACGAAACGTCGAAATTGGGTTCTTCCGCGGACAGAAACATTGTTAAAAGGTTATTAGAAAGTGTAAAAAGTAAGTCTAAGGTCGATTTGATATAGATTGGTAGGATACTGTAGTCGGAATATTTACCTATTTATTTTTTAACTTGGGATACAAACTTTATACAAAGGTATGAGAGCAAAAGTCGTACATTTTTGGAAATTCATTAGGTATAAGTATGTTATTGTAAGTTTGTAACTAGCCTACATTGACTCAGGCCTTTCTATATAGACTCAGTAATATGTTAATTTGATCACAACTAACCAAAAGTACATATTTACAAAAGTACATAGGTACGGTAATCTATCTTGATTTAAATCCTTCTTCAGTTTCACCCAGGCTTGCCATTGTCATCAAAGTAATGTGTGATAAAATTATGACACCAATAGGTTGCACATCATACATATACAACATATAGATATCATATCAATCATAAATATAGACTAGGGCGGTGGTGATGTTTTTTAATCCAGCTACTTGGAAATCACAAATTTTGGATAGTTGTGAGCGATGGTCGGTGGATGTAGTGTTCTATTTTGTGGATTAACGTCCGTACTATTGAATTCCCCAAACTATTGTACTAAACCCATACTATTGTAAGTCCCAAAAACCATCCTCAGAATTAGACCACTTCGTAATTGGAGGTAGTGGTTCGGATTCCACGTTAAACTGCATGTTGCCATCTGATGTTGGGCTATTAATTAACAGTACTGTCTAAGGAACATGTCAGCCTTAGTCATTAACAAGACTACAAGATCGCGCCACAATCATCTTACACTCAAACCTCATTCATACTTGGCTTAAAATACCTACCCTGTGATACGGGTGCCATTTCAATAATCTAATCTAACCTAACCTATTCAGTATATATCTTTAACATATACCGCTCTGTGAAGTTAAGTTAGATTGGTTATCGGTGATATAAAATGTTAATAGCCTAATTACACATAATCAAACTAACTTTGCTGTACAGAGCATTGTATATTTACGATGTATATTATGATATTGTGCACCCTATCAGTACAGCTTCTGGATACTGATCAGTATTCATAGAACAGTGCTGGAAGGTTCTAATTCGAGATAAACAATTTAATAGTAGAGTGGTGGAAAACTTTGAAAACAGGTAAAATTAATTTATTTTATTTTAAGCAATGGAAAATGAAAATATCTTTTTCCGACCTTATAAAGAGATCATAGTTAACAAAAATTGTTTAAAGAACATCATATCGAAATAGTAAAAAGATTGCAGTTGAGAATCTTGTACCTTGATGTACATATTTTTACCCAAGGTTCTTGATAAAGTAAGTAAGCTTCCAGAGTATATTATCGCTAGGGTTTCAATGTAAAATTGTAAGACTTGTCTTTTACTTTTGTATTTATTTAAACTAGATGAACTTCATACCATGTAAAACAGTAATAGTCCGGTACTAACCCATAAGTGATAAAATGAGTCCCGTGCTCTTAAATTTAACACTTTCACAATGAATTATCACTTGTTATTTATTGCCACTATTGTTCGGTCACGAGTGTTGCATGATCATCATCTGTTTGACAAATTTGAAGATAACAAAGAGCAAGATGAACGTAACATTTATCCCCAGAACGATGTTCCTGTATTTCTGTGTCGGGTGGTCGTTGGGGTTAGGTGGTATTTGTGTCAGATTACTGGTTAGGTTCATCGTTCATATATAAAATAATGTTTTTTTTTAACCAATGTTCTAGAATATCAAAATTCATAGTAATGCACCAACAAATAAACTGACATAAACTCGTGTAGTGCCATGATATTATCTTATCAGAGATGGACCCGCGTCAACTGCTCTTATCAGAATTACAGTAATTAACTCTCTATTAAAAACCAATAAAATTTGACCACTGACCCTAAGTTTACTGATAAATATTCAGTGATGGTTTTGTTAAATATTATCTCTCATATTTTAGTTTCAACTACTAATTCATTGAAATGTTAATTTTTTCAATTTGTAACAATGTGGCCAGTATGAACTCAGGATCTATAAAATACTAAATTGTAAAGAAAAAGATTTTTTTATTTTATAAGTAATAATACATATTGTATTATAAATGAGGTGTATTATAAATCCTATAGACGTTATTTTAAGTCACTCATCTCATCTATTAAAATGTACAGGCCTAAAATGTTCAAATTTGCTAATTTTAGGTATTTTACAAATGATTTCCTTAACTCTTAATTTCAGCAAAAAAAAATGAAACAGTAATACTTAGGGGCTCTGAAAAACGTGAAAATTGTGTATTAATGTTTTGTAATCAGCCAAAACCTCTGGCAATTCCTTGCGACAATATGTAGGGCCAAAAAGATGTATTTATGGCCTGAAATAATTGGTTCTTGGTAGCCAAAGTGTTAAAGCACACTCTTGGCAATTTCCGAACAGTTGTCAGTGTATCGTGCATATATGGACTTAAAGCCTGATCACTCTAGCACTAGTAATCACATGGATAAAGGATGTTAGTTTTTATTTTTCCCCCTTATACATAGTATATGGAGAAAGTAATGTTTTTGTCAAAATCTTTGAATTTAAGTTGAGAGTGGATGTATCCGTTTTGAGACTCCCTGAATCCAAAAATGTGTTTTTCATACTGATTTCTGTTCGTCCGTCAGTATTGTCATTCTGTCTGTCTGTGTGCAAAACTCGAGACCACATTGATCGTCCAGTATTCATTAAATTTTGTACACAGTTGCACTTTCGCTTCATCTCCAGAGAAAACTTTATTTTTTTGAATTTTTTATTTTAAGAGTAGTTAACCCCTAGAAATCAAAAATTTCTCAAAATCCGCTTTTATTATTTCTATTGAAATTTCATGGTTTATAGTTCCTAAGGTAAAAACTAATGGTTCAATAGGGTTTATATGTCAAAGAAAATATATTTTTAAAATTTGTTGGCTAACCGATAATTTTCTAGAATAATTTTACTATCACCATTAAAACCAGCTCAAAAAACTAAGCGAATTGCTATTGAGACAATTTAGTAATTAACTAGTAAATAGTAATATTAAATTAACTGTCCATGGTAAACACAGTCCATTGTCTGATAGCGCCCAGTGTTATTCTTATGGAGGATGTTAGAAAATTAATTTACTCAGCATTTTCCAACCGCATGGCATTAAACTTGATTTGCAGTTTTAGGGCTTCTTCTCTCAACCAAACAACTCGAAAAATTTTGGTATTACCTGGGGGTATTATGCCCCCAAAGATTTTAACTATTATTTTAACTTGTTTTATATTGTTGTTTGAGAAATTGGATAGTTATTTTTGAAACAATAAATGTTTTAATAAATACTAACCCACATTTACAAATTCAATAAGAAGTGACAGGTGGAGGTATCTGTCGTCAATTTTAGTAAACTTATCACCTTTGTGACTGTGTTGCCCTTTGGGGGCAAGCAACAAAAACTGCTCACGAAGTGCACTAGACTGTCTTATAACCAAGTAAGCGCTTTCTACTCCTATGTGGCTGGACCGGCTAAAGCGCTGCGCTGATGAGCATAACGTTCTAGCCATTCGGAAGTGCTAGAGTTCAAATCCCGACCATGAGCAATCCCAATTTGGCTTGCAAATTTGTGGTATAGCGTAGTGGGGGGGCCCACCTTAAATAAACAGTTGCCTGCTTGGTTGGAAGTTGACAGCATTTGTAGGCTTAGTTGGGATTGCAGTGGACACCTGTTTTGCTTTTGTGGTTAGTGGTTATAAGGGGGGCATGTTTTATGATTTTCTTTGTTTATATTGAATATTTCAAGAAGATATTAGTAATTATTTTTATGTTACAGTTAAAAGTAAAAGCTTGCCTTTTATAGGGTTAAAGAATACGATTAAAGTTGTATTAAATATTGTAGTTTTTTAAAATTTACTTAAGAGAGAAAGTATTTGTCACTCCACTGATACTTTTTTTTTGCAGTTGTGGTCCAATGGTCCTGGACGCGTTGATCAAGATAAAGAATGAGGTGGATCCGACTCTGACCTTCCGTCGGTCCTGCCGAGAGGGAATCTGCGGCTCCTGTGCGATGAACATCGGCGGAGTCAACACTCTGGCCTGTATCAGGTGGGGGCTGTATGGGTCAATGAATGGGAGCATGAATGGGATAATGTAGCTCAGGGAAACTTCAAAAATTCAAAACATAACAATTGTCTATTTCAAAGTATATATTATATTTTGAGTAACAAACTCACAAAAAGCTACTTAAGCTCTGCTGCTCTACCGTACTAAATTTTAACATCTTGCATCCAAAAAAATTATAAAGCCTATTACAATTCAGTCACACTTACTTAACCTAATACAGTAGAGCGTCGAAAATCCGAACCAATTGGGACCGTAGGTAGTTCGGCTTATCGATTTGTCTGGATTTTCGAACATAAACTACAAATACCTATTGAACATAATTAGGCCTACAGTATTAATAGTGAAGTTATAGAATACAGTTAAATGAAACAAAATAATGTTTTTTGCAGCCTATTCAAAATTTAAATTTTAGTTTGAATAGGGAGAAATATATGTTTCCTTTTCAGTGTACCCGATGAGGAGGCCATAATGTAAACAAACGCACAGTAAAATAATCAAACTACAAGATGTAACTGTAACTGAACGCTATTAACCACACTAATAACTGAACGCTACTGGCAGTGACAGATGACGGAATAATAATATTCTGGGCGGGAGATAGGGGGGTAAGGCCGAGTCACCGAGTTAAAAATAGACACTCTGAAGGTCATTCCCTTGCTCGGCGCGCCCCTCATCACCCGCTCCGCGCTGGCAGTTTCTCCCTTTCCAAATTTTTAAAATATAGTGCTGTGGAGTAGTTAGGATTTTTGACATTCCGGATTTTTGATGTCCAGATTTTCAATGCTCTACTGTATTAATTTTTAACCTCATCATACATAAAACTAAATGTATGTCCATGTTTTTCCGAACATCATTCATAGGTTACCAAACCATTCAACCAATCGCCATGAAATTTTAAGAAGTTGCCCTATTTGTTCCAGTACATATTGAGGAACTATGTGTCAGTACACTGATACTATTTTTATTTTGGACTAGCTTAAGTACCCGTTCTTCGCACAGGTAAAAAAGGCTAAGAGGTTTACTGATATAATTACAAATTGTTAAAAACAGATGGAAATTAAAATATCCAGTTAAAAAAAATTATTTTTTATTGTTTACAAAATGACAAAACACAAGTGTCTACAACATGACAAAGTAACACCTGTTAAGTAATATTGGGAAAGGATAATGAATAACGCTATAGAGATAGGCATCGAGAGAAAACTTAAAATCTACCATTTCAGTGAACACTAATTTCGAACCATCTGTAAAAATGAACTTTCTTTTTTCTTCTTCCCGAACTCTCAAATTTTAGTGTCTAGAGCTGTTGACATTTAAGTAATTTTATATATATATATATATATATATATATATATCCTTTGAAAATGTAAATATTGAAACCTAGGACTTTCATGGGATGTAGCCCGAGGGAATTTGAAGGAAATTCTAATGCGTTTGAGTTTCCCACGTTTAAGATCTACCTTTGTGTGAAATTTCGAACCGGTCAATTCAGTATTTTTCTTATTTACTTACCACAACAAAAAACAAACATACAGAAACCACCTCTTCTTTATAGTATTATAGATTAGTATCTTAGCCTAGCAAACTCACCATAGTATGATACTACTGACAGAAGGCACAATAAAAACAGATATAAAAACACATGGCTACATTGGTGCGGCATGTGTATCAATAAAGTTATGGAGTAGACGATACAATGTTAGGTGGGCGTTGACCAAAAATTGTTGTAAATGCCAACAACCGTTCACGGTAATATAAGGTCTCAGCTATGAAAAGTTATAATTAAAGTTGATAATACGTTTAACAGCAAGATCGACACCAGTAGCAGCAAGCCAGCCAAGATCTACCCACTGCCGCACATGTATGTGATCAAGGACTTGGTGCCAGATATGAACAACTTCTACCAGCAGTACCGCAGCATCCAGCCGTGGCTGCAGCGCAACAACGAAGCCAAGAGCGGCAGCCAGCAGTATCTGCAGAGTGTGGATGACCGTAAGAAACTGGTAAGTTAACCCTCCAGGTAATATCAATTAAAAGTTGATTCGCCGCCTGCGTGGCGTGCTATTGTCTTTCCATAATTTAATTTTGGAAAAACCCTACCTCCGCTAATAACGGTAAGAATCAGCTATACTTTATATTCTATTTGAGTAAATTATATCCTCTATCTAGTTGGGACTGTTTGACGTAAAAAGTTAGATGTCATAACCTTATCAGCTGTTTTGCTGTGTTTGTTGTTTTATTCCTTTGGTGTGATTTCCATATAAAGTTTTTTTATTAACTTAAATTATTTCAATGTATTAATTAATTAATTAATAGTATTTTATAGTTAGTTTGGTTATCCACATGATCAAACTAAGCCAATTTGGTCCGATTCGAGTAGCGTAGCAACATTGTGTACAAGTCCAATTACCAGGAACAGTAATATTTTTTTTTGACGTACAAATTTTTATAGGTTAAAAATATTACTGTTGTACACATTTGTGTTGGAAGTTTTAACTAGTTGTATATTTTGGAGCTTTGATTGAGTGATTTTTAAGTACACTTAGACAGCCTCCTAAGTTTTAAAATTTTTTCACAGTGAGCATCTGTAGAAAGTAAATAAAACTATTTTTAAATTAATCCCGAACACATTGACGTATAATATGTTATATTTTACCCATTTCCGGTCCGAAGACGGATTCTGCCCGTCCTCTTGCGGCGTGTTGGATTATTATTTTATAATCCGAACCAATTGGGACCGTAGGTAGTTCGGCTTATCGATTTGTCTGGATTTTCGAACATAATCTACAAATACCTATTGAACATATAGTTAGGCCTACAGTATTAATAGTGAAGTTATAGAATACAGTTAAATGAAACAAAATAATGTTTTTTGCAGCCTATTCAAAATTTCAATTTTAGTTCGAATAGGGAGAAATATATGTTTCCTTTTCAGTGTACCTAATGAGGAGGCAAAATGTAAACAAACATACAGTAAAATAATCAAACTACAAGACGTAACTGATCGCCATTAACCACACTGATAACTAAACACTACTGGCAGTGACAGATGACAGAATAATAATATTCTGGGCGGGGGATAGGGGGTAAGGCCGAGTCACCGAGTTAAAAATAGACACTCTGAAGGTCATTCCCTTGCTATATATCACTCATCACCCGCTCCGCGCTGGCAGTTTCTCCCTAAAAATTTTAAAATATAGTGCTGTGGAGTAGTTCGGATTTTTGACGTCCGGATTTTCGGTGCTCTACTGTATTAATTTTTAACCTCAACTCTATACATAAAACTGAATGTATGCCCATGTTTTTCCATACATCATTCATGGGTTACCAAACCATTCAACCAATCGCCATGAAATTTTAAGAAGTTGCCCTATTTGTTCCAGTACATATTGAGGAACTATGTGTCAGTACACTGATACTATTTTTATTTTGGCCTTAAGTACCCGTTCTTCGCACAGGTAAAAAAGGCTAAGAGGTTTACTGATATAATTACAAATTGTTAAAAACAGATGGAAATTAAAATATCCAGTAAAAAAAACTATTTTTTATTGTTTACAAAATGACAAAACACAAGTGTCTACAACAGGACAAAGTAACACCTGTTAAGTAATATTGGGAAAGGATAATGAATAAAGCTATAGAGATAGGCATCGAGAGAAAACTTAAAATCTACCATTTCAGTGAACACTAATTTCGAACCATCTGTAAAAATGAACTTTCTTTTTTCTTCTTCCCAAACTCTCAAATTTTAGTGTCTAGAGCTGTTGACATTTAAGTAATTTTATATATATATATCCTTTGAAAATGTAAATATTGAAACCTAGGACTTTCATGGGATGTAGCCCGAGGGAATTTGAAGGAAATTCTAATGCGTTTGAGTTTCCCACGTTTAAGATCTACCTTTGTGTGAAATTTCGAACCGGTCAATTCAGTATTTTTCTTATTTACTTACCACAACAAAAAACAAACATACAGAAACCACCTCTTCTTTATAGTATTATAGATTAGTATCTTAGCCTAGCAAACTCACCATAGTATGATACTACTGACAGAAGGCACAATAAAAACAGATATAAAAACACATGGCTACATTGGTGCGGCATGTGTATCAATAAAGTTATGGAGTAGACGATACAATGTTAGGTGGGCGTTGACCAAAAATTGTTGTAAATGCCAACAACCGTTCACGGTAATATAAGGTCTCAGCTATGAAAAGTTATAATTAAAGTTGATAATACGTTTAACAGCAAGATCGACACCAGTAGCAGCAAGCCAGCCAAGATCTACCCACTGCCGCACATGTATGTGATCAAGGACTTGGTGCCAGATATGAACAACTTCTACCAGCAGTACCGCAGCATCCAGCCGTGGCTGCAGCGCACGAACGAAGCCAAGAGTGGCAGCCAGCAGTATCTGCAGAGTGTGGATGACCGTAAGAAACTGGTAAGTTAACCCTCCAGGTAATATCAACTTATAAGTTGATTCGCCGCCTGCGTGGAGTGCTATTGTCTTTTCCTAATTTGATTCGAAAAAACCTTACCTTTGCTAATAACGGTAAGAATCAGTTATACTTTTTATTCTATTTGAGTAAATTATATCCTCTATCTAGTTGGCACTGACTGTTAGTCGTGAAAAGTTTGATGTTATAAGCTTATCAGCTGTTTTGCTGCGTTTGTTGTTTTAATCCTTTGGTGTGATTTCCACCAGTTTTTTTATTAATTTATATTATATCAAGGTGTTAATTAGTTAATAGTATTTTATAGTTAGTTTGGTTATCCAAATGATCAAACTAAGCCAATTTGGTGCGATTCAAGTATCATAGCAACATTGTATACAAGGGCCCAATTACTAGGAACAGTACTATTTCTTTTTTTGATGTACAAATTTTTATAGGTTAAAAAATATTAATGTTGTACATATTTTTGTTGTATATAAGTTTTAACTAGTTGTATATTTTGGAGCTTTGATTGAGTGATTTTTAAATACACGTAGACAGCCTCCTAAGTTTTTAAATTTTTTTCACAGTGAGCATTTGTGGAAAGTTAATAAAACTATTATTTTTAATTTAATCCAGAACACATTGATGTATAATATGTTATATTCAATCCATTCCGAACCGAATACGAGCACTGCCCGTCCTCCAATTTTCATGGCGAAAAGGCAAAATACGGGCACTGCCCGTCCTCATGCGACGTGTTGAATTATTATTTTATTTTGCCGTTGCATTGTAGCAGACGTTTACAGCTGTGCGTCTTTCTACTCCTAATGAACCTAACTTCTTATTTTATACTCTATGTTGTTTTATATTTGGTAGTATTGTCGTATAACCACTGAAAAATACCAATTGCAGAGGCTGTTCGGCTTTTGTTGTTTGTTTACACTTTCGTTTCGTCAACACGGCAACTTGCGATGATATACTTGTGAACTCTGGTGAATTTAATGAGTTTGTTATAGTGTTTTGAATGATAGTGGATTAATAAAACAATAATGAGCAATTACAAGAGTACAGTTCGGATTTCAATGAAGAACCACAAAATGAAAGTGAAAGTGAACAACTACAGACTTGAAATTAGGTTATGGAGCGTGAGCGTTTTAGAAAAACATATATTGTAAAAAAAGTATAAGTCATACAGAGAATGATTTTTACATTTCTATGTAAGGAAGTTAATTTCGCATCCAAATGTATTATGTACCTTTACACTCAGAACTATAAAAAACTATTTTTATTCACCCTTGCTTTACAAAAAGTGTAAATTTGAATGATTAAAGAAGTAGGGAATATAATCTATGTGTTGTGTGTAATTTAATCACCGGGATCGTTCTCAAAGTAACCTGTGTTTTGAAATAAATAATAAACCAGTTGAGATACAAACATTTTATTATATACATGTTAAAACTACGAATTCCCTCTACTTTTCTGCATATTCACTAAATAAATTTCATCACTTATATATCTATCGAGGTTGTACTGCATCTCTAATCAGTTTTTGAAATTTTGTCCTTAAAAAATCTGATGCCTGAGAACGTACGCAACCTGTCACAGAATTTTAAAGCTCTTCACTGTCATGACTTGATAAATAAAGGCTTAGAGTGTTCAGAATACCTGGATCTCAAAATAGTTTGCGCCTCTTGTTTTATTACTAATTACTTGTTACGTTACCTGGACAGGACGGTCTGTACGAGTGCATCCTATGTGCGTGCTGCTCCACTTCCTGTCCGTCCTACTGGTGGAACGGAGACAAGTACCTGGGGCCAGCGGTGCTGATGCAGGCGTACCGTTGGATCATCGACTCCCGTGACGAGGCGACCGAACAGCGGCTCAACAAGCTCAAGGACCCATTCAGCGTCTACCGCTGCCATACCATCATGAACTGCACCCGCACCTGTCCCAAGGTCAGAAATACATTTATGAAATTAAGTTATATCCTGCCTCCAAGTTGGGAACTCTTGGCCTAACACCATTCTGGCTTTAAAAAGCTGATGGTACTACAGGCTGGAGGGGCTTCACTCTCTCCTGGGTTTGGATTCATATGGGTAGTGGTTGGTGCTGAAATGCACTGGTCGAGCCCCTGCTCCCTTCCAGAGAGAGGTTTGCCGATGGAAAGGTATCTCTCGTCTCTGGACCGCCCTTTGGGTGGATAGATGTTATAACTGGTGAATTTGGGGGCAGATGGTAGTGAGAATACTAGCAGGGGGGCTTCCATGGTCTAGATGGCACTAACAGCCACCATGGGTCATGACTAGATACAATTCAGCAGGTGTGCTCCTGTTCGTGGTGCCTATCCCAGGGCATAGGAGAATAGGCCTTAGGCTTCACGCGAAGTCCACAATGCTCTAGGGTACAGTTTATATCTCTCACAAAAGCCCAAACATGGCTTGTCTTTGGCTTATTTATAAAAGGAAGGAAGGTATCTGACCAAGTCCAGTCACAAATTGTGGATAGTTATAAACAACGGCTGGTGGTAATTCAATGGTGTGGATTAACACGTTTCCTGCAAAAAGCATGCAATAGTGAGTGGCAAGCTAAAAATTTGGTTTATGTTTTCACACAATGAAGAAACGCCATGCGGACAAAAAAAAACAGCATTTACTTCCATTTTATTTTCATAGTAACGATTATGTACGCCCGCACCTGGGGGCGTTCTTTTACCGATCTGCACATTTTTTTCTAATTGGTTTCTAATTCTTAAAAAAAACTCACTGTTACAAGTAAAAAATACATTTATTTGATTTTAAATTATAAAAATGCTACACTAACATAAAAAAATACACTAAAACCTAGTTTATCCTGTACTCGCTTATCCAAAATTCTGTTTTATCCGAAATGGTTTCAAGAGGAAAATAAAAAAATTTCTGGAAAAGTTCAGCACGATTTGCGACATTCATTAAGTATTGATGGTATATTAGAATTTCTACATGTTAGACAGTGATTCTGTGGAGGAAAATTTTAACATTTGAAAATAAGTTAAAACATTTATTTAATTCAATTAATGTCTTTCTTTTGATTCTTGAGTTGTGATGTAAAAAGGAAAACCATGTTTAAATATGGTATGCCCCACATCTTAAAGAAAATAAATTATTTCTTTAATTTTTATATCCATCCAAAGTTATTATAATAATATTAATGACTAAAAATAAAAGGAAAGTGTATAGATAAACTCTACACGCTAGTAAAAGATATGGTAATATAAGGATAGTTTTATAATATAGGAATAAATGTACGACTTCTTGGGAAATTATCAATGGAACATTCTGAATTTGTTCAATCTGCTAAAATATTGCGACTATAGCCTTGAATGCTGGCAGTACCCATGTTGTAATTGACAGCCTGGCTTTCATCTCCAGAAACAAGTGCAGATCCGCTTGTTTTTCAGAGAACATATGTTGTTTGTTCTCTGCTGACTATAACTTCTAATTTTATGCGAGACTAAAATTTAGGTTGTAGTCATATGAAATTATAAAATTTTCTTATATCATGTACTGGCAAAAATAATCATGAGTTCTGAAACAATCCTATGATTTAATTCTATGTAATTCTCATTACGTTACATGTATAACATTATAATTGAACAGGTCCCCCGGAAAATGTTCCAAGCGACAACATTTCAAAAATGGAGATATTTAGGGTAAAAGGTTCTAAACGCTAAGCTATTTGAGATATTAGAGTTTGCAGCCCTGATTTCGTCTTGTCAGAATTGGCGCGCTCCACGGAACTCCACGGTCAATTCAACTTTCTACGCTTGATAACTCGAAATTAGGGTTTTGTTGCTTGGAATGTTTTCCGGGAGAACCATTCAATTACTAATTTACTTTTACTCATATATTTGGTCTTAGTTAAACTTTCTATGTATGCACTTAAACATCTTATTTTTATACCCTGACTAAAACTACAGGTATTTAAAAGTGAATACGAGTGAAGCTAAATAAATAATCATTTAAATGACACACGCTTTGCCCCTTAAATAGTAACTTAAAATTATTGAACTTCCTTATACAAGTAAAATAAATTAATGGCAGTTTAATTATCAAAATTGTTTTGAATCCTCAATCTATGTGAAGCCTACAGAGGCAAAGAAACTGGTAAACACGTCAGCTTCAATGATAATATTATGGGGATAAGGTAAAAATTTTTATCCCACATATTACAGTGGAACTTGGATAAATTGAACGTCAAGGGACCTGCAAAAAAGCTATCAGCCAAAAAATTTAATTAAAGAAGTTCTTATAAATGGGACTGAAAACAATTAATATATGTTTTAAATGTAAACTCTTTATTAAATTGATACTTCATTAATTATAAACTCAATTCTAAACGCCTATTTCTGTAAAATATTTCAAAATGAACTGCGAGACAAAGAGTAACATATCATACTGCATTCATTGATTCTGTCGTAAATTCCTTAGACCGTGGAGATAAAGTTACTGGGATCTACATGGATCTGAGTAAAGCTTTCTACATTGTTTCACATATTAAACTTATTTCAATTCTTTCAAATCTAGGCATTCAAGGTCCATCTTTAGCAGGTTCGTATCTAGCAAGTCGTATCTAACAGGGCGAGAGCAGTTTGTCAATTTGAGCTATGAAATATTTGCAGAATATATTCAGAATTTGCATAATAATCTCTTATGCAAAATCAAAATTTTTTTAAACGGTTCTAACAATTTCGATTAAATTTTTATGGTTTAGAGTGCTTGACAGTTTGGTTCTCATAGAGTATGACATAACCTGCATGTCTCTAAAATGAGGGTTCAGAAGTTGTATAGGCTTTAAAAGGCAAAACCAATTTAAATTTCTTGGCAAAACAATATTTATCAATAATTTTTATTACCATTAAAACCAGTTACAAAACTTAACAAACTAATACTTTTAATTATTAGTCTACGACTAATGGTTACAGAGAAATGTTTTTTAACTTAAAATAAGTTAGTAATTGACTATCTGTGGGAATCACAGTAGGTTGGCTAAGTGCGCCCAGTGCTATTCTTTTGTAGTTAAAAAAAATCAATATCTTCCTTATTTATTGACTGTTTTACATGAAACTTTGTTGCAAACCTGGCAGTTTAGGGTCACAACCACAACCCTCACACACCCAAAAAAAATTGGTGGGGGGATAAATCCTCCAAAATCTTTTAAATTGTCTTGAGTGTACGTGTATGTACATCTAGTGTACTTACTGATATTATTTATTTTCCTTGTGTCAGCAAACCTACTCATATCCCATGTAATTATCATGGAGGACAAATCAATATGACTTTCTTTTAATTCTAAATATAGTATTAAAACTTAATTCCTTGAGATATGTAACAAGACCTCATTTTAAACTTACTCATATATGTCAAAATCCCAATTTTAACTATCCTTCATTTCCAGCAAACCTCATTTCCGATGCTTTTCTCAGTAAGAATTAGTATATAGATAACTTCACTATTTTTAAACATATTGCGATGACATTTTTGTATGTTACTTAAGCTTTGATAAAGCTTAGTTGTGTCTTCATAATTAATTCCTAATTCGGTGAAATTTTTTCTGAGAATGCAAGTTTGCCGCTACATGTGTATTTACAACCCTAAAACTGCTAATTAATATTTAAAACATGTGTTAGAATGATTATGATGTATAGAAAAAGAACTTATCACTCTACCCCACTTTTTTAAAACCATTAAAAACTTTGCCATTAAAACCCTTTTTATTTTCAAAGTTTACGTTTATTTTTAAGACATGGAAATAGGGTGGAGTAGAGAACCTATAGAATAGAAAGTTTAAGAAACCGTTTTAATATTAAAATTCCTAGGGCCAGTGTAACAAATTTTTAGAATTTTTATCTTAAGCAACTAAATTTTTCAGTTTATTGTCCATAACATTAAAATTGTGTGAAAACAAAAATGGCTTAATCAGGATTTATGGGAATATCTCATAGAAAAAGAAAGTAGATTATTTATTTTACCCTTACGTATATTGTTAGGAACTGGTGGTATATGGCAGTTTTAGCTATAAATTTTATTTATCTAATTATTACATATTTTTTTAGTTTACTTATGATTTTAATTTGGTGATTTACATAAGTTCTCATGCAATTTAGCCTATAAATTATTATAATATATTGACCGTGTGTCGCCCACCCTGATCATATTTAACTCTCTGAACCAAATATGTTTGGGATATTGTTTAAAATCCACTGAATCAGATTGGTTTGTCTTTTTTTTATTTTCCTTGTATTTGTGTTTTTGTCCAATTGCATGTATACTTGAAGCGATAAAGAATGAATGAATGAATGAATTGATTGATTTATTTCCAAAAAATAAGTACAGTTTAACATGAGAGATTAAGCTTCAAATATAGTTGTTGTACATTCATCTATATAAAATTTTGCACAATGTACTATTAATTACATCTACTTAAAATAGAAAAATTCTATTGTCTGTGAAAAACGGCTGCATGGGCATGGGCCTGTGCGCAAACCTGAGTCGCAAATATACTAAATATGGTGTTTCATAGCTATATATATTTCATTTTGTTTTTCTGCTTAGAAAAGTAAATAACAAAGTATAATATCTGAGTTAAAAGAAAATAGATTTCACTACTGTATTATATTATACCTTTTCCAATGGTCTAATGTAACATTATATCTTACTTGTAGGGCCTGAACCCTGGCAAGGCAATTGCCGAGATCAAGAAGTTACTGTCGGGCATTGCCAAGAAGGACGCGCCTGGCTTGAACACTACAGCTCTACAGCAATAGGCACAATCCTTGATAGTACAATTAGATATAAACCTGCCAGTATTACTTAGCAGTCATGAGGCTACATGGCCCTCACATGAGGCTAACAGTGTGGCACGGTTTTTCCCATCACAGTACAACAATATCACCATAATTTAAAGTTCAAAAATTGTTTTTTTTCAGTGGTGCTAGTAAGATTTTTACTATGTCAAAATCTGAAATTTTTACACAATGGTGATACAACCCAGTATTGATTTTCCCACTGCATTTTTTGCCTCGATTTTATTTATTTATTTTAACTATTGTAAAGGATGCTGTTTGTTATGATAAATTATTTTTGGTGATTATTCTGATATCTTTCATTAAACCTTTATCCGAAATTCCTACGTACTAAACATACTTAATGGGTAGGTGAGTGCAAAATCTTCAAATAAAAAATTTAATTTTTTGATTTCACATTTGGTTTTAGAGATTACAGTCTGTTGATAAAAGTTGAATGAGATATGGAAAAGTTTGAAAATGGATAAAATTGTCCATTTGATTAAACAAACTGTGTGGGGTTACACATTTGTATTGTTTATCCGAAAATAAATATTTTATTTATCGAGTGGACCAATAAATGCTTATTTACTGTGAGCTAAATTGAACATTATAATGTTAAATTAGAAAACTGATATTGTGAATTTTAGTAGCTTGATAAAACAGATTGCTTGTGACAACTGATTTGGTTCTTATTTACCCAGTAAATCAGAGCAGATAGGGAGGTCCATTTTAACTGATGCGCAACAGACTGAAAATGTTTTTTTGATGATGAGTACTGTTTTTACTATTAGTACTGCAGATTGCGTTTACTTTTTGTACAACAACTTACCTGGGAAATATCGTAAGTGTTTGACATGTTAAAAAATTGTTTTAAATTTGATTACAAGTTAAAAATTTATTATTAGTTTTATGTAGGAAATAAAATTCTCTCCTGACTGTAAAACAAACTTCTTCTTATACAAACACTCATGACCACAGATTCTGTACGTACTTTGACCGTAAAAATAATCCTGAAACAAACAACCACTGTACATCTAACCTCAATCACCTACACTCTGACAGTCCAGTTATGAAATGTCAAATATTGACTTATTCTTATTTGTTAGTGACACTCCCCGTGTCCAGCAAAGTTCTGTCTGAATTTGGTTGCTTGCGTTTGAAATTTTGAAGAAGCTTGAGACATAATTCACATCTTGGCTTTTATTTATATATATATTTTTAAATCCAATCCGGATGATCTGGAATCCAGATGAATTGTATCCAGATAAATCAGACTTTACTGTACTTTTATTTAAATATGAATTTTCGATATTCAATAATACAAATAAGCCCTGATGGAGAAATTTTAAATACCCCTTCAAAAATATCAAGTTGTTCAGATAAACTCACAACTATCTCATTGTGCTGGAGTAATTGAGACTTTTGTTATTTATCATTCACCAGCAAGTAGGTATTTTGAATAATAATTCTAATTTGTATAAACTATTATTTTCAACCCTTCCCGAATGGGTGACTGATGTATCCACCAAAGTCTTTGGCAATAAAGGACAGGTGGTGGATATATCCGCTTTTTCTTCAGACAGACTGGCATGTGTTTGAGGAGTAAACAGATGTTAACAAAATTATTTTGATAGTCTGTGTTCCATTGTGCTTATTTAATGTATACTAGTATAACGAAACAGAAATAATGAAAATTAATTTTTAGTTTTTCCCCTTTTTAGTTTCTCCATCCTATGTCAAAAATTCGCCTGTCCAGGAAGGGTTAAATTGTAGTCTTTGTTAACCATTTCAATGCTTGTCAAAAGGAATCATTTTATTTCCTAAATTTTATGCAATGTTTAGAAATACCACAATTTGTGGTAATTATTGAGATTTTGATTTTGGAATTGCCCTTCAGTTACTGACCCTTTTTAGCGAATTTTCCACTGTCCGCGAAGACAGTGTAGTGATTTTTATTTCTAAACTTGTAAGTACATTTTATTTATATTTAAAACATGTGAAAATATCATGTTTCTTACATTTAATTCAATAAAAAAATAGTGCAATATCAAAACTTTTTTTCTCTCTAATGGCAATTTTTTTTTAAAACTCCGATTATCCGAATATTTGATTATCCGAATGGGTCCCGGTCCCAATTAATTTGGATAATTGGAGTTCTACTGTATATATCCAATACTATAATACGAGCAAGGTTTGTATATATATATATATTTGCACACGGATCTCGAAAACGGCGCCGAGGAATTTCTTTAAATTTTGGAAATAACTAACTTTCGAGTAGAAAATAAGTTCTAGATAGGTCTAATGTCCAGGAAAATTTGTGTTTTCTTGTAATATTAAGTTTAAAATCTAAAAATTTAACATTACGCTTATGGAGAATAAAATGTAAACAATACAAACCAAAACAGCTGTTTATAACCGTTTGACAGTTCTTGATTGAAGACTGCGGGGAAAAATATAGAGGTTATGCATTAATATTTATTTTATGAATTAAATAAATGCAAAATTATCAGGTTACTAAACAATTTGTAAAAACTTAAGGGTTTAAGGAACTTAAGGATAGCTGTGCGAAATAAAAGCAGAAAAAAGTATTTCCAAAATCTTCCGTGTTTTTATAGAAAACGTATTCGTTGTATTGCTTGAAGCCACTGTAACAAACCAATTAATTTATGTAAATTAAATTTCTCTTTTGCTTTTCAATCCTCATTCCGTTTATAACAAAATCAGTTGATCACAGGCTAATAATAATGGTATGGATAATTAGACAGTAAATGATCGGCTTTGGCTAAAAGACGTTAAACGGCATCGCTCAATTGACTAACGTCGTAGCCGAGTTGTAGCGTGTCGGCCTCAAGAACTATAGGCCGCGAGTTCCATTCCCACCAGGGGCGATACTTTTTCTTCAGTGCTATATTAATTATGGTGTATTAAATCGGTTTTATTTCAACCACATAAATGTTTTCATTGGGCAGTAAATTTGTTTTATTTTGCTAATTAACTTGTAAAAACATGTCTTATTCTATCCGAGCAAAGCTCGGTCACCAGGTACTATTATCTATATTAGCAAATATCCCATAGGGAAGAAGCTATTACCGTAGGTCTCATGGCATGACTTAAGCTCGGGACCATGTTATTTTTTCGTGTTCAGGTGCCCAGAGGCCAAAAACAATAGTCGTTAATATATATATATATATAAAAAAATATATATATATATATATATATATATATATATATATATATATATATATAAAAGTGAATGTATGTATGTATTTATGTCCTTTATGCTTTGCCAAACTACTCATCCGATCGCCATGAAATTTTAGGAAGTTGCTCTATATGTATCCGGGAAGGTTTTAGTGAAAAATTTTTCGAAAACTCCATAAGTTTCCATTTTATGGCATTTAAATGTTTAATGTTAACCTTATGGGGAGTAGGTTTGTTTACAAATTTTCTACAATCAAAACATTTACTTTCTTAAGCTACAGCTGTTTGGTTCACTTTCCATTATCAATATATGTTTTATTTGCATATATTGCACATGTCCATATATTTAAGTACTACTCTATATGCTCAATCTTGCTTTAATTGATAGGTATAGAAAGATACACTAAGTTCATTAAGGCCACGCACTATCTTCCTATAAGCATCGACAGTCAAAGGCAGCAATCTAATTTTTATTTTGCTGCCGGGCTTTATCATATTATTCTGATTTGTCAACCATTTGCTCTAATGACCAAGTCATGTTTTGGATGTTTGTTACATCAAGGATGAAGATAGGTGGTAGTTTGGGCTCCCGATGGGGTGCGACTGGGTCTTCCTCAATACCTCCAAGGTGTGAACTTATTGGAAAGTGGTAATTGACCTGAAAGAGGGGTTAGTGAACAAATTTTCTTCTCTTGCGAAGCATGACATCGACATTAGAGGACATCGACCTCTTTTTTGCTACTAATATTAACTGTTTGCCAACTGTCAGAGGGACTGATTATACATTGTTCACTGAAATAGTCATGATCAGCACGCACAGTGCTAATGGATTGTACTGGCCCGTTCATTTTGTATCAAAGAACAATAAATCAAAACAATATTTTAGGTTATGAAATGAAAGAAACAAAAACACAAAATAAATTGATTGGAATTGAAATTGAACAAAAATGTGATAGATAACTGTTGTCCTTCGCTTCCGCCGAACGTATCCCGTTCTCCCACAAAGAAAATAGATAAAAAATCGTGGAAATTACATTTTTAACTGAAACACGATCCACACACAAGAAATGTAAATAAACTATTTTCATGAATATGTACCTATTATTTTTCTGGTAACCAATAAAATACAAAAATATTAATTATAAACTACAGTATACATACATTAACCGCCCCGATTTATAAATCTAGCTAGGTGATCAATGCCATTTAGTAAGAATATAAACTTTTTAATATTAGTTTAGAGCTAACATGTGTTTTAGAACTATGTGTAAATTAAAAAATTAAATTAAACTTGTAATTTTGATTGAATGGGGATTATTTATTTCTGATATTTAGTCACATTTAATCACATAATGAGCTATTTTTTTCTCCGTACTTCTGCATGTGTGCATCTGTTGCGGTTAGCCTTCATACTTGGCATAAAATATCAACTTTGTGGTACAGTCGCCATTTCAATAATCTAATCTAATATTGAGTAAAATAAAAGTACCCATTTGTTCAATTTATTTAAAAAAAAATACAATGTTAAAAATTTCTCTAAATAACTTTCAGTCACCTAGTACTTAAAGTAAACTAATAACAATGCTTTAATCTAAAAACCTAAATACATATAACAGAGGAATGATTTAACTAATGTGGGCTGGGCCCAGCTCATAGAGGCAAGGGATCTCCGGGAATTATATGAGCGGATCACAGCAATAAGCACGGTCTAACCCTGGCTTAGTCGCACCCAGCCGATGAATAGGGACAACGCTATTTTACCTCTACACATACGATTACTACAGGTATGGTGATACTACTTTTGGCTAATTCCCATATAAATAAAAAACATCAGTGGCGTAGATACGGGGGGGGATAAGGGGGATATATCCCCCCCCATAACGATCACCTTTACCAATAATTTCAAAAAAATATATCCTGAAATATTTTTATAAATATTTTATAACCGCTACACAATAACAAAAATATAAAAAAGCAGTGCGTTGCTGTTACTGTATGTTGCATGTCGAAATACTGTATAAGAGAGTATTTTAACTAAGAGATCTTCCCCGACTGGTCATCCCTCCCGCCATCAAATCGCTCAGCCGCAAAATCTTATACCTTATACCATTGCGCTACTAAACAAACTTTGAAAAAGATGGGGCCTATCATTTTCTGTTCAGCCTGAAAAATTTCCATCAATTTTGAAAAAACGCCCTACGTCGCAGTGTAGGAAACTGCACTAGAGTAAAACAAGCGTAGAATACAAGAAAATAGCATAACATAAATACCTTACAGTATATGTTGTGAAACAAAATATAAATATAATCACTCAATCATTATTCATATTTATGAATAAACATAAAAAATAAAATAGAATTCATTTTCCTCCTGGCGGTGTACGTAGTATTTCAAGAAATCACGCCCCATTAGCCTGCAGGACGAATAGCATTTTGAGTGATCTAACTGACATAATGTTTCGTCTTAGGTCCATAAAGAACTATGTTTATTTTGTGACAGCACTACTAGCTACACGATAGTCGTAAACAGATGGTCGAGGTGTCAGATATAAGATAAAGTGGTTATCTAGGGAATTAAACTATCATTGAAAAACGTTTTTATATAATTACCTTGCAATTTCAATCGATAATCAATTGAAAAGTCACATCTAGTTATAAAAATAATGAGTGTAAAATAACAATCTGTAAATCTTTTTTACGATAAAAAGTAATAAAATATAATTCCTTAGATAATCACTTGACACCTCAGCCATTTTTTTAAGACAATCAATTAATCTGAACTGCTGTCAAAAAATTAACATTTGTTCATATGAGACGGGAGTCCAAGATGGCAACGGAGGTATTGCATGATCTTTATATAGTATTCAACTAACCGAAATGTCCCTTATATACCCTACAGTACATCCTCTAGAATAGGGCTTCACTTCGGGGGGGGGGGGGTATTTATATCCCCTCCCATGACAAAAGTGTATCTACGCCACTGAAAAACATTAGCTTTTAACGACATAATGAAACTGTACAGATTGATTTGATCGATATGCAGTCTTACTCTAGACAAAACTATGGAAACAAATATATTTTTATTTTAATAGATACTTTTTCTAAGAAAGTGCAGTATGCAGTACCTGTTAAGAATAAAACAGGACCAGTGATAACAGAAGTGATAAAAACAATACTTTCTCTTGGTGTCAAGGATATTCAATCTGACAATGGTACAGAATTTTTCAATTAACATTTTCAAACCATTATGAAAGAGTTAAATATTAATTAATCACTATCAAGCTGCAATTGTGGAAAGATTTAAGAATTGGTTATTTCTGAGAGTTATCTGCCAAAGGAAGCTACACGGTTTGATTTACTGCTTCAAAGTTGAGTGAACAATATAATAATAGGGTATATAGAACAAAAGGTATGAAACCAAATACTGTGAATGAAAAAAATTCCAAGGGTATACATAGGAGGATGAGTCAACTGTACGAAAATAACCTGAAAACCTAATTTTAAATTGGGAGATGCTTTGAGGATTTCAAAATAAAAACATGTGTTTAGTAAAGTACACACCCAATTAGACGGGTAGGTTGTTTACAATAGCAGGAGTAAATACCCCCGTCGCAGCAGACCTACGTACTCAGCGAATTTCTAAATCAATATAATAATAATAATAATATATAGCTAGTTTTATTAAAATCTGTCCATAAACATGAGAATTATTTGCCTATTCTCCATAAGATAACCATGGAAAGAGTGTGTAGGTTTGCTGCTGTGTGTTCCTCACAAATTTAAAAGTAGATTGTTTAATATCTTAATAACCATTGGAGATAGAGAAAATCTTTAAGGAACTAAACTGTGTAGTTTTTTAAGCTGATTCTAATGGTAAAAGATAAAATTTAAAAATGTTTTAAATTACATATGAAAACCCCAAAAAAACAATTTTTGAGTACAAAACCCCCCAAACTACCCGTTTCCATTGACTGATATGTCTGGTTTACGAATTCGTTCAAGCAAATATAGAAATACACATATCCACCAAATTTGGTCTCGATCGGACCATTTTTACGAGAGTTATCGTGTTCACAGACACACACACACATGTATATATATATATATTTAAAATATATATATATATATAAATTTTAACGACTATTGTTTTTGGCCACTGGGCACAAAAAATAACATGGTCTCGGGCTTAAGTCTTGCCATGAGACCTACGGTAATAGCTTCTTCCCTATGGGAAATTCGCGAAAACAGGTGTTTAAAATAAATGTGTTGAAGATCAAAAGTTTTTCTTTTTCTTACTAGGACTAAACCTATTATTATGATGTTTTTTGAGTCCTAGGCCACAAAAGATATTTGTTAACGATACTTTTGATTCGAGGTCAAAATTCGATTATTAATAATCCATAAACTAATTATTGCTGCTATTACTATCGATTTTCGTGTACATCCGACGTTTTGAATATCGATCGTGAAACTGATAATCGACTATTAAATCGATTACGAATCTATTACGAGTTTATTTGATTTTATTTTCAGTATGACGAAAAATAAAGTTCATTACATGGCCCAAAAATGGCTTTTTGATATATACTCACACATTTAACAAGTTAAACCTTTGATTTTATTGAAAACGCCCGTTTCTGGTCCTAGAGACGAAATATTATATTTGGAGTGAAACAGATGAATTGTGCAAACTGGTGCTGTTGGCGATTTGTCAGCCAGTGGGTCGGTCTACTAATTACGGTCGTTTGCATAAACCAAGCGTTAAGAACTGATCCTCTGGTCATGTGTTATTTACACCCGTAGCAGCAGACCTGCATACCAAGCGAACTGCCAATGATTTAGGAGTTAATTGTGATAACTCAGACTGAGATTAGTCAGGGGTTAAATAATAAAATTATATCAATTTACTTATTATACATAAAAATAACATGGAAACAACAGTTTGTAGCTTTGCTGCTACGAGAGGAAAAATTAGATTTTTTAACAAACAATAATATAACTTCTCTAGCAGAAACTGGATTCTAAGTTTTATTACAATGTTTCAAATAATAGAGAAGTTGTATAAATTAGATTACTCACCATAAAATAACATGATTATTAGATTATCTTTATGAAATAGTGACCTACCCAGGTAGGTATTTTACGCCAAGTATGAATGAGAAATGAGTGAAAGATGTGGCGCGATCTTGTAGTCTTATTAATGGCTGACAAGCTCCTTAAACAGGATTGTTATTTAATCGCCCAATAGCCAATGAAATCTAAGGGACCCTCAGTTTAACGTAGAATCTGAACGACTTTTGCCTCTTACGAACTGGTCTAATTAAAAGGATGGTTTTTGTAGATGGACGTATAGTATTCAATAGTGAGGTCGTTAATTCACATCACATCCACCGACCATGGGAATTAGTAAAAATATTCACTGCTATGAGGAATAAAAAGATTATACTATAGCATATTATTATCTTTAACTTAATGCAGCTGTATAACAAGTGTTACAACATTACTTCAAATATTAAGTGAAATATCAATTTTAACATTTTCCACCTGAGATTACCTTTGAAACTCGAAAAAACGTGTTTTTTACCAGTTTTCACTTTCTCCCCTTATACGTAGTATATGGAGAAAGTATTGTTTTCGTCAAAATTTTCGAATTTGAGTTGAGGGTGGATATATCCGTTTTGGGGTCCCCTGAATCCAAAAAAGTGGGTTTTGACGTGATGTCTGTCCGTCCGTGTGTCCGTGTGTCCGTGTGTGTGTGTGTGTGTGTCTGGATGTGTACAGTGCCACAGCCTACCCCGTTGGTCCGATTTAGATGAAATTTGGCATGTATGTATATATTCACGGTATCTCCAGGCGTTTTTTCATTTTTTGAATTTTTGATTTTTAAGGGTAGTTCACCCCTAAAAACCCTTAAAAAACGTGAAAAATCCAAATTTCTCAAAAACGGCTTTAACGATTTTTATTAAAATTTGACAGTTTATAGTGTACAGAGTACTAAATAATTTGACACCACCCGCATATCTGTAAAAATGACGGTTCAAAAGTTATGGGCTTTTAAATGTCTAAAAAAATCAAATTTTTAAATTTTCAGCGAAAACAATAAAAGTAAAGAATAACTTGACTGGCACCATTAAAACCAGCTTAAAAAACTAAACAAATTAGTAATTTGAATTATTTGTCTACGACTAACGGTTCCAGAGAAAAGTTAAATTTACTGTCCACAATAAACGCAGTACGTTGTCTGAAAGCGCCCAATGTTATTCTTATGGAGAATATAAAAAAAATCAATTTCTTCCTTACTTTCCAACCGTTTTCCATGAAACTTGGTATGAAGCGTAAGGTCAAATCACCGAACAAAACCAGCTCAAAAAAGCTTGGTGTTACGGGGGGGGGGGGTTGTCCCCCCCATACAATTTGAACAATTAATTTAACTTTGTCTCTCGTGTTTTTATTTTTAGAAATTGGATGATTATTTTTGAAACAATAAATTATTAAATGATATTTAGATTAACTTTGTAGAACATGATATTTTTATTACAGATTGTCTTTAATTTACTTAAGGGAGAAAGTATGTGTCAGTTCACTGGTACCGTTTATTTACTTTCTCCCCTTATACGTAGTATATGGAGAAAGTATTGTTTTCGTCAAAATTTTCGAATTTGAGTTGAGGGTGGATATATCCGTTTTGGGGTCCCCTGAATCCAAAAAAGTGGGTTTTGACGTGATGTCTGTCCGTCCGTGTGTCCGTGTGTCCGTGTGTGTGTGTGTGTGTGTGTCTGGATGTGTACAGTGCCACAGCCTACCCCGTTGGTCCGATTTAGATGAAATTTGGCATGTATGTATATATTCACAGTATCTCCAGGCGTTTTTTTCATTTTTTTGAATTTTTGATTTTTAAGGGTAGTTCACCCCTAAAAACCCTTAAAAAACGTGAAAAATCCAAATTTCTCAAAAACGGCTTTAACGATTTTGATTAAAATTTGATAGTTTATAGTGCACAGAGCACTAAATAATTTGACACCACCCGCATGTCTGTAAAAATGACGATTCAAAAGTTATGGGCTTTTAAATGTCAAAAAAATCTAATTTTTAAATTTTCAGCGAAAACAATAAAAGTAAAGTATAACTTGACTGGTACCATTGAAACCAGCTTAAAAAACTAAACAAATTAGTAATTTGAATTATTTGTCTACGACTAACGGTTCCAGAGAAAAGTTAAATTTACTGTCCACGATAAAAGCAGAACGTTGTCTGACAGCGCCCAATGTTATTCTTATGGAAAATGTAAAAAAATCAATTTCTTCCTTACTTTCCACCCGTTTTCCATGAAACTTGGTATGAAGTGTAAGGTCAAATCACCCCGAGGGGGGGGGTTCCCCCATACCATTTGAACAATAAATTATTAAATGATATTTAGAATTACTTAGTAGAACATGATAGTTTTATTACAGATTGTCTTTTTTAAATTTACTTAAGGGAGAAAGTATGTGTCAGTCCACTGGTACCGTTTATTATATATCAGAAATCGATTGTCCAGGAGAAGATTCTAATAACAAAATTCGTTTAGTGAACGGGTTTTGTCAGCAAGGGACTTGGCTGCTGTAGAAACCCATTGACAGATTTGGGAAGCAGCAAAGTGCATAAGTGAGTGCAAGAATTCTGACAGTTTCTGACAGGCCATGGCTATTTCAAGTCGTACCTGTATCGGATGGACAAAACTGGTTCACCGGATTGCACTAATTGCCCGGGCGTTCCCGACGATGCGGAACACACTTTCTTCCGCTGCCCCCGTTGGGAAAGGCCCCGCATGGAGGCTGCAGGAAAACTTGGTGTTTTTCTCGGTGGACATGATCTGTCACAAGATCATTGAGGACGTTGATCGTTCGTCCGGAACGTCCTTCTAGAGAAGAAAAGCGATCTGGACCGCGAAGATGCCTAGATCCCCTAAAAATGTGCCTGAACATAGAGTGAGCCCCAAGGGCGTAAGCCAAATTTAGGCCTAGGCTTTTTGTAATGTGACAAACAGTTCCAGGTTAGAAACCTAAAGAGAAGGAGGTTTTTATTGGGTATCCCCGCTTCTTAGGGAAGCCCTACACTACAGGCGCCACACATGTGTATAAAGCATTTCTTCCGCCTCTTCCTCAAAAAAAAAAAAAATGAGAATTCAAAGGTGGCCGTGCCAACACCTATGATGACGACGGCTCCGGTAGCCCTTCTTTGGCGATTACAGACGATTTGGTAGCTTCGGTTAAAGTGAGGGTTCATTAGAGGAAACGTATCTCAATAACAGGTCTGTGCTGAGAAAAGTGCTTTCAATATAGTTTTGCCCACCAAAAGTTAAGGAAAATGTGTTCCCATTGGATCTTGAAACTCCCAGAAAACGCAATCTCACAAAAGCCAAAGATATGAGTGTACAGCGGGAGAGTTAATGACAGAACCTTACAAGTTAGCTACAGAGCTGAAATTGAGCACAGTTGTTGCCGAAGTGTGTCATTACACGACGTTCATACGCATTGCACTATACCCACTAACTAATAGTGTCTCAACCAAACGGGACTTTCCGAACGTACCTCATAAATTGAGTTTTTTATACATTACTTGTAAAAACCGCATTTGAATTGCAACCCCCACTTTCTTAAATCCATTAATAATAATGTACCTGGTTTTCGAAAACAGCCCCACAAATTAATTATGCTTTACACAAATTTATAAAATTTAATTTTAAGAGTTATCGTATCACAATCACGCATATGTATGCATACTCGTATGTAAAAGCTATATACAGGGTGTTCATTAAAGTCGGATACAAAATTTGAGGGGTGATAGTACTTATCAAAATAAACAAAAAAATTCCTATAAACATATGTCAAAAAATCCTTCTTTTAGCCGCTAGCCGCCATTTTGTATTTTATACAAAAAACGTTATTTATCAAGAACTATTTAAGATACAGAAACCAAACTTTGCACACATATTTATTGGCCAAAGAGAAAAATATTCTCAAAGTATCATGTAGTTTGCTTTTATATTTTCAAAATGACGGCGGTTAAAAATCTTTTAATTTAAATGACAAAATAAACCTTTAACCTTTAACACAATTTTTACAAAATATAAAAAATATTAAAATTTTAATTTTAAATCGAACAGTACTTTGGTGAACAAAATCCGTTTTAATGTTGGATTACTGGGCCCACACGCGACTACGGCGTGGCCGTGACGAAGAATTACGAGGGCAATTCTGTAATTGTTGTGCCAGCCGCGATTGTACCGATTTTTGTATAAAATATAAAATGGCGGCTAGTGGTTAAACGCAGGGTCTTTTGACATATGTTTATAGGAAATTTTTTGTTTATTTTGATGAGTACTATCACCCCTCGAAGTTTGTCCCCGACTTTAATGAACACCCTGTATACAGTTTGTATTGATTTTTTTTTAATTCATGACGTAGTAATCCTTCGTAATTCAGAGGCCGTGGTTCGGATTCCACGTTAAACTGTAGGTCCATTAGTTGCCATCGGCTGTTGGGCTATTAATTAACAGTCCTCTCTAAGGAACATGTCAGCCTTAGTCAGTAACAAGACTACAAGATCGTGCCGCAATCATCCTATATTAATTCCTCATTCAAACTTGGCTTAAAACACCTACCATTTAATATCCATTTAACGTTTTAACTTGGACAATGGATAATGGTTCAGTTTGGGCAAATAACTTATCGACAATCAACTTAATACTAGACAACCTGTTCTTAGTTATATCAGTAAGTCTTTGATAGGTTTCAAACTTGAAGTCAACAACCTTTGGAGGAGCCATAATTGTTAAATTGACTTAGCAGTGAAATAAATGTTCAATCTACAATCCAGTATACAGTTTATTATTTTCTCGTGCATTTATTATTGAAAACAACATGAGCTGACGAGACACGTTACATAAGAGAAGAGATATCATATAAAATAAGAAAGGTAAGGAAAATAAAAACAGTAAAAAGAATCAAATTGAGAGAAAAATAAACAAATAGACAGGGACAGTAGATAAGGGGTTATATAGGGGATTAAGGGTATTATTGTGAAAACAAAGGGTCGATAATTAGTGAACTATTAGGTCCATGTCGCTTAAATCCAAATCCGGATCGTTTAAGGACCAATGTTGGGGGCGGAATAAAGAAATTTAAAACATAGCATAAATTCGAAGGACCAATATACAGAAAAAAGAGGGTTGGATACAAAATATACTTTGTTTTTTTTTTACAAAATATCAGGTTCTTACAAATATGAGATTAAACACAAAAAAAAATGTTCACATTATTAAGTTACAAAGTTAGGCCTATTAGTTTTTTACATTTCACTCACCACACCATTCTTCATGTTCGATTCTTCAATAGTCACAATATTATCAGAGTCTTATATTTCTTGATCAATACAATTTTACATCGTTTTTACAGAATTATGACATTACATTAAAAATTGATTAAGAACCTGATAAAAAATGAAAGTTTAAAAATGGTAAAGAAAGAAAAACTGGACTGGTTGCTATGTCAACCAAAAGAAAAACAAATCAGATAAACAAAACATAATTAATATTGAAATCATATGATGATATTTGAAAATAAATTAATTATATGGAAAACAAAGAGAAAGTTAATGAAATCATATAAGAGGAACTTGGAATTGATTGGGAAATGTAACATATAATAATTAATAAGCGTGATGGTCAAGCTCATGAGTCTTACTTTACTTTAAACGCAACATAACCGGCCCCTTTGAAGTGTCATCACTTCAACAACTTCACTGGGTTGGTAGTGGAAATAGTTTGATAGCTGGCCGTGTTAATGTTCCTGTTGCAGTCTTTATCTTCACTACACGTGTTGTTCCATCAGATCCAGGATAAACTTCAACAACACGCGCAAGAGGCCAATTTAATGGGCTAGTTTGAGTTTGTAAAAGTACAAGGTCACCGATTTTTAAATTGCCTATGTTTGTTGTCCATTTAATTCTCTGTTGTAACGTATGCAAATATTCAAGGCTCCATCTTTTCCAAATACGCTGAAAGAACTGCTGAACCAGTTGCCAGTGTTTTAAGCGATTTGTTGGAATCTCGGTAAAATCTTGTTCTGGAATGGACACTAGCGGCGCACCAATTAGAAAATGTCCTAGTGTTAATGGAGAAAAGTCAGAAGGATCGTGTGACAACGGAGTCAGAGGTCTTGAGTTCAGCATAGCTTCAATTCTGATTGTCAAAGTAGTAAATTCTGGGAGGGACAAAATTGACTTTCCCAATACCCGACTTAGGTGATGTTTTGAACTTTTGACCGCGCTTTCCCAAAGTCCACCTTGGTGTGGAGAAGCGGGTGGATTGAAATGGAATTTTATTCCTTGAGCATTAAAGAAATGTTGAATTTGGTTCTGCGAGTCATTGTTGTGAATAGTTGATTTAACTATCTTACGTAGCGTTGAGTTTGCACCAATAAAATTTGTGCCGCAGTCTGAGTATATATCGGAACATAGTCCACGTCGTGATGTAAAACGCATAAGAGCAGCGATGAAGGCTTCAGTTGATAAATCCGTTACTACTTCAATATGTACGGCTTTGGTTACCATGCATATAAATATACAGATATACACCTTGATTAAACGAAGGAAACGCAAATGTGCTACTTTAACGTCATATGGTCCACCAAAATCGATTCCTGTTGACATGAATGGTCGATCAGGATTCACTCTACATGCAGGTAGTTCACCCATTAATGGGGCGGAGTTTTTCGGACGATGTTTAAAGCATGTTAGACATTTGTAAATTCGAGAACGGATTACACTTCTTGCTGAAAGTATCCAGACATGTTTCTAGAGCAATGATTGAACTAACTGTGGCCCTGCATGAAGATATTTTATGTGGTAATGATCAATTAATAAATCGACAGTATGATGACGCTTAGGTAGTAAGATAGGATGTCTTGTGTCATATGACAACGATTAATGCTTCAATCGTCCACCAACACGGATTAGATTGTTGAAATCGAGAAAGGGATTGAGGCGTTGAATAGACGTTAAGCAATCTTCATGTTTGAGCAACAAAGTATACTCCTTTGGGAAAGATGAACGTTGTACTAAAGAAAAAATTTTCAATTGAGATTCTTGAAGTTCTTGAATAGAGAGATTTCCAAAACGGTGAGGATGACTTACAACAGTTATGAATGAATCGTAATACGTAAGACATAACACGTTGTAACTTAGTCCAAGAGGAAAATTTTGTTAATAAGGACCATTCTTCTTGTGGACAGGTAACCAAGATAGGAAGTGGAGTTTCTTTAATTTCATGTGAAGAATCTAGATCGATGGGATTAAATTTGGATTTTGGCCAATCGGAAGGTGGCAATGCAAGCCATGACGGACCGTTCCACCAGAGAGGGTGATTTAATAACTGTGACATTACAAGTCCTCGCGAAGCACAGTCGGCAGGATTGTCTTTCGATGAAATGTGTCTCCAAGATTCGATTGGTACTATCTCTTGAGTTTGTGAAACACGATTAGCGATAAATGTTTTTAGTCTATATGGCGTAGTTTGAATCCATGTCAAAGTTATGGTTGAGTCTGACCATAAATAAATGTTATCGAAAGAAAACTTGTTAGAAAATATAGATTTGCAATGGGAAACCATTTGTGCCAGTAGATGCGCTGCACATAGTTCTAACCTTGGTATTGTAACACGTTTAAGTGGCGCTACACGACTTTTGGCCATTAGGAGTTTTATAGAAACATTTTGTGTGAGGGATAGACATCTTAAATAGATCACTGCAGCATATCCTCGTTCGGAAGCGTCGCAAAATCCATGAAGTTCTATATTGCATGAAGATGAAAATC
The DNA here is from genome assembly GCA_023375725.1 of Nephotettix cincticeps. Lineage (NCBI taxonomy): Eukaryota > Metazoa > Arthropoda > Insecta > Hemiptera > Cicadellidae > Nephotettix > Nephotettix cincticeps. The sequence continues at coordinate 54,711,031 of CM041788.1, forward strand.
CAAAAGATCGAGGGATTGTAATGTTTGACAACAATTTAATATTGTCACAAAACGAGTTCCACTGTGAACTTAAGTCAGAAGGTAATGTAGTATCCCAGGATAATCCTTTAGTCCAGAGCAATTGCATAAAACATTTTGCAAGCATAATAAATGGCACTAAAAATCCACAGGGATCATAAATCTGGGCAATTGTACTGAGAACAGAGCGTTTAGTGGAAGGTTTGTTTGTAGCAGGAGTTTTGACATTATATGAAAATGCATCGGTGGTAGGAGACCATTGAAGACCTAACACTTTGAATTGTGGAGTTTCAGAGTTATCGATAAATTTTGGAGTTTCCAAATGAGTTTCAGGTATATTAGACAATATTTTAGGTGAGTTTGACACCCATTTTCGTAGTTCAAAGCAACCTTTAGATAATAAAGTGACAAGATTTTGTTGTAACATTATAGCTTTTGATTCAGTATCAGCACCCGTTATGATGTCATCAACGTATGTGTTATTCCGTAGAACATGAGCGGCATCTGGAAATGACTGACCTTCGTCGTCGGCTAACTGATGTAATGTTTTAATAGCAAGATACGGAGAGCTGTTCATACCATAAGTAACGGTGTTAAGCTTGTAAGTAGAAATGGGTTCATGAGATTGTGTTCTCCACAGTATTAATTGAAAATCCCTATCATCAGGATGAATCACAATTTGACGGTACATCTGACGAATATCACAACAAAACACATAGTTGTATTTGCGAAATTGTAACAATAAATCACAAATGTTGTTTTGAAGTTTAGGACCTGTCAATAGAATTTTGTTTAAGCAGAGCCCTTAACTCGTTTTACAACTCGCATCGAAAACAGTCCTGAGTTTAGTCGTACTACTGCTTTCTTTGAGTACAGCATGATGCGGAAGAAAGTAGTGTGGTTGGCTAAGATTTATGTCATTGCATTCGGACATGTGACCTAAAGAAACATACTCATCCATGAACTCATGATACAATTCTGAGAAACGCAGATTAGAAGTGAATTTACGTTCCATTGCAGATAGACGCATCTGAGCAGAAGTTTTTGAATCACCAAGGACAGTGGTTGGTTCCCTAAATGGAAGACGCACTATGTATCGTCCATCAGTATCACGAGTATGGGTTTTACTAAAATGCTGATCACAAAGCTCTTCTTCGTGAGTTTTAGAGGATCGCACAGGGGGTTCTTCTTGAAGCCAAAATCTTTGTATTGAGTTATGAAGATCTGCTTCACTTATCGAGTGCAAAAAACACATTGAGTGTAGTTGAAGGAATGGAACTAGATTGCTTATATTGAGTTGATATGCAGGGAGCCGTGCCTATCAGAACATATCCGAGATGCGTTCCTAAGACATGTGGTTTATTGTGACCAAGAGAAAACTTCTCATTAGTGAGTAGTTGAGGAAATAGAGAGGCACCAATGACCACATCAATGCGGCTAGGTATATGGAAGGTTGGGTCAGCAAGAGTATAGGATTTCATTTGTTTTAACAAATCATTAGACAAAGGTGCGCGAGGGAGATCAACTGTTAACTTGTCAAGAATCAATGCAGGTTCATTAGAAGCAATATACTGTCCAGATAATGTTTTGAAATCTACCACGATTTGTCCTTTGTTTTTTGATACTTGTTGGTCTATGCCAGAGATTTGAATACTAGATTTCTGACGCTGAATATTGAGGATGTTAGCAGCGTATTCACTTATAAGATTACACATGCTTCCAGAATCAAGAAGCGCACGGAAAACATGTGAAATTCCTTCTGGAGAACATAGTTGCACTAATGCAGTACCAAGTAATACAGTTGTCCTGTGGTGGTTAGATGAAGAAGTACTATTTTGAGAGCTCAATACTGGAATGATTGAATCAGATTTCCTACTAGAGTTATTTTCAGAGATTTTCCTAGAAATTAAAGAGTTAGAAATTATGTGATTATTACCACTTGAATGAGGGTTTCTTTCATCAAAATGCAATAAAGTATGATGTCGTTTGTTACACATTTTACAACTGTGTTGAGATTGACATGATTTAGTATCATGTGATCCTAGGCAAGAAACGCATTTTCTATTTTGTTTCACTAACTGAAAACGTTCTAGGGGTGTTTTTGCTTTGAAGTTGTTACAAGTATAAATCTTATGAGAGTTTTGGTTACATATGAAGCATGGTACTTTTGTTTCCATGGTATTTTTAGTACTAGGAATAGGTAGAGTGGATGTTACCATTGTAATAGGTTTCTTTGGAAAGGAATTAGGATTACTAACTGTAGGTTTAGCGGACCGAAATGTTTGCTTTTGAGTAATATTAGATATTGTAGCATCTTCTAGGTTCGTACATACAGTAGTCAAAAAGTCAATGATTTCCTTAGTAGAAGGCAAGGTATGTTTAGTTACGTTACCAGAAGTCGAACGGAAAGACTCTAACCGAGTGTGGAGATCCACGTCCATTTTGCGTAGTAGAGTTGCTACCATTAGAGAGTCTGATTTTGATATATCACATTTCAGAGCGACCAAAGCTTGAGTATTTTCGTTAAATGTATTCACAAATTGACGAATACCCGGAATGTGGGAACTACTTATTTGAGGTAGATCTAACAAGTTATTTAGATGGACGAGCTGTAAGCGACGGTCATTGTGATATCTGTCTTGTAGGATATTGTATGTAACCGTGTAATTAGGAGCTGTTATGGTGAGGCTTCGGATTAGGTTCAACGGTTCTCTATCTAAGGCGCTTAAGAGGTACTGGAATTTCATCACATCGGAAAGTGAATCATTGTGATGAATCGTAGCATCTAAGAGGTTTATAAAGGAAGTCCAAGCAGTCAATTCACCAGAAAACTTAGGAAGTTCAAGTTTAGGTAACCGGACATTAGATTGAGACAAGGATAAAGATCCGTTATTTACGCTAGTTAATTCATTGTCGATTTGAGGTTCTTTGTTGGGGATCATAGATTCGATATGACTCGAAATTTGAATGAAGAGATCGTTAATCTCATCTTGGTCACGAGATACGGAATCGATCACATCATCTTCTCCCGAAACTGTTAAAACACGCTGTACGTTTGACTCGAAATCATCCCGCTTCTTCTGCAGCTCAGCTAAATATCCATTTAACGTTTTAACTTGGACAATGGATAATGGTTCAGTTTGGGCAAATAACTTATCGACAATCAACTTAATACTAGACAACCTGTTCTTAGTTATATCAGTAAGTCTTTGATAGGTTTCAAACTTGAAGTCAACAACCTTTGGAGGAGCCATAATTGTTAAATTGACTTAGCAGTGAAATAAATGTTCAATCTACAATCCAGTATACAGTTTATTATTTTCTCGTGCATTTATTATTGAAAACAACATGAGCTGACGAGACACGTTACATAAGAGAAGAGATATCATATAAAATAAGAAAGGTAAGGAAAATAAAAACAGTAAAAAGAATCAAATTGAGAGAAAAATAAAAAAAATAGACAGGGACAGTAGATAAGGGGTTATATAGGGGATTAAGGGTATTATTGTGAAAACAAAGGGTCGATAATTAGTGAACTATTAGGTCCATGTCGCTTAAATCCAAATCCGGATCGTTTAAGGACCAATGTTGGGGGCGGAATAAAGAAATTTAAAACATAGCATAAATTCGAAGGACCAATATACAGAAAAAAGAGGGTTGGATACAAAATATACTTTGTTTTTTTTACAAAATATCAGGTTCTTACAAATATGAGATTAAACACAAAAAATGTTCACATTATTAAGTTACAAAGTTAGGCCTGTTAGTTTTTTACATTTCACTCACTCACCACACCATTCTTCATGTTCGATTCTTCAATAGTCACAATATTATCAGAGTCTTATATTTCTTGATCAATACAATTTTACATCGTTTTTACAGAATTATGACATTACATTAAAAATTGATTAAGAACCTGATAAAAAATGAAAGTTTAAAAGTGGTAAAGAAAGAAAAACTGGACTGGTTGCTATGTCAACCAAAAGAAAAACAAATCAGATAAACAAAACATAATTAATATTGAAATCATATGATGATATTTGAAAATAAATTAATTATATGGAAAACAAAGAGAAAGTTAATGAAATCATATAAGAGGAACTTGGAATTGATTGGGAAATGTAACATATAATAATTAATAAGCGTGATGGTCAAGCTCATGAGTCTTACTTTACTTTAAACGCAACATCAGTAATATAATAATAGTGATATATGACAAGTTTGATCAATATCGGTCGATAAATATGAGAGTTATTTGCTTTTTCTCCATAAGATTAACATGGGAGAGTATGCAGGTCTGCAACTGTGAAGAACATTGAATGTAGGCATTTCTTGCATAACAAATTTTTATTTTGACCATTCATACCAAGTTTCATAAACATCTGTCCATAAATAAAGGAGTTTGCCTATTCTCTTTATAATTAACAGGGGAAAGAGTACGCAGGTTAGCTGCCATGATGAATACAAAAACTATGATTTTTAAGCATTTGAAGCTTAAAGATCTATCTCAACCACATGAAGGTAAATACCAAGTATAATCCAAAAATATTGATTGATAAGTGAAATATTAGTTTGAGCGAATTTCCCATAGGGAAGAAGCTATTACCGTAGGTCTCATGGTAAGACTTAAGCCCGGGACCATGTTATTTTTTCTTCTTTAGGTCCCCAGAGTCCAAAAACAATAGTCGTTAAAATTTATATATATATATATATATATGTGTGTGTGTGTGTGTGTGTGTGTCTGTGAACACGATAACTCTCGTAAAATTGGTCCAATCAAGACCAAATTTGGTAGAGACGTGTATTCCTACAAATGCTCGGACGAGTTCGTAAACCAGACATATGGGTCAATGGGAACGGGTAGTTTGGGGAGGGTTTTGTACCCCAAAATGGGTTTTTTGCCTTTTACACATGTAATTTTTAATAATTTCTAATTTTATATTTCACAATTGGAATCAGCTTAAAACTACACAATTAAGTTCCTTAAAGCTTTTCTCTATCTTCAACGGTTACCCAGATATAAAAAAATCTAAACACAGTACGTTGTATTTTGAGGCTCCAATCTTAAATCTTATAGAGGATTAGGAAAAATTAATTTTTCACTTATTATCTAATATTTTTGGATGAAACTTGATATTTAGCTTAATGTGGTTAAGATCCATACAGTTGTGCTAAAAAATCATAGTTTATGTGTTTATCATGGCAGCAAACCTGCATACTCTTTTCCCATGTTAATCATATGGAGATTAGGCAAACTCCTTTATTTATGGACAGACGTTGATGGAAGTTGATATAAATGTTAAAAATAAAATATTTGATGGTATAAATGGCTACTTTCAGTGTTCCTCACAGCAGCAAACCTACTCACTCTTTCCATTTTAATCTTATGGAGAATAGGCAAATAATTCTCATGTTTATCGACAGATTTTGACCAAACTTGTCATATATTATTATTATATTATTGATATTATTGATTTTATTATTATTATATTATCATCCAATACTATAATACGAGCAAGGTTAGTATATATATATATATATATATATATATATATATATATATATATATATATATATTTGCACACGGATCTCGAAAACGGCGCCGAGGAATTTCTTTAAATTTTGGAAATAACTAATTTCCGAGTAGAAAATAAGTTCTAGATAGGTCTAATGTCCAGGAAAATTCGTGTTTTCTTGTAATATTAAGTTTAAAATCTAAAAATTTAACATTACGCTTATGGAGAATAAAATGTAAACAATACAAACCAAAACAGCTGTTTATAACCGTTTGACAGTTCTTGATTGAAGACTGCGGGGAACAATATAGAGGTTATGCATTAATATTTATTTTATGAATTAAATAAATGCAAAATTATCAGGTTACTAAACAATTTGTAAAAACTTAAGGGTTTAAGGAACTTAAGGATAGCTGTGCGAAATAAAAGCAGATAAAGTATTTCCAAAATCTTCCGTGTTTTGATAGAAAACGTATTCGTTGTATTGCTTGAAGCCACTGTAAAAAACCAATTAATTTATGTAAATTAAATTTCTCTTTTGCTTTTCAATCCTCATTCCGTTTATAACAAAATCAGTTGATCACAGGCTAATAATAACGGTATGGATAATTAGACAGTAAATGATCGGCTTTGGCTAAAAGACGTTAAACGGCATCGCTCAATTGACTAACGTCGTAGCCGAGTTGTAGCGTGTCGGCCTCAAGAACTAACTATAGCCCGCGAGTTCCATTCCCACCAGGGGCAATACTTTTTCTTCAGTGCTATATTAATTATGGTGTATTAAATCGGTTTTATTTCAACCACATAAATGTTTTCATTGGGCAGTAAATTTGTTTTAATTTTGCTAATTAACTTGTAAAAACATGTCTTATTCTATCCGAGCAAAGCTCGGTCACCAGGTACTTATATTATTATATATTGATATTGAGATTAACATTGGAGTCCCAAAATACAGCGATCTGCGTTTAGATATTTTAATATCTCGGTAACTGTTGGAGATAGAGAATAAATTTAAGGAACTAAATTGTGCTGTTTTTTAAGCTAATTCAAATGGTAGAGAGAAAAAAAACATTTTTAAAATTACATATGAAATCGCCGCCAAACTACAACTATTGTTTTTGGACTCTGCGCATCTCAAAACAAAAAATAACATGGTCCCGGGCTTAAGTCTTTTCATGAGACCTACGCTAATAGATTCTTCCCTTTGGGAAATTAGCTAAAACCAAATATCCTTTATTTGTAGTTTTGAATTATTTCATGATCATAATATTTTATTCCACAAAACCTTAAAAGAGATGCTGTTAAATTAGACAGATAAAAACATCTGACTATCTTTATAAAAAAAATAATCTAAATGATTTTAGATATTTAGAAATCATCCTGAAATATGAACTCCGGTTGGGACAGCCTATCCGAGCTAGTTCATAAAGGTGTCATAGTTTAAAATTTTACAAGTGTAAAATGTCTTTCAGAAAGAGTAAAAATCTGCAGGTGTATGCTGCTGTCATGTAACATTACTTGACATTACAAATAAAGTCAATGTCACATTGTTTATGCTGTATCAAAATGCAATATATACATTGTGACATATCGCCATCTGTGGACAAGTATATATAGACCGGGGCGCATCTAGCCGCCACATCTACGGACTGAGACTCACCACAATCATGTTCGTGCCCTACCTACTGCTCTTGGTAAGTCTGATATTTTTAACGTTCACTCTTTTCTTTCATTTATAACTATAGAAAATATTGCAGAGTCAAAGTTATCAACCATGACACAGTACTGAGCCAATGGATTACCAAATCGTCAGATTCCCGAAATTCTGTGTGCATCGGCGATCTGGTGTGCACAATTCTGTCAGATTGTCAACTTATTTTTGTTGTATCGGTAATCTGGCGATTAGGCGATATATCTGTGTTAGGCCGGCGTATATATATATGCGGCATTATTAGCATGGACGTCAGATCGCCGATGTCAATATCAACTATATACTCGTGTGTTGTAAGTATATATATATATATACACGTATATATATCAACTATATATATATATACACGTATATATATCAACTATATATATATATATATATACTTACAACACACGAGTATATAGTTGATATTAACATCGGCGATCTGACGTTCATTCTAATAATGCCGCATCAGCAATTTGACGTCCATGTTAATAATGTCGCATCAGCATGTTTGACATCCATGCTAATAATGCCGTATCAGCAGTTTGACGTCCATGCTAATAATGCCGTATTAGCAATTTGACGCCCATGGTAATAATGTCGCATCGGTGATCTGACGTCCATGCTAATAATGCCGCGTCGGCAGTTTGACGCCCATGCTAATAATGCCGCATCGGTAGTTTGACGCTCATGCTAATAATTCCGCATCAGCAGTTTGACACCCATGCTAATAATGCCGCATCAGCGATCTGACGTCCATGCTAATAATGGCGAATCAGAGGTTTGACGCACATGCTAATAATGCCGCATCAGCGATCTGACGTCCATGCTAATAATGCCGCATCAGCAGTTTGACACCCATGCTAATAATGCCACATCAGCAGTTTGACGCCCATGCTAATAATGCCGCATCAGCGATCTGACGTCCATCCTAATAATGCCGCATCAGCAGTTTGACGCACATGCTAATAATGCCGCATCAGCAGTTTAACACCCATGCTAATAATGCCGCATCGGTGATCTGACGTCCGTGCTAATAATGCCGCATCAGCAGTTTGACGCCCATGCTAATAATAACTCATCAGCAGTTTGACGCCCATGCTAATAATGCCACATCAGCGATCTGACGTCCATGCTAATAATGCCGCATCGGTGATCTGACGTCCACGCTAATAATGCCGCATCGGTGATCTGACGTCCATGCTAATAATGCCGCATCAGCAGTTTGACGCCCATGCTAATAATGCCGCATCGGTGATCTGACGTCCATGCTAATAATGCCGCATCAGCAGTTTGATGCCCATGCTAATATGCCGCATCAGCAGTTTGACGCCCATGCTAATAATGCCGCATCGGTGATCTGACGTCCATGCTAATAATGCCGCATCAGCAGTTTGACGCCCATGCTAATAATGCCGCATCGGTGATCTGACGTCCATACTAATAATGCCGCATCAGCAGTTTGACGCCCATGCTAATAATGCCGCATCAGCGATCTGACGTCCATGCTAATAATGCCGCATCAGCAGATCGACGCCCATGCTAATAATCCCGCATCGGTGATCTGACGTCCATGCTAATAATGCCGCATCAGCAGTTTGACGCTCATGCTAATAATTCCGCATCAGTAGTTTGACGTCCATGCTAATAATGTCTCATCAGCAGTTTGACGCCCATGCTAATAATGCCGCCTCTGGTGATCTGACGTCCATGCTAATAATGCCGCATCAGCAGTTTGACGCCCATGCTAATAATGCCTTATCGGTGATCTGACGTCCATGCTAATAATGCCGCATCAGCAGATCGACGCCCATGCTAATAATCCCGCATCGGTGATCTGACGTCCATGCTAATAATGCCGCATCGGTGATCTGACGTCCATGCTAATAATGCCGCATCGGTGATCTGACGTCTATGCTTATAATGCCGCATTAGCAGTTTGGCGCCCATGCTAATAATGCCGCATCGGTGATCTGACGTCCATGTCAATATGCCGCATCAGAAGTTTGACGCCCATGCTAATAATGCCGCATCGGTGATCTGACGTCCATACTAATAATGCCGCATCAGCAGTTTGATGCCCATACTAATATGCCGCATCAGCAGTTTGACGCCCAAGCTAATAATGCCGCATCGGCAATCTGACGTCCATGCTAATAATGCCACATCAGCAGTTTGACGTCAATGCTAATGATGCCGCATCAGCAGTTTGATGCCCATGCTAATATGCCACATCAGCAGTTTGACGCCCATGCTAATAATGTCGCATCAGCGATCTGACGTCCATGCTTATAATGCCGCATCAGCAGTTTGACGCCCATGCTAATAATGCCGCATCGGTGATCTGACGTCCATGCTAATAATGCCGCATCAGCAGTTTGACGCTCATGCTAATAATTCCGCATCAGTAGTTTGACGCCCATGCTAATAATGTCTCATCAGCAGTTTGACGCACATGCTAATAATGCCGCATCAGGGATCTGACGTCCATGCTAATAATGCCGCATCAGCAGTTTGACGCCCATGCTCATAATGCCGCATCGGTGATCTGACGTCCATGCTTATAATGCCGCATTAGCAGTTTGACGCCCATGCTAATAATGCCGCGTCGGTGATCTTACGTCCATGTCAATACTGCCGCATCAGAAGTTTGACGCCCATGCTAATAATGCCGCATCGGTGATCTGACGTCCATACTAATAATGCCGCATCGGTGATCTGACGTCCATACTAATAATGCCGCATCAGCAGTTTGATGCCCATACTAATATGCCGCATCAGCAGTTTGACGCCCAAGCTAATAATGCCGCATCGGCAATCTGACGTCCATGCTAATAATGCCACATCAGCAGTTTGACGCCCATGCTAATAATCCCACATCGGTGATATGACGTCCATGCTAATAATGAAATAATGAAATAATGAAATAATGATTTATTCCTCCATTATCAGTTATAAAATAAAGTACAAATTTCTTAGTTTAGGAAGATACTAGCCACTGTTACAAGTAGTGTGGCTAGTTTGCATAAAACAAAAAACAGGTTAAAAACTAGAAAAATAATGAGTCCAGTCCTTCAAGTAAAAACAGAACTGTAGATAAGTTGCTAAGTTGCTCCTCGCAGCGTTCTCATTGGAGATGAATAAAATTAATGCACAACTTACTGCAAAACTAAAACTAAATTTTAAAGATATAACTTAACTAAATTTTAAAGATATAACTTAACTGGTTCATATACTGAAATAGGTTATTTATTGAATAACACGATGGAGCAGTGATACGTCTCTAATCTCAAAAATCCATGAAGTGAGTTTTCTACAAAATTTTCTCAAATCATTTGACTGTTTAATTTCGAGTGGTAATGCATTAAATAGTTTACCACTGGAATAATTAAAGCTTCTTCTAAATAAAACTTTTTTAACTTTAGGCAGCCTGATTAGGTTTTGATTAAAGCCTCTGGTCGTATAATGGAATTTGTCCGATCCTACATTCCCACTTCTGACATAAAACATACGTAGAACTTTATAAACATACAAATGTTGCACGGGAAGGATTTTTAATTGCTCGTACAATGGAAAGGAGCTATCTCTAATCTTTTTCCCAGTTATAATTTTGATAAAATGATTTTGCGTAGTTCTGATTTTCTTGATTAGATAATTGTAAGTTTTACCCCAACAAGAGATGCCGTATTGAACTCTAGAGTGTATTAAGGCAAAATACAACGAGCGCATTAGATTAGTTTCGCAAATGTTTCTTAAAAAAATAGAATTTCCTGATTGAGAGTTTCATTTTTAAATGGATTTCATTTACGTGTCTGTCCCAATTTAAATTTTCATCTAATAAGACACCCAGATATTTAAAATAAGACACCTGCTCAATTACTGGACATTTGCAGTCGGTTTTAGTACAATCAATGACGTGATAGACGATGGGGGAGTTGAATACAAATTTACGCAAATCAAAATTGATGTATTTTGTTTTGCTTACATTGACAATCATATTGTTTTGTAAACACCAAGCTCGGAGCGTTGTCAAATCATGGATCATCTTCTCTTTAATAATCATAGGGTCACGTTCTGAATACAAAAATGCTACGTCATCCGCAAAAGCACTTATATTACCATGAAATCTTTGTTCAAGTAAATCATTAATGAATATTAAAAACAATGTGGCAGACGTCACCGATCCTTGCGGCACACCTGCGTGTATAGGAAGTTCGGTACTCAGATGTTCGCCCACGCGTACTCGCTGCGTCCGACCGATTAAGAAAGACTCGAACCAACGTTGCGCAACGCCACGAATCCCTAAAGCTTCCATTTTTGCTAACAAAATTTTGTGATCCACCATATCGAACGCTTTTTTAAAATCTATAAAGAGGCCGGTTGTTTTTAGACTTTCATTCAAACTATTAAATATTTTATCTGTGAAATCAATGAGGGCATCTTCAGTTGACTTTCCTTTCATAAAACCAAACTGCCTTTCGCTAAAAAACTGTAACCTATTTAAGTATTTCACAAGTCTATTTACCATAAGCTTCTCTATTATTTTAGAAAATATTGACAACAGGCTAATTGGTCTTATGTTGTCTAAGGATGAGGACTTTCCCTTCTTAAATAATGGTGTTACATGACTTAGTTTGAGATCTTCAGGGAAGACTCCTTTTTCAAAACTTAAATTTATAATGTAACATAAAATGGATGAATAATGCCGCATCAGCAGTTTGACGCCCATGCTAATAATGCCGCATCGGTGATCTGATGTCCATGCTAATAATGCCGCATCAGCAGTTTGACGCCGATGATAATAATGCCGCATCGGCGATCTGACGTCCATGCTAATAATGCCGAATCGGTTATCTGACGTCCATGCTAATAATGCCACATCAGCAGTTTGACGCCCATGCTAATAATGTCTCATCAACAGTTTGACGCCCATGCTAATAATGTCTCATCAGCAGTTTGACGCACATGCTAATAATGCCGCATCAGGGATCTGACGTCCATGCTAATAATGCCGCATCAGCAGTTTGACGCCCATGCTAATAATGCCTTATCGGCGATCTCACGTCCATGCTAATAAAGGCGCATCAGCAGTTTGACGCCCATGATAATAATGCGTTATCGGCGATCTGACGTCAACCCATGTGTATCGGAAGTAGAAATTATAGCTCTTTTAGGTGGCAGAAAAGTAATTGAGGTTTTAAATCTTACTAATACGTAATTTTTCATTTTCAGGTTCTTCCAGGAATATTTTGCGCTTCTATGGCGGGTTCTAAGCCTAATGGTTAGTAATACGAGTAAAATAATTAATTTTTAGTTACTCTAATTTTTCATTATAGGTGTATTCCGTATAATGATGTGTTAATATTATTTTATAATATATATTGATTAGATAAGAAATGACGTAAGATAGAACGTTTCTTATCTATAATATTATAAAGAAGAGGTGGTTTCTGTATGTTTGTTTGTGGGTTTGTTGTGGCAAGTAAATGCGAAAAATACTGAACCGACCGGTTTGAAATTTTACACAAAGGTAGATCTTAAACTCATGCAACACATAGGCATACTCATTTCCTTAAAATCCTCTCGGGCTACGCCCTGTGAACGTCCTAAGTTTCAATGTTTACATTTTTAGAGAATGAAAACATAAAATTACTTGAATGTCAACAGATGTGAACACTAAAATTTGACAGGTTTAGAAGCAAAAGACATGGTTGCTGTAAATACCCTGGGATTCAATGTTTACAGTTTTTAATGTCAACATCCGTTTACTTTACATTTTGACAGTTCGGGAAGAAGAAGAAATAAAGTTGATTTTTCAGATAAACTGCTGGATCGAAATTAGTGAATTATTTGAAATAGTGAAATGGAAGATTTTAAGTCCAACCGTTACCGAGATATTAAAAAATCTAAACACAGTACGTTGTATTGTGGGGCTCCAATGTTAAGCTTATGGAGGATAGGGAAAAATTAATATTTCCCATATTAATAAATATTTTTGGATAAAACTTGATATTTAGCTTCATGTGGTTGAGATCTATCCATTTATGCTTAAAATTTATAGTTTATGTGTTTATCATGGCAGCAAACCTGCATACTTTTTTCCCATATTAATCATAAAGGGAATAGTCAAATAATTCTCTTGTTTATGGGCAGATTTGTATAAAATCTGTCACATATTATTATTATATTATTGATTTGGAAATTCACTGAGTACGCAGGTCTGCTGCGACGGGGGTTTAGTTGTTTTTACGTTTCGTGCGTTAGAGAGAATCCGAAACAAGTCTTATCTCAATTTGTGTCTGTGACGCTCCAGGAGGCATTTTACAGGCATCCAGGAGTCTTCTCCGAAAAAAAACGGGAGAATTAATAAAAATGGAACTTAGTTAATAGATTCTATACATTTCTGAGAAGGTTTTTAAATGCTTAAAATTGTCCACCGACTCTTAAAAAGTAAATCACGAGCTTTCAATGCTTTCAACTATCAATAAACCACCTACTGGTTATAATCGGCTGTCTTTGTAGTTTAAAGATTTAATAGAAAGAAAAATACCCCCGTCGTAGCACATCTGTGTACTCAGCGAATTTCCACCTCAATAATATGGCAATAATAATACAAGTATATGACAAGATTGATCAATCAATGCCTGTTTGATAAATTAGAGTATTTTGCGTATTCTCCGTAACATTAACATAGGAAATAGTATGCAGATTTGTCACTTTGAGGAACATCAAAAGTAGGCATTTTACCATACACAATTTTTATTCTGACTATATACCAAGTTTTATCATTATCTGGACATAAATAAAAGAGTTTGCCTATTCTCCATAAGATTTACATGGAAAGAGTATGAAGGTTTGCTGCTGTGAGGAACACATAAACTATGATTTTTAGCATGGATCCCGAACACATGAAGCTAAATACAAAGTCTCATAACTATTGGTTTATCAGGGAAAGTTTAATTTTTCCTTATCCTATATAAGATTAGCATTGCAGCCCCTAAATACAATGTACTGTGTTTAGATTTTTTAATTCCTTGGTAACCGTTGCAGATAGAGCAAAACCTCAAGGAACTAAATTGTGTAGTTTTTTGAGCTGATTCTAATGGTAAAAGATTAAATTTGAAAACTTGAAAAACTACATGGGAAAACCCAAAAAAACATTTTTTGGGGTACAAACCCCCCGATTAGGGTAAAGATTGACACCATTTGGTAGTCAATGTATTTCTACATTGTCTCATTAGTACGAGTACGTAATTTACACATATCAGTCTATCGGAAGGGGTTTTTTTTGGGGGGGGGGTTTGTACCCCAAAAATGGGTGTTTGCGTTTTTCACATGTAATACAAATAAATTTCATTTTTTCTTCTTTTACAATTAGAATCAGCTTAAAAAATTACACAATTTACTATCTTTTGCTCTAAATAAGTTTTGCTCTATCTCCAACGGTTACCTGCGTAGGCCTACTCTTTTCCCATGTTAATCATATAGAGAATAGGCAAACTCCATTATTTATGGACAGATATTGAGGCAACTTGGTATGTTGTAAAAAATAAAAATTGTTTATGATAAAATGCATACTTTTACTTTTCTCACTGCAGCAAACCTGCATACTCTTTTCCCATGTTAATCATAAAGAGAATGGACAAACTCCATTATTTATGGACAGATATTGAGGCAACTTGGTATGTAGTAAAAATAAAAATTGTTTATGATAAAATGCATACTTTTAACCTTTCTCACCGCAGCAAACCTGCATACCCATTTCCCATGTTAATCTTATGAGAATAGGTAAACTCTCTTTAAACTATTACGGTTATTGATCAAAGAGATTATATGTTATTATTGATTTGGATATCCGCTGAGTACGCAGGTCTGCTGCGATGTCCTTGAGTTAAGAAGCCTCTTCGCTCTTGCTTTTCATGACTCGTCTTTTTATTTTCTAGGCTTCGACGGCTTACTGTCACCACCTTGGACTTCGTTACAGTTATCTTCCTCATCAATTTTGGGGATTAACTTCCTCTAAATTTCCATCCACTATTTTTGTATCAGGCTCCTCTACATATCCATTAAACATTGCCTCTTGCAAACTTCTCTGACTTTACAGTATGTTATAAAATTCCTACTTTTAAGTTGACTGAAGAATAGTTGTTGTCATTTTCAGGATAAAAACCTATACTTCATACGACCATCCAGTTAATCTCAACCATGTCATTTTTTCAGTGATAAGACTTTTTGCCTTAAAACCATATTTACAAAAGGATGTGGATAAATCTTTTAAACTGGGTAATGACGTATATGCTACCTACCATTTCTGCGCGAACAACTACGGTGCAAGGTGCATTAAGTTTTTCAAAGAGATTCCTATAAATTATGCCTCTACGAGCGCTGTAATGTCTGTGCACTACACCGGAGTGCCAGTTCAAGATTGCAATGCTGGAATGATCGAATCCTTAGAAAGATTAAATGAAGCCATAGCCTGGATGCCAGTGCACGATTGTTGGAGATTCGAAAATTTTAACGCCGAAGATAATGGAAACCGATTTGAAGTGAAGGTCACAAGTGGTAAATGGGACTTCTGCGAAGACAAAAAATGCCAGTGGGACAATGACGAAAGTAAAGTGCAATCCAAATTGATTTGGGAAAATCTGGTGAATATGCCGCTTTTACCTACATTTATTCGCTATTTAGTTATCTTAAATAAACTGGTGGAAAGTCCCGGAATGGCATAACAATTTTATTATTAACTATCCTACAAGAGCTTTGCAAGTTGAATTGGGACGAAGAATTATTATGATTTTAGCTTATTATCGACTATTAACTTCAGATGGGGGGAAATCCACTAGGAGTCAGTACAAAATATAAATAAAAGCAAATGTTGATACGTACATGAAGTTAAAGGTCTTTTGTAGCAGACTGCAATGCCGCAAACCTGACTTCAAGCAGGGGACAAGAACGAATTCCACTCAAAGATGGCTTGAATTTGAAATTTTTAGGTACTGAGAATTCCTTGTGTGCCGTCTCGTATTGGAGGTGTTGTTACCAACTCTAGGTAACAACGTTTTTGGCACCAAATTGAATTTGCAAAGTTTTAATCTTGTTGCTTGAATGGCGAAACCCGTCACTGCTCAAAAATTAAAATTAAAGCAATTTTTAAATAACTGCCATTTCCGATTCGATTCCCTTTTTGAAGTTGAGTTTGCGCCATTGTACTCTGCTAAGAATAGTAGTTTATACTAGTAGAATAGTACTCGTGAGATATTTAGAACACTCGCTTTGCCCGTATTCTAACCTACATCTCACTTATGACTTTAAAGCATTCATAATACAATCGTTGCATACACTATTTTATCTACGATCAACAATATTCCGTCTTTTAAAAACAAGAGTTGTATATTTCATTTATCTACGACAGTTGCAATATTCAGGGTATCAAAAGATAATTGGTGTGTATTTCACTCTGGGAGTAATCAGCTGATGTGTGAATAACGTTGTTCTTATTCTGTGAAAGGGAACTCACATTTTTGAGGTTAGCCACTAAAACGCACTATCTTTATGGCTAAATCAGCTGATTTTGCATTTCATTATTTCCATAATGACATTACTTTCGTCAAATGCTGACCCTTTTGGTCTAGAACCTGTATTGTTATGAACTCATAATGCAACGGTTTTCAATTTCCGTTTAGTAATGAGCCTCTTAATGATTTTACTTTCTGTATCTTTAATGGTACTTTTTGCAATGGTCGTAGATAAAGATCTTTAATTTCATGAACGTATCAACATTCGCTTCTATTTAAGATTCTGTACTGACTCCTCGTGGACTGTCGCCCATCTGAGGTTATTGGTTGCTAATAACGTAAACAATTATTTTAGGTATTAATTCAAATA